>JASVEL010013161.1:600000-986025 GCA_032618575.1 Nicotiana noctiflora
GTATTGATGATTATTTGTGGATTATAACTCTATTTTTATGTGTTTGAATCGGTTTGGAAGATTTAATTATTGCGTCTATATTCAATAGCTCTTAAAATCGAAAGAGGCATAACTTATGATATCTTTGCATTATATTTGTTGGTTGAGTTCATAGATTCTTCTAAGTAATTGAAAGAGGCTAGTTGAATCATTGATTAAACCTAGTTAGGAGAATAATCAAAAGAGGTTTTTCTAAAGACCGATACACTACGCATTCTTGCATATCTTCACAGTGCTTAAATTGGTTCATCTTGTGAGGTTAAGACTTAATCAAGAGAGGAATTTTTGCTGAATGTTTGAACTAATAATAGAGTAAATTCGAGAGACTCACTTGAACATTGAAAGTGAATTATCTAGAGTTAGATCCCGAACAATTATCTTACGACACTTATTCTGTCAAAACCCTATCACCTCTCATTGATAAACTTATTTTCTTATTCTTTGTTTCGATAGTCACTAGTCAATAGTTGTAGATTTTAGATTCTTAGTTAAATTTTATTATTAACTATATAAATCTCAACTGTTGATCCTACTAGATAGCAACCAAGCTAGAAACTACGAAAATACTGTTTAAATATAATCCCTATGGACACGATATTATACTATACTATCTTTGATTAACGAGCACAATTTAAGTATGTGTTTTGCGTTCATCACCTACATCTTGTTAATGTCTTTGCAATGCTGATTAAAGATACGATCGGAGGTAAATGAAGGAGAAGAAGAATACCCTCAAGAACCAATCCTTGAAAACATGTAATCTAAAGTGAAACTCGAACTAAGAGGTTCCAAATCTCTCAAGAGTTTTCTTTAAGTAAAAATATGCTAAGTGGCTAGCTAATGAAATAACCCTATTTTATTGTAAATACCCAATGGGTAATAAAATAGAAAAAAAGTTTCAAAATTAATTTTTTAAAACAGCTCGCAAGACCAAACCGCAACACCAACTGTGTCACACAACTGAACCGTGTTGAATTCCATAAGTTTATTTTCTTCAGCTCTTTAGGCCCCTCTTGAACCGTAGCCAATGATTGGTGAAACCGTGTCACACAGGTTGGGTTGGGGTCATGATACTTTAATTCTCAAGACTCTAAACATGGTATCTTTGCATGAATCCTCAAAGTGACTCTCTAAATATTTTTTAATCAGTTCTCAAGACTCCAAACATGTATTCTTTGCGTGAATCCTCGAAGCTCTCTAAACATCTTATAAACAATTTTTAAGACTCCAAACATGTATGCAAAGCGCATGAATCCTCAAAATGACTCTCTAAATATTTTCTAGTCAATTGCTGAAGATCATGCAACTTCTTAGTTTGTATCTCTTGAACGTTCTTGGACTTGGAGCGAGCCAAGCCTCTAGATAATTCGGGTCATCCTCAATATTCCCTGCTCTACACAGATTATCTAGTATTGTATAATAACCATGTCATCGCCCAAGTCCTACTTAGATGTTTCACTTGGAAAATAAGACTCGGGAAAATGTATGTTATAGATAAATTAAAGAGAAAAAAGGTTAAGAATTGTAATTTTATCATTTTCTTGAGAAGACGCGAGAATGGCCTACAATTCTTCTTTTGGGTTCAAGGAATCTTATAACTTTTAGTCAGATTTTGTATTTGTATTAAATAAATTATTTAATATATATAAATAATTTATTCATAACTCTATAATCTTTATTTTAGAATTCAAAAATCACAAAATCACAATCCTAACTCACTCTATATTTGATTATACTAGTAGTAGTGTACTATATTAAACCATTTATATATAGAAAGAAAATCATAAGTCAATGCTACATGTACATGTCCAATAGTAACCCTTCATAAGTCCCAAGAGTCCAGAAACGAAAAGTGAGAAAAAGGAAAAAAAAAAAGGGAAATGGTAGGAGGAATATTATGAAAAAGAACTTAGATGGAGAATGGTTAATATTCACAGCAGCCATATTCCGTGGTACCCATTGACATTAGGACACTATTTGGGTGGGAGGCTGGGGGTATGTGGGGGGAGGGGGAGGAGGTTGTATCTCTCAAGTCTAAAAGGGAGAGAGGAGCCGGAATTGGTCGGGTCCCACAATAATTCTTACTGTATATAGTACTCGTTGGGCGCCAATAATATTATCCATTTATTTATATTTTATACAAGGTAAACAAACAAATAGGAAAACGCTTTTGTCCATTTTGGGTTCTTTTGGTAGCGCATACTTTTCTACTATCCTTTGCGCCCTGTGCCACTACGAAGCGCCTCACAGGTTCGTTACCCTTCAACAAACCCACATCCAAAATAAATAATACTATTACTAATAATCATAATAGTAGTAATAACTAAAACCCAGATCCAGTTTTGGCATTTTGTTGAGATTATTGTTATCCATAATCTGTATGTGTATGTTTTGGTTGATCAATATATGAGTTTGTTTATATGCATCCTGCTTTCTCTCAAGCAGATTTGACTTATATGCATTTGTAATTATTATTATTATTAGGATTTTGATAAGCTAAGAAGGGGCAGATATGTCTGGAATCATAGGTCGAACAATGGCCAGCAGAAAAATTTCTGCTTTGGTGAGAATCAATTAATTGTTTTAATTTTTGGAGTATTTCTTTTGGGTCGATTTTGATATCTTTTTCTGACAAGAAAAAGAAAAATGGTGAATTTGGATTTACTATTTCAGAATCAGTTCTTGATGGGAAGCAGGGTATTTGCATCTAGAACTTACTCTTCGTCAGCTAAAGAGGTGATTCTTTTTGTTCTGTTTACATTTGTTATTATATGCATTTGCCTAATGTTTAATGTTTCATGTTGTTGATGGAGAAAGCATTTAATCTCTTTGTAGATGACAGTGCGTGACGCCCTAAATTCAGCTCTAGATGAAGAAATGTCTGCGGATCCTAAGGTCTTTGTTATGGGGGAAGAGGTACAATCCAAGTTTTTTGCTTAATGATTCTTAAAATGCAAACTTTTATCTGTGAAATGGGCCCTAATTGAGCAGAACTGATACAGAAGATTCATGTAGCCAACCTTTAGTTTGGGATTGAGGTATAATCGTCGTGGCATGCTGTGTTATTGCAAATATTTGCCGACTTAACTAGTTTGGCACTGAGACATAGTTATTGTTGCTGAGGTGGTTGTTCTTGTTGCTGCAAATATTTATACTAATAATGTTTTTCTTTTTATCTTGATATGTGTTATTTAAATTACTTATCAAAAAAGGGAATCTTAATCCGTGTTATGTTTACTCAGGTTGGTGAGTACCAGGGAGCCTATAAGGTCAGAAATGGTTCATTTCTTTATATTCTCAAGTCTTGCATTATTATCATGCATTCGTTGCTATTAGTGCCTGAACAACTTTTTTCTTCTTTTTTCTTTTTAGATTACGAAGGGGCTTCTGGATAAATATGGTCCGGAAAGGGTTCTTGATACACCAATTACTGAGGTTGTTCCTTCTGCTTCAATTATGAAACTGCTGCTGCTCCTTTCTTTCTTGAACATACATGATAAAGCACTTAAACCATTTTTTGTTCTTTCCTAGGCTGGGTTTGCTGGAATTGGAGTTGGTGCAGCATACCATGGTCTAAAGCCCATAATCGAATTCATGACATTTAACTTTTCGATGCAGGTTGAACTTTTGTTCTCATTTAGAATTGTTGTTTATTCTTTTAATATTTATTGATCTATTTGTTCTTACTCGAAGATCATCCAACAATGTCATTGAACAATGCCCATATGTATTTTATGTCTGAATGAGTTCACAGTACCCATTTGTGTATGCCAATGATAGAGGGTGGGTCAAGTAGAACTGACATACTTCTAGGTTGGCAAGTTTCTAAAGTAGGGGGAACATGTCACCTTAGGCGAATCCCACATCGGAATGGCGTAGCACAAGTTTAAGGTATGTTGGGTCAAAGCAGACAATACATGCCATGGACTTGGGTCGTGATACCATCAATATGATGTGGACTTTTTGGAGGTCGATTGAGAATGATTGTTTTAAGCAAAGCGTGCAAACAATTTGGATCGATTGAGAATGATTGTTTTAAGCAAAGCGTGCAAACAATTTGGATTGTGTATGATTGTTTTGGAGTTTAGTTAGTAATTGTAATATGGTGTTCTTCTGGAATTGTGCCTATTAGATTAAATGTATTGCAAAAAAAATTCAAACACAATACTAATGGGTGACGGGAACTTAGACTATTCTCTTCAACTTCAAAAGTTATATTTGGTATTTTTAGTCTCTGAACCAACTATTACTGAATTTTAATAGCCGCTACTACTTCAATCAGTAAAACGCGAGCAGCCACCTAATGCACAAAACTATAAATGGCAATGACTTTTTGAGAAAGAACTATAGTGACAATGACTTCCATGCTTAAATTTATGTTACACATAGAATCACGATCTAAAACAAACAACAGTAGGATATTGCTTTGTTTCTGAAGCAATACCTTCACACACCCGTGTAAAGTAGGAAGTCGATGGGGAACTTCTTTACATTGAAGGTCCAGGAGTATTTACGGTTTGATGCATTACATTATACTAATACCTAAGTGGCTGGAACTGTAAATGGCTGTTGATCATTTGATTTACTATTTGGTGGCCGACTAGATTATATCTGTAGGGGGCTTGTTGTGGAGATAGGTAGAAATTTCTTCCTTCAACTATTATGTTTTGGGAGATTGACTTCTTGTATATTTGTCTCCCTGACCAAATAGCATCCTTTCCTCACCTGTCTATGAACACGTGTCTATAGGAGACCTAGAAAAAGATTATGACATCTCCTGTCTGTAAATGTGACACGCATATGAGGTTGTGGGTTCCCGCAAATTCACTACAGCATAGTTTTTATTATAGTTTTTAACCCCGGCCACATGCATAATGTATTTTCTCTATTTTTTTTTTTTTTTTGCAGGCAATTGACCATATCATCAATTCTGCTGCAAAATCAAATTATATGTCTGCTGGCCAGATATCTGTGCCCATTGTTTTCAGGGGTCCTAATGGTGCTGCAGCTGGTGTCGGTGCCCAACACTCTCAGGTATATCTATGAACTGAAAACATGATGTGCTCACCATGTTCATTGATGGAATTGATTCTTAAGTGGAGCCAATAGGCAGAAGTAGACAAGACTGTTACTCTAGATTCTTTAATATTCTGCTTTCGTTGTTTTGAATGGATTGTTTTTTAAAGTTGTTGGCTTTAGTTAATAACTCTTATATAGATGGCAAGTGGTATGAATTACATTAGTGGACAGTAAGATGGTTGGTAGACAGGGAGATGGTGTTTACCTACCACCTGGTGCACTGCAAGGTAACTTAGCTAAGGGATTGCTGAGGCACAAGATGTGATTAAGGGGTTTTGAATACAGACAGGACCACTTTCCTACTGCTGGAGCAGAACTTTGGCACGGATCCTCTTGTCACTTAACTTGCTAATGCAGACATCAAATCCATTATAGATGATTTTATGGGTTAATACACCATGTTAACTTTTACCAGTCACTACATCCTCTTAAATTGTACCTGCAACAATCATGTAATCAACAACTAAACTAGTGAAAAGCGAGCTCCCTGGGGGGAGGGGTCCTAAGACAACTTCAGGCCTTCGAGCCTGATACAGGCCCCTCCATTCTTTTCTTTCTTTCTCAAAGAATCACCACTAGCGGTGGGTAAAAGGGTGGGGTAGTAAAAGGGGAAGGGAATAAAAAGGTTTGGTTTAATTTTTAGCCATGTGATGGACATGTGGCAAATTCTGGTTAATCAATCCAATTTGATACTCCCTCCATTTCAATTTATTTGACATGATTTGACTCGGTACGAAGTTTATGAAAAAAGAATTTTGAAACTTGTGGTGTTAAAGGTAAAGGGTAAAAGCTTTGTGGGGCCATAACATTTGTTTGGCTATAAAAACTTCTCATTATGAGTAAAATGGATAAAATAAAAAGTCTAAAGTTAAATTGTTTTCAAGTATAGAAATGTGTCATTCTTTTTTAAACGGATAAGGAAAGTGTGCCACATAAATTTAAAAGGAAGGGAGTACTGAATAGTCTCTAGTCAACAAGTGCAAATACTAGTTTTGTAGCGGCAAGGACTATGTTGAACCGAACTGTTTATGGAGGGCATGGATGAACATTTCTCATAGTTCAGGGGCATATTTGGATCTCTTCTCTTATTTTTATCGGGTTGTTTTAGTCAGTTATTTAAAGTTGTCGTTGAAGTTATCTTTCAACCTCCAGCAATGTGTGTGCGCCACAAGCACTTTTCTATTGCATAAAGTTCTATGGTCCTTTCTTTTTTATTTTTGCAGTGCTATGCAGCATGGTTTGGTGCCTGTCCAGGATTAAAGGTACTAGCTCCATACTCTTCCGAAGATGCTCGTGGCTTGCTGAAAGCTGCTATCAGGGATCCCGATCCAGTTGTGTTTCTAGAAAATGAATTGCTGTAAGTTGCTTTACTGGTTAAGTTATTGAAAACTGTTGTTTTCTTTATTCCTTCTCGTAATCTATCCTCGATGTTTGATATTCATGATACAGATATGGTGAGTCTTTCCCTGTTTCAGCAGAAGCTCTTGATTCTAGTTTCTGTCTTCCCATCGGAAAAGCTAAGGCAAGTTGATCCAGGTGTATTACATTGTTTTCCGGTATCATCTTATGGGCTATTGTTCCTTATTTTACAAGCATTGGCAGATAGAACGCGAAGGAAAGGATGTGACAATCACTGCCTTCTCAAAGATGGTTGGCTATGCTCTTCAGGTTTGTCATCATTTTCCTTAACAGTGTTTGGACCATTTCTGAATGAATTCGAGCATCATACTCCGTGACAGAATTTTGACGGTTTCTCCGATTATGGAAAGACGGACGGAAATGAATCCAGAAGAACTGTTTCCAACTGATGAGGCACATGACAGTAGAAGGATATCGTACCTGATAGCAGTGCTAGTTCTGTCTGAATCTAAGATTTTTCCTTATGAGTTTGGGGACTGTTATCGCAAGTCTTGAATCATTTGACAGCTTTCAGCTTCGAAGTGTCATTCATCTATCTCCTTTCTGATTCAAACAGAATTCCTTCTGTTTCGGGACTTGTAGATGGCTTGAATTTGACTGGTTTTGAGCAACTAGCTTTTATTTTTTCTCTGCGTCTTGGATTGTTTAAAGCTTTTTTCTTTTTTTCTTTTTGATAAGTAAAATAATATTTTAAGCCTTGGATTGTGTTAAATTAGTAAATATTCACTCGTAACTGCTGAAGTTTAGATCCTAGTATAAATGCCCTTAATATTCGAAGAATAGTCTCATACAACTTACGATCTGCTAGTTTGCTAGAGTGGAACTTCTCAAGAGATAATAATATTGCTTGGATTTGATGTTGATGCATAAACAATATATTGTATGACCTTGTCTTTAGTTATACTCGTTTCGATTATAACATGTTAACTTTTATAGGCTGCTGAAATTCTTGCTAAGGAGGGAATTAGTGCTGAGGTATGACTCCTGAGTTCATGTCCAGTGCTGAGGTATTACTAGTATGCATAAAAAGTTCCAGCTTTTCACTTGTCATTTTTTTCTGTAATCAGGTTATAAATCTGCGCTCGATCCGACCACTTGATAGACCCGCCATTAATGCATCTCTGAGGAAAACCAACAGACTTGTAACTGTTGAAGAAGGATTCCCACAACATGGCGTTGGCGCTGAGATCTGGTTACTTTCTTTTAACAGTCTTAGACCATAACCCATTCACACACAACTCAAACCCTCCTCCCCAACCCGCCAAAAATTTGACTTCCTTTGTTCTGTTTTTCGTTTCAGTAAAACTTACTGATTATATTTTCCTAATTTTACTAGTGCATCTGTGGTTGAGGAGAGCTTCGAGTATCTTGATGCACCAGTTGAGAGGATAACAGGTGCTGATGTTCCTATGCCATACGCAGCTAATCTTGAAAGAATGGCTGTTCCACAGGTTTGTCGTTGAAGATATCTTTAGCTCTCACCCATTGGGTTTGTTATCTTTTAATAAATCACAATTTGGTGGTTTTGTTGGGTCCTTTGTAGTTTATGATTCTAGTTATGGTCTCTATTACATAGATTCTTCATATCTTCCTGCCTTGATGTATTTCTGCCAAACGGATGTGCAGATGCATGGGTCATGCGGATTCTCGAAAATACATTAAATATTAGCAAAAAAGTCTGCATATCGGTACTAGATATTTATACACACGGGCAGGATACGTACCATAAACAAGTCATGTAACATAGTTATGGATATTAACTGGATGAAAAAAGAAATAATCCCAACAGGGTTGAGCGTTAAACTCTTTGTCTCTAAACATTTGTATAATGTTGAAGGATTAGGGTCTGGTGCACTCAGGCAAGAGGATGAACTGGTCGACGGACATATTAGGATCAATTGGCCAATGCAACATCCACGAATAATATCTCTTGCTTGTCGACGAGGGTTATTGATAGCCAAGTATTCAGAGGTCCAGTGCTCGGGGTAGATAGGTTTTGACTATGTTGCTAAATAATGAGTGCAAGATGTACATCGGTTTTTCCAACAATGTTCTATTGGTGTAGATTTTGGGGCCTTAGCATATACACAAGATAAAGTAAAAGAAATGCAGATGTTAAGAATGTGGGATTATATAACATTGGACATGATTATAATGATCACATCCTAGATATGTGTTAAGTGGTTTTGATCATATCCGACTTATACCTCTTAGATGCACCAGTCCATTGGCGAACTACTTCGACAGTTGGAAGTTTCTGAAAGAGAATGAGGCAAACCTAAAATCACATGGAGAAAATTATCGCAGAAGAGCTGTAATTTCTCAGATCAATGTGGACTTGGAATATAATCGAAGTAAAAGATCTATATAGGCAACTAGTTGGAATTAGACTACTAAAGTTTAAGTTGTTTTTATTACACTTAAACTAGGTCAGGTGTTTTCTAAGAACTTTCTTAGTCTTAGTTAGGGGCTTGTATGTTAGTGTAGTGATACATGTAATGATTTGGTGGACGTCTAACTTGCTTTAAAAGGCATTAGTTAGTATTAGTATCAAATTGATCCAGATAAAGCTGAATGAATACAATGATCCATATTCCCAGCTTTACTAATTTGATATCGAGACGTCATTGACTGATTGACTTACCAAGCGAATATTGCAATATGCCTCACATTGTATCAGCCTAAGTAGAAAAAGGATAGAGAAAAGTAACAAGCCACCAGAGTTCAGTTTTATTATATGAAAGTCCATATATCATGTCCATACAAATTGCAAACAATGTGCATGAAAGTTGAAGGTATAAAGATTAAAGGTACTCTACTTGAAACAAGCAATGAATAACCGCATAGCTAATATTTCTTCCCATCTTTTAGTGGTGAATTGCATTTGATACTTGATAACTGGTTTTTGTTTCCTTATCAAGTATTTTAATTTTCTGATGCAGGTAGAAGACATTGTTCGCGCAGCAAAGAGGGCTTGTTACCGATCAAGTACCTAATTAGAGTTCCAAATGCTGCTTAGGCTTTGGTCCAACAAGGTCTTGTTGTTCCGGGCATTTAACTCCTTTTTGTGGATATCGATTCTTTATCCGCCTGTGAGTGGATGCTTCTGTTTTTGCCATCTTCTGGTAAGTTTAGTTGACTGTAAAAACAGCTAAACTGTAAACTATATTAGCAGAGGAAATCTGCCGCCAGATATTTCAACATACAAGGATACTTGTCGAGAATAAAATTTTCAGCTTCTATGGCCTTTTCTGTGATACGTTTAGGAAAACATTCTATCAGAAAATACATGCGTTCTGGAAAGTATCAAAATCCAATGCAATTGTTTTTTTTCATTCTTTGTCCAGTCGTATCTCAACTGTTGTTGCTATAAATTGTTCACTTTTATTTATTGCTCTCGAGACGCTTTTCCTCCTCTCTAATTCATTCATGTATCAAAACAGGGTAAAAGAAACACGAGTTTCAAGTATAAGCCAAGTGATAATTTCTTAAGAAACATCGTTTAGACTCGAATTAACAACTTTAGTATTATCTGACTTGAAGTCAGATTTCCGGAAAAAGAAAAGAGACTTCAGTCAGATTTAGGACTTTTTTTTTTATTTAATTAAGATCAAAATATTGTCTTATTTTGGGTCATTCGGTAGTATTTGTCTATTGATAATGAAATTGAAATATCTTCTTGAGTGGTATTTACATTATATATAGGATTTGTATATATAAATTATAAAACAGGGCATAATGGAGGCGACGTGGCATCATGTTCTCTTATACTAGAAATGCCATTTATTTCTTCAAATTAAATATCTTTGAAGGAATGCGACGGTTGCAATGGTAATGTCCGAGAAAGAAAGAATGCGACGTTACTTTTCTCCCTTTTCATTTTGTCCAAAGACTCTAATTATTTGGTCTTTTTCTCTTCTCCTATTTATTATAGACATGTTTTTCATTTAATTTATCACCAAGGGTTATATCAGTAAGCTACAAAAGAAAAAGAAAAAAGAAACGAATGAAACCATCAATATCCCTATCCGCGCTATCTGTATCCGCAAGAATTTGGAAACGACGATCAAGAACTGCCTTTTGGCGGAAGACACACTCTTGTATTTTGAACTTTTAATATGTGATATACATATATAGACACACATAGTCCGTCAAATAAATGTTTCTGATATGGCAAGACGTTTTCTTGAAGATACTTTTTTTTTGTTACTTCATCACATTTAATTTGTGAAAATTAATGACCAATTGATGATTGTTTTCCATGTTCTAGGCATTTTGGGGTAGTTAGATTTTGA
Organism: Nicotiana noctiflora; assembly: GCA_032618575.1. Classification (NCBI taxonomy): domain Eukaryota; kingdom Viridiplantae; phylum Streptophyta; class Magnoliopsida; order Solanales; family Solanaceae; genus Nicotiana; species Nicotiana noctiflora. Next base: position 610,833 of record JASVEL010013161.1, read on the forward strand.
AAAGATGTTTGAAGAATACATCACCTGCTGGCAAACTATTGACGACAAAATCAAGAAATAATATATAACTTAAAATTAGGAGAAAAGTGTGCTCAGTTTGATATTTTCATCTTATTGAGGGATTAAAAGAAGTACTCTAGTCATACAAGGTTAGATTAAGCTTTTCTTTATCAATAAAAGTAAATATAGATGGCTGCAACAAGACGACAGGATTGAAATAGAAAAAAAAATTGTTCTGTGAGAAAGGAGAAAGATGCAATGCAGTTCTATAGGAGAAAGATGCGATGCAGTTCTATCCAAGTATCAGGGAGTAACAGGTTATGACCAAAAATGTAATATATTAACTTAGCAGAAATAGTTTACAAAAGAAGAAAGCTAATATGCAAATGCACTTCCTATCATAAACTAATATGCAATTTGTTTGATATTGTAAAATGACATCAGAATGTTCACGAGTTGTGACGATATGTCGACCCCAAACCATAAAAAAGATACCAAAACAAGGTTGCCCAAGTAACAGCATGATTGAATGACTTTTTTTGGTCATTCAGCTTTTGATGGCAGGATATAATCTTCTACATCCAAAACATGAGTTGCAGCCTGAAAGGTGCTAGCCAGAGCACAGCTTTTCAAGTGCCATGTTTTCATCCCAACCTGTCGCTTCCAAAGTACTCCTCACTTGAGCTTCAGGAAACCCCATTTCCACAAGCTTTTGTATCTGCGGCATTCAAATTGCTCATTCAGTAGCATATTCGGAAAATGCAAGATGTACCCAAGACTAAGCAGCGGGAGGAAATTAAAAACAAAAAAGGAAAACAAAAGCATGTAAGAATTGCACACCTTCTCATCGGTGCCAAGTGTTTTCGCAAATGTTTCAGTCCAGTAACGAGCTGTGCCAACAAAGGTCTGATGGTCTCTGAGATACTGCAACAAGAAATAGATTGACCATTTGAAACCAAATATTTGGTCGGGAAGAGGGTGCGAGACACAAAACAAGGTCAGCAACATGAAAGCTAAGCAAACATACAAGATTTATGATGCGGTAGGGGGAGCAGGAGGGGATTATTACTGAATATATAAAGCACCTGTTGTGCAACAACTGCATCTTGTGGATCATCAGGTTCAGGAGCAGAGAGTAATGCTTGTATAGAAAGGAGAGCTGTCTTGAGAGTTAGCGCTGGACTCCACTGGTCTTTCAGGATGTCTAGGCATATTGCTCCACTTTGGCTACTTATATTGGGATGCCTTCAAAGGGAATTCAACACATAAAAGCACTTGAATCATAATTCCACTGGAAGAAGCAGGAAACGGGAACTTTATATCACACATTAAGAGGGGGTTACTTCTGATACTTCAATTGGATACCATATTCAAGGTCTATGTAAAAGTTAGCATTTGGAAGGCCAAGATCCTGCTGTAGAAATATCACACCCTCCAAGGATGTCTGCCTTGCATTAAAATGATATATTGGTACCCACAGAAGCTTTACTTTGCTCATGCTTTTGGTAGTCGGTGCGAGGACCAAAGAGAGACTTGCGTGCAGTGAAAAGAGTATTGTGGCTGTCAATTCTATGTTGATAATGTAGGTTGAAGGATAATGAGAAGTTTGTATCTTTAAGCTCCTTTGGAATGGACACAACAAGCTCATTTGCTCTGCTGGTGTGTTTGAAGGAGCAAAATGAAGGAGTTTATAGATTAGGTAGCCATTAACACTAGCTTTTAATTGCATATGCTGGGACAAAGTGTATGGCACGGAAAAAAACATAAGAGATAAAATAAGGTCATGCTCATAAAAACACAGAACAAATCAAGGCAATGTCAACAACGCGTGCAGGTGGTTCTCAGTTCAGCAGATGCTAAAGATTGGCTAAAGACTTGCTATTATATTCTACTTCAACAGTGAAAGGATGACAGCTATTGGACCTATTTGATGAAATTGAAAAACATGGTATTTCCTTGCATTAGTGAATACAACTTGGGTTATGCCCAGGACTAATTGCGATCTTTTGAGGTGTTAGAACAATGTAGGTGGCTGGGGAAGGAAGAAGAGATGGTGGAGGGCTATACCAGCATGCATTTGGTGGAATGTCTGGAAGGAAAGAAATGATAGGCGTTTTGAAGATAGGAACAGTTCTTTACAGAAAATTAAGCTCAACTGTATTTTGTCCTTTTACTTTTGGTGTAAAGAATTTTGCGTCGATGAAACTGAGACTTTAGTAGAGTTGTAAGAAGAATCTTGGACAGATGTAAATAGGTCTATTCCTTCTTCTCTTTTTCTTGTAATTGTGATTTCCAACACAAGCTTTGTGTTGATGAATATACTGATATCTTTATCAAAAAAAAAAAAACATGGTTAAGTAGTGTCCTCAAGTCCTAGAGGAAGCAATGTGTAAACCAAACATGATTTCATCATAGCATATCCTACATAAGATTTACTTTTATCTAGATAGGAGGACTTACTGATGTTAACCTTGAACCCTTCAATAGGTTCATGATAATAAAAATAATGTGAAGTTAGACTTTAAGGAGTATGCCAGAGGTAATCAATTTCTGTGTAAGCACATTTTAACACTATTTAAGATGAGTGACACAGGGATACTTTACGGACACTGATGCATAATGATTTTAGAACTCCGGAGAAGTTAATATCACTAAATAATGTTATCTAGCAAATGATTTTAAACTTCAGATTTACTAGAAGGAATGTTTTTGTTCTAGAATTCTTACATCACCCTCATTACCTACCACACACCACCGCTCATTTAAATTTGTACTGTATTATTCTCAGATACCAGGTGTCTTCATCCTCTGGTGTTTGACCACATTTCATGAGCCCGATTAACAGAATCTGAAGTCGAGACATCATGACTTGTCAATATGTTCTATATAAGAAACAGTAGCTGATCAAAATTACAAACATTAATAATCCAATAGGTAATCTGAAATTTGTTATTACTTCATATCACAACCTAAGTCAGCAGTTCACCAAAAGAAATTTTGCACAGGCATTACTCCTGTAACTACAAAGGAGAAAAAGAATAGAAAAAAATGATAGAGCATGTCTGCTTCTCATACCAAACTTTTGTGGCAAATCTCATTTTTGGAGGCTCAAATGGGTAGCCATCTGCAAAGACAAAGCTTCTTGATTTAGGAGTTATACACAAAAACTGCTAAATTCTGATAAACAGTAGACCATGCCAATGATATTTATATCCTAGACTATCCTCCTTATCAACATAACATTGAGCTCCCTGGGAGTTACCATATAAAATGGAGTAACAATTAATAATGGTTCGACACATCTGCATTCAAGTCGATATATTAACTATGACACCGAAACCGCTTCCGCACTGTCCCCAAACATAAGGGCCTGACAACAAATTAAACAAAGCGACAAAAGTTCACACATAATTCCTTCATTTGTCACAATAGCTGAAAAAGATTCCACTTTTACATACAAGAAAGTCTCAATAACGCGCGCAAACACATGTTGTGAGTAAATGCTGGTAACTTTTGCAAAGAATTGCACGAGTTAGAGAAAGCTATCGAACATGTCTATTTCTCATTGGTTAGATTCTCCACATCAAGCATGTGAACCTCACGCGTTCAGTTGTTTGGCTGGCTGTTCAATAGGCACATTTTCAACAAAAACCAAGTATTCAATAAGTCATACCTTTAGTTAAAATGTCTAAATGAAATGTTTTGGAATTCTAATATGTACTCTGCTTTCAAATACTTATAGTAATTAATAATGGTCCAACTCAAGTGGAACCTTTCCGTACTTCCCCCAAACATTAAGGCCTAAGCCTGAGCCTGACAACAAATTAAACAAAAGTCCATCCGTAATTCCTTCATGTGCCACATTAGCTGAAAAAGATTCAATTTTTACATTCAAGAAAGCCTCAATAACACACCATTTCTTTGATACACGAGTTCTATAAATTCAAAACCCTAGAACCCCCCCCCCCCAAAAAAACAAAAACCCTTTAATAGTTATATGCAGAAGATGAATGTAAAAGTGAGAGTAGAAGGAAATTGGGAGAGTTACCAGTAAGAGTGATATCGATCTTGAAAGAACCACCTTCATAAGGAGTACCAAGAGGACCAGGGATTGTACCAATCAAGTGAGTGAGACTGTCACCTTTAAGGGTTACACTTATTCCTGAAACCCCAACATCTCTGTTGCACTCCTGCAGCTCCTTTTGAACCCTTGCCAAGTCCACCATTTTTGCTCTCTTCCTATTCCCAATTCAAACGTCTCTCCACTGCTTTTTGTTTCTTTTTTGGTTGGAGAAAAAGTGAGGAAGGTATTGCGTAAAGTGAATGAGCTGTAGCACACATGATAATAAAGGAAACTTGGGGCCCTCATATGATTAAGGGGTCGTTTGGGAGGGTGTATAACAATAATACGAAATAAGATGTATTAATAATGTATTAATAATGTATGAGTTAGTAATATAAATATTAGTTATGCAGATATTATTTTTTATGGAAAATGTCCAAATAACTCATGTACTTTACGAAAATAGCCAAATATACCCTTGTTAATAGTTTGGTTCATTCACGACCCTACTACTACATTATTGGCCTATATACCCCAGATTTCAAACGGAAGCCAAAGTGGATAAGTCATCCATTCAAAAATTGCCATGTGGAAATTAATATCAACATAATCATTTTATTTAATTGTCCAACACAACCAATTAACCCAACATGTAACCCGACCAATTACATATAACCCGCCTCATAATAACCCTACCCTTTTCTTCTGCTTGGGTAAAATCAATTACCAAATTCGGTTCTAACTCTTTCTTATCCACCCCCGATAATTACACCTCTTTATGCTAATGCAAAGGAATCTAATGGAAGGTTTGTGTTGCTGAAACTCTATACCCCATATTAAAGAAGATCTTCTTGTCACAAGGTAATGTTTTTTAGCTTCTCTTTTTGTTACATTTTACTGTTGGGTCTAGGTTTTATGTTTAAAGTCGTCTTAACATAAACTTTGGGTCGAGTTAATCTTTGTTTGTTTAAAATCATTATATATGTATTTTTATTGCTGGATTTTATTTATTCTTGTATTTTTGTTGGGGATTTGGTGGGCTTTGATTTTTTCGATTATGATGTTTGTCTTATATGTATTTTTTTTATTCTATGCTTTATCTTTATCCGTATATGTTTGTTTATTGCTGGATTTTTGTTTATTCTCATATTTTTTATTGGGATTTGGTGGGTGACTGTCCCGAAATCATATTTCCTTTTAAGTTTTTTTATTCTATGCTTTATGTTTATCCTATATGTTTGTTTATTGCTGGATTTTTGTTTATTCTCATATTTTTTGTTGGCATTTGGTGGGGCAGCTGTCCGAAATCATATTTGCTTTTAAGTTTTTTTATTCCATGCTTTATATTTATACCAAAATTTTTTGATGTGGTCCCTTTTCTGTTATTTCTTTTGTTTCCTTTTTTTTATCAGCTTTCGAAGGATGATTTCAAACCATATAAAAACAAATCATGTAGATGTTGAGGTTGGTACAGATTGTGAACATAGTCTTGGTTCTGGTGGTGAATATGAACCTTCATATGGTGGGGAGTATGATTCTGATGAAAAGGAAGGTATTAGCTGTGAGCACATGATTTTTGCACCGGGCAAATAATTCCAAAATTAAAATAAATATGTTTTTGAGTGAAATTACTTGCTTTGTTTGAAATTAGCTATACTTTATGTGTTTGAATAAGTAGAAATTGGAAAAAATAAAAAAAAATAGGCTAGGCTATTATTTTGTTTTAATTAATTAGTTTAGAAAAGAAAATTAGCAAAATAGTTCTCAATAGCGAAAATTAGAGAAAAATAGTAGAAAATTGCCAAAAAAAAAATACTAGATAATTAGAATAAGTAGGAAATTAAGTTTTTATAATATTCATAAAAATAAAAGAAAAAATGGTGTCTTAATTAATAAATAAAATCAGAAAATACAAAAAAATAGTTGGGTTTAATTGATTTGGGCCAAAAGAATTGAAATCAAAGGCCCAGTGCTTTGGCCCAGAGAGAACCGGTCAGTAAGCCTTTGAACTAGCTGATCTCAGCCGTTCATTTGCATCATCCGACGGTCGAGATATTATTGATTTTTTATTTTTTGATAATTAATTGAGAGAGTTGATCTGAGCCATCCGTTTGAAATGATCTAACGGAAGAGATCTTTGGCCTCCTTAGCAATCGAACGACGTCGTATAAGTAACGCCTCTGTGAGCCGTTGATCTCCATCAATTGAACGGCCCAGATCACCTCGGACGCCTTGCCTATATAAGGCTTTGGTCTGAAGGAATCTCGCCATTATACAATATCTCTAAACCTAGCCGCCCTTTACCCTATTCCCTTCATCTTCTTCGTCTTCTTCCAGACCTTCGAACCCTAGCTGGCCATGGAGGCCACCACCTCCCACGGTGGTCTCCGGCCATCTCCTAGCTTCTCTTTCCCTTCTTCTCTTTCTTCTTCACCTCATCAAACACTCAAAACCCTAAAGCAGACTATGTTCTTGACTTGCCGGTCACCGGAACTTCGCCGGTGACCACCCAAACAACGAGAACCGTCCTCAAACCAATGCCATCCGAAGCCCCTTTCCCTGATCTACTCAACCATACCACCCACATCCTTCGAATATCTCTGGAACTCGTCGAATATCCCAAAAAGTGTCGCCGGAACCCTAACACCGGCGACTTGGAACTTCAACCCCAATCAAGACCATACCTTTTACCCTCCCCAAACACCCCTCTGCAAACCAAAAACCCAAAAGGCCTCATCTTGAAGCCAAACAATGGAAAACAGAAAAGAAAGTCAGAAAAGAAAACGAAAAAAAAGAAGAGAATAAAGAAGAAAAGAGTTCGAGAGAGAGTGATAAAAAAGAAAAGAAATAGGAAGCTTGGGGGACAGACCCCGCCAAGCTAAGTCCCTTTCCTTCCGTGCTTAATTTTTCTTTGCTTCTTCTTCATGTTTTTGTGTTCTGCATGTTTCTTATGTCTCCTCTGATTGTGTGTCTCACATGTTAGTCATAGGATTTTTACTTGCTTCTCTTTTGTTTCTGTTTAACACTTTTGTCCACGATTTGGTTCTGTTTGGTTATGTTCTCTAGTTCGTTTTTCCTGTGTCGTTTTTCTCTAGTGGTTGTTATCTCTGCTGTATTTCGTAGTTGTTTTGAATGTTAGTTTTAGGGTTCTCTATTTCTCTGCTTACCATTTGCTCTTTTCTTTTCATATTAATCTCTCCAGTTCCTTTGCATGGTTAGTTATAAGTTTCTTACCTGTTGTTTCTTATTTTTTATATCTTTTGCCTGTGTCTCTGATGATTAAGTCATAAGGCTTCATAACATGTTTCTTTTGGGTCTGTTAGTGATAGAGTTCTTGTTTTGTTATGTGTCAACCTCATGGTTCTTTGCTTTAAGTTCAGAGATTTCATCTTTTCCTTATCATTTTTACTGTTGAGTTCTGATTCATGGCAAAAGCATGACCTTTGATCTTTGTCTTCCATTTAAAATCAGGCTTAAGTTACTGTGACCACTCTTTTTGCCTTTGGCTTTAATGATCTATGATAGAACTGGGCCTCTTTTTAGCTTTCATGGTCTAGCTTTCTCCTATTGTCATGCATGTTTAGTTCTAATATCAGCTTAGCTTTATTCTCTTTTCATCTTCACACTAAGTTGCTTTTGAAGCACCCTGATTGAACTTTCCTGTTTTTCTTTATTGTTTCTCCATATCCTTCTCTTCTTATATTAAGACTAGGCTTAGTACTTGAAAATGGATTTTGATTACCATTCTTAGTCCATTGCTCTACTGTTTAAAATAAGTCCTGTTTTTATTCCCTTGTTGACTGTTTTCTGAGAGTTTAGTGTCTATGTGTCTATACCTATGAATGCTAAGTGTTTTGGGGTTCTTTCCAGTATGTCACCTGACATGAATTGATTGTGGCTAAGCCTATTTGATCTTAATTGACACTTTGCTATGTGAGATTGAGTTTGTGAGTCTGACTGATTAAAACTCAACATTATCCAACCTCTCTTCTGAATTTTAATTAGTTGATAAACATTGTTTGGTTTCATATGGTTATGTGTGCAATTATATGTTGAAATGGCTAAGACTGCAATAGTTCTATGTTAGTGTGAACACTGTTAAGTGCCTATCATACTTTAGGTGAATTGGGTATAGCTGTTAGTGCTAGGTTTCATAAAATGGCTAGTTTTTAAATAGGTTAGAACTGAAAATGAACAAAATAGGCTATAAGTTTAATAATTGACCTAAGAGTGATCAACTTTGCAAAAGTTGACCAACTCTATAAGGTCCAAACACACCAGCCCACTCTCAAAGGATGCTGGTTGTGCAAAAATGGTCAAGCCTGCAAATGCAGACTTGCCCAGGCTCTCTTTTGAGCCCTGGACATTGAGTGGCCAAACCTGCAAAGGTTCTGGGCCCAACAGTTCAGCAAATGGGTTCAATTGCCCAGGCCAAGTCTCAACTTGAGACTGGCCATTAGTTAAATAGCTCAATTAAGCAGGCTAGTCCTGCAATTAGTTTAATTAGTCTTAAATGAACAAGAATAGGTTATTGGCCTAAGAGTGGTTAACTTTGCAAAAGGTTGACCAATTCTATAAGGCCCTAACACACAGTCCACCTTAAAAAGGGGCTGGTTGTGCAAAATGGCTAAGTCTGCAAATGCAGACTTGCCCAGGCTCTCTTTTGTGAGCCCTGAACATTAAAAGTGGCCAAACCTGTAAAAGTTTTGGGACCAACTGTTCAATAATTGGGTTTAATACCCAAGCTAAGTCTCAACTTGAGACTGGCTAGCCTTTAAATAGTTTAATTTCATTAATAAAGCAGGCTAGTCCCGCAATTAGTTTTAAATTGAAATAATTTGGTCTTAATTGATTGGAATTAGTTTAAATAGGCTAAAATTGAAATAGTTCTTTAAAGTAGAACTGGCCAGCCCTTAAATACCAATGCAAGGGCTGGCTATTAGTTAAATAAGTCCCAAAAGAAGCTGGAACTTGACCTAGGCAGTCAGGTAAATCAGCAGTGGCATTCAGGGCATAATTGGAAACCAAATAGGTAAAATAGTGAATAGATTGAAACATAAGAGGGTAAGGGAGTCATTTGTACCCCTTATTTCTGCAATTTTGCAGAGATTCAAGTGTATAATGGTCTCCCTAAAATGGGATATCTGTAAAAATCCTAAACCCTTAGGGCTACATTGGTAAAAACCCACAAAAAGGAATCTTTAGAACCTTCCAGCACATGCTGGAAGGGTTTCTACTAACAGAATTGGGGGTTTAACTGTATATCTCATAAATTTTAGAGAGGAGAAGTGGGATTAATCCCATAACTTTCTCCCCAAGCTTCAGCCCTTGGCTTAGCTATAAATACACCCTAAAAAGGGGCTGAAAGGGGTTCGAATTTTTGGCAATCTGCAATTCACTTTAGGCTGGCTCTTTGAGAGAAAATTCATAAAAAAAAACTAATATAACAATAGAATTCTTCGGCATTTGTTCGAGTGAGAATCTGGTTCAGTCGCCTGTATTTGTGGTTTTCTGCTCAAGTGTGTGCCTGGGTTTCTATTTGCTCTTGCTGTGGTGTTTTGTTTCCGTGGATAATCCATCTCTCTGTTGCATTGCTGTTCGAAACCTTGCTGTGCTTATCTGCCTGACTCCCTATACTCATTGGATTTTCTTTGTGATCCATGTACATCTCTCTTTCATTTGAAGTTGTAATGGCGGATTGATTAAATAAGAATGAAGACCCAGCTTAATTGCCTATCATTAGGAATTTGTAGTTTAGTTTTTGTATTACTGCTTTAATAATTTGGATTTGTAGTTTTAGTGGTAGTATAGAATGTAGTAGTATGAAAACAGAAACAAAAACGATGTAATAGCTAGTGTATGATGGTAGTAATATCGTAGTAGTATGTCACTTAGTTAAATTAGGCAAAACCTTAAAATATAAGTTAGCTAATCACAGTTTAATTAGTTAATTGTTCTTCACAATAACCTCATAAGCCATAATCCCGTAATTACTCATATGGTGTGGATCTACACTTTAGCATAAGTAAGTTTTAAAAGATGAAAGACATTAGTTCAAGTCGAGCGTAACTGAATTACAGCGTTGTAATGAACTAAGTCACTGTAAAACCAACTGTTTGGTCCTGTTTAAACCCTTTAAATCGCTTAGATATAAAGACTCATATAGTCACTGCTTATATAATTAGTCTGCTTCTATGAATCTAGGTTCAGATCTGATTGAGTTTTTAAAAAGGGGAAATAATCAGATATTGAAGCAATTCAATTAGGATGAACTGGTGATGATTGAGAGGTATATCTCACAATGAAACTGGTAATGCAATTATATGTATGTAATTAATCAGTTAGTCCAAATCCACAGTTAATTAGTTTAGTCATTCTACAAGTTATCCCATATAATCAAATCATTTTCTCAGATTCAGTATCCATCTCAAACGTTAGTGTAAGAAGAAGAAGCAGTCTATTAGTTTTAGTCCATGGTAACAAGCAATTGATTTATACTTGACATCTGATGTATTGATTTCCTTCATTGAATAAATAAAGTTGCCTTCTGTCTCAAATGTGTATCTCTGTTCTTTTGCTTTAATTGCTTCCATTGTTATTTAGTTTAGGCCTAGTGTATGTCATGGGCCTGGATCTCTATATGAAGCCAACTGGGCCGACGAACAGCAACCCAAAAACAGCCCGGGTCTCGAAGACCAGGACAGTTCAAGCATACTTTTAGCGAAATGAAGACCAGGCCCCTTTGAATAATGGAAATCCGACGGGCCTGGATTGCTCAATGTTAGAACGAATAAGGAAAAAACAATGTAGAAAACATAGTTACACTTCTTAGGATTGAACATTAATAAATAATCGGGACGAGCCTCGCATAACGTTGAATAAGTGGGGCCCCCATTTAGTGATATAATACAATCAGACTCGGGAAGACTACTAGTTAATTCCATAGTCTCACCCAAAACAATTAAAAGCCGATAGACTATTTTAGGGCACGATTTAATATACCTTCCATTGAATGAGTGTGCACTTGGTGCGACTCAAATCCAAATCTCGGCAAAGCTGAAATACGCCGAAAGTCATAGGCGTACTGGTTGCGGTATGACTCGAGGCGTGTTTTCGCAATGCCGCAAATTCCCTAAAAAAATATACTTAATGTAAAAGCACTATATGTTGTTAAAATCTGTGATTAAGTCAAACAAGAGTCGGGAACGACAATTGAGCGACCGTGCTAAAACCACGAAACCCGGGAATGCCTAACACCTTCTCCCGGGTTAACAGAGTTCCTTATCCGGATCTTTGCTTCGCGGACATTTTTAAGAGTCAAATTCCTCGGATTCGGGATTAACCGGTGACTTGGGACACCATTATCTTTCCCAAGTGGCGACTCTGATTAATCTCAATAAAATCCCGAACCGATTGTCCTTTAATTGGAAAAACTCCTTCCCTTACGTTATTTTATCCGTTTCAGATATTTGAGCATCGGGGTATACTCTACGAGCGTATTTATATACTTATTTCCCAAAAGTGGGGTAGTAAAAAGGGAGGTGTGACAGCTCTGGCGACTCTGCTGGGGAATCCCAACCCTAACTTCGGTTTCAGGGTTTAAGAACTCGAGCTCCTTAGAATTGCCGTTCGCGTTATTGTTTGACTTCGTTATATGATTTGAACAACATGCTATGTGCTTTATCGCTTTGATATTATGTGGATTGTATATAAAATTGCGCCGAAAACCTTTCTCTCTTCACCCCCGGGGATGTGCTTACTGGTTGAGACTCCCCTTTCTGTTAAAGTCACCTTAAATTAAGAAAATAGAGGCTGGATAAGTTACAAAGCCGATTGACTCCGCGGGTCACCGGTACGTAGCCCCCTCCTCGATTCGAGTTGTCCGCTCGGGTACACGGTCTAGCACTCTATGAAACCGTAAGATTTTGAACATAGGTCTAAGACAATTATTTGCATCATATTTGACTTAAGGGACTCAACACAGGGGTTGGGTCCGTCTAGGATAGGTGACCCGGTATTGGAAAAGACCGAGCACGTTATGTGTTGCATTTTTATTATCCTTGATCGTTATGCGGACCCGCGGAAATCCCGAGGATAGAAAATTGTGGAAAAAGAAAAAAAAAAGAGAGAGGAAAATAAGATTTATAGGAAATAGGTATCCGAAAATTTGAAAATCTGAAGAAAAAAAAACTTGTGGAACAGTTTTGTTGAAATAATTGGTCAAATAATCTAACCGAACTACGCAGGTTTGATTCTCGCCATTAGGTGGGATACGTAGGCAACCCTTAAACAGGTCCAACCACACTTTTAAAAAAAAAAGACCAAAAGATTTTCCTTTCAAATAATCGAGGTGATCGCTATTTTTGGAAATGGCCGAATGTTCCGAAAGGACGCCGGAAGGCTGTTTTGGCAAAAATGGCCACTTCAAAAGTCATTTTCTTTCCTTTCCTTCAAAAATGAAAACTTGCATTGAAAAAGATTTTCCTTTTTTCTAAATAAAATCGCCTTAATAAATGTGCAGGACGAGCACAATGATGAATGAGCATTTCTCCCTAAATAAAATCCCATTGGAGCTGAAATTATGGTGGCAAGACATGGGATCAGATGGTCAAGACCGGGTCAAAGGTTACTTAAAAGGCCTTACGGGGTTATTAGACATGGTTCCCCGAGGCGATGTGATTAGAGCGTTGGTCACGTTTTGGGATCCGGCACACAATGTATTGCATTTCCCAGATTTTGAACTCACCCCTACTTTAGAGGAGATTGCCTTCTATATCGGGAAGACCGAGGTCCCGTTAAAAGGAAAATACCCGGTATCTCCGAGGACGGTAACAGTGCATCGTTTCCTGGACTCTTTGAAAATTGCCAGGAATGTTCACAACGAAGATCTGGCCAACGGGTTTTGTTCCTTAAGCTTCATCTATGGTAGGTTTGGACACGTTGGGGGTTTCAATGACCTCACAAACAAGTTGTGCTGCAAGTCCAACCGAGCGAAATAGGAGGAACACCGGAGGTTTGCATTTTTGGTGGCATTTCTCGGAATTGTCGTATTCCCGAGGAAAGATGGACATATCAACATAAAAGTTGTCGGGGTAGCTACCACACTGATAGTACAAGATAATTGTACTCTAGCCCCAATGATCGTAGCGGACATCTACCGTGCTCTGACTGCGTGCAAAGCGGGAGCCAACTTCTTTGAAGGGTGTAATTTGATCTTGCAAATCTGGCTAATTGAACATCTATGCCACCACCCTTCGTTCTCGAGTTATGGTTCGGCTGAACGGACATGTTTGGAAGAGTTCAGTACGAGGACAAAAGAAGTAAAGTTGCCGGAGGGAGTCCAAGGTTGGATTGTGTATCTTCGATCACTAACTGATGGTCAAATCGATTGGACGTATGACTGGCTACCTCTTGACGAGGTAATGTATATGCCAACAGAGGGATCACCATTTTTGATCATGGGTTTGAAGAGCATACAACCTTATGCCCCATACAGGGCCCTGCGACAGTTGGGTAGGTGTCAAATTATTCCGAGAGATGGGGACCTCAGTTTGCAAGCTGTAGAGATTGGTCCGGATGGGCAATTCTCGGAAGCAAAGATCCGGCAAATCTGGAATGAGTGCCAAAACTTGAAGATCGATACTTGTGTGCCGAATAGAGCAAAGGGAGAAATGTCGCTTGGATACTCCACATGGTACCGACGAGGGGTTGAGCACGAACGTCTTTCGAAGAGACCTCACTTGCAGGATTTGATAGAGCAATCCAAGGAGAATTAGAACTGGGTGGTCAAGGAAAAAGAATACAAGGCCAAAATCAGCTTGTTAGAGGATAAATTGAGAAATCTCCATTTCGAAAGTGGTTTACAGGCAGCATCCGATGAAGTGGAGAAAAAACAGCTGAAGAAAGAAAATGAGATGTTGAAGGCTCAAATGGCTCAAATGAAAATTGCATGCGAGACCCCAGTTCGCTCAGCCCGGGATGAGAAGTTAATTGAGATTCTCCGGCGCAAAGTAAATGACTACAGCTTCGACTTGGACAAGGTTGAAAAGGAATTAGTCAGGGCTCGGAAGCAAATAGACAGAGATGCTGAGGAAAGAGCCAAGTTGGTTCGGCAATTACAAGACAAGCACGATTTTGAGGTAGCTCAGCTTAGAAAGAAAATAATTTTAGCCACGGTTAAAAGTAACAAGTTTATCAAGGATCTTGAATAAGAGAGAGAGCATTGTTACACAACTATGGCTAGATTAGAATTGGAGCTGCAGCAAGTGCAAAAAGATAACCAACATACCTTGGATGCTCGCACTGAACAAATAAGCCGGTTATTGCAAGAAAAGGGGGTCATCCGAGAGAAGATTGTTCGCATTGCCTAATACATCACCCGGAAGAGTCAACTGTGTGAAGATATGTCTCGAGGAACCTTTGTATCAGCAGTGAAGTTCTTCGTGCAACAAGTCATGTCTGACCTAGATAGGCTCCAAAGGGGATTAGCATATAGGCCCGCGGCAAGGCCGAACGATGCCTCGCGGGCACTAGGAGCATTAATGTACTCATAGGGCATGCATCATCTTTTATATTTTTCCTTTTATAACATCACCTTGTAATCAATGTTTTGAATTATCAATGGAAAATCAAGTGTTGTTATCAATTCTTTTGCTTTATGTCATTTCTTTTAAATTCGCCAGGCAAATAAATAGGAACGTAATTATGAAGAAAAAAAAAGAGAGAGAAAGAAAAAGCAAGAAAAAAAAAAGAAGAAAAAAAGATAAGAAAAGAAAAAAAAAGAAAAAGAAAGGAAAAGGAAAGAAAAGAAAAAGAGGGGAAAAAGAGAAAAGTGATTGGTCCAAATGAGCAGTGGCCGGGATGATGCATGACGACTCGAGGAAATGTGTTTGTTTTTTAAAGTCGTTGCATTTTATTCATGCGCTAACAACTAATGGGTGTTGATGCTTGTGAGTCCAGATTTTCTTGGCAACTGGCATTCTGGCTACCCACCCATACAACACAAGATACAAGAAGATGACGAAAGTTGTGTCCCAAGAAATTGAGGCAACTATCGTAGATCCTGCTCACGAAGAGGAGATTGTGGATGTAGCAGGAATGAAGGAGGAAATGTACAAACTGAGGCAGCAGATGGCCGAGATGTACCATGCCTAGTCTAGAGGTCAACCCCTGCCAGCTTTCGCCAACCCCACATACATCCCTCCGGCCAACCCCAATCCTGAACCACCTACAATGAATTCATCCTCCACATACCCTGCCTCCACCTCCCAGGTACCACCACCTCCAGTTAAACAAGCACCACCTCACATACCCCAAGTTGCTCCCGTGTATGTGGCACCTCCACCCGCCGCTATGCACAAATCCTCCAGTGAACCGATGTTTCATATACATGATCCTTACTACTACCCTCCAGAGCCAACTTTCCGACAACATGAGTCTCATGCTCCGCTGATAGAAACAAGTGAAGAGAGAATTGCCAAGAATGCAGGGCAAGAAGAGATGGCCAGAAAAGTGAAAAGTCTGGAGAATGCCTTCCGCACTATGCAAGGATTAGGAGGGCAGGTGAGTGTGGCCTACAAGGACTTATGTCTATTCCCTGAAGTGCAGCTTCCCGTGGGATTCAAGTTGCCAAAATTCGATATGTATAGCGGACACGGAGATCCGGTAGCTCACCTCAGGGGATACTGTAGCAAAATGAGAGGTGCAGGAGGTAAAGATGAGCTATTGATGGCGTATTTCAGCCAGAGTCTGAGTGGTTCAGCTTTAGAGTGGTATACCCGACAAGATCATACAAGGTGGTTCGTCCGGGATGACCTTGCGCAAGCCTTTGCAAATCACTTTCAGTATAACTTAGAGATCATACCGGACAGACTATCCCTTACAAAAATGGAGAAGAAGCCAGGGGAAAGCTTCAGGGAGTTCGGTTTCAGATGGAGGGAGCAGGCTGCAAGAGTAGATCCACCCATGAAGGAAGGGGAGATGGTGGATTGTTTCCTATAGGCTTTGGAGCCTACATATTACGGTCATTTAGTGTCGGCGATTGGGAAGAGTTTCAATGAAGTCGTGAAGATGGGAAGCTTTGTGGAGGAAGGTTTGAAAACAAATAAAATCATGAGTTTTTCGGCCATTAAGGCCACCAATCAAGCAATACAAACTGGAAACGAGGGAGCAATGGGAAAGAAGAAGAAGGAAGAGGTAGCAACTGTAGAGAGCAGGCCATGAAACCGTAACCCGCATCATCACCCACCAAGACCCTACCACCAACACCCACCAAACCCATCAACCCCATATAACCCACCACCACCATCTTACCCGCCAAACCCATACAACACATCAACCCCATATAACCCACCACCACCACCATACCCACCAACAGTCCCACACTACCACCACCCACAAGCCCAAGCCTACCACCGCGGCCACCACATATGTGGAGAGCCCAAACCCCACACAATGTTTACCACACCCAGAACACATACCCAACCTCTAAACCCTACAGAAACCAAAACAGGCCCAGGCCTGACTCAGAGTGGAGAAACAAGGCAAGGAAAACATTCACCCCACCAGGGGAATCATATACCAGCCTTTATCATAGATTAAAAGAGTTGGGGATGCTAAGCCCGGTTGCACCTAAAGTTCCAAACCCATCCCCAAAAAACTTTGATCCGTCTGTTAGGTGTGAGTATTGCTCGGGGACATTGGGCCATGATACCGAAAAATGTTGGCAGTTGAAAAATGCCATTCAAGATCTCATTGACGATAGGGGAATTGAAGTTCAGGCTCCAAAAGCTCCGAACATCACTCAGAATCCGCTGCCAAATCACCATGAGACACACATGATAAAATTGGTGCAAGGTGATAGCA
Source organism: Nicotiana noctiflora (assembly GCA_032618575.1). Lineage (NCBI taxonomy): Eukaryota > Viridiplantae > Streptophyta > Magnoliopsida > Solanales > Solanaceae > Nicotiana > Nicotiana noctiflora. The sequence goes on from JASVEL010013161.1 coordinate 627,760, forward strand.
GTCAGAAACCATCTCAGTCTGTGATGATGATAAAGTCAAGTGGCAAAGCAGAAAAGGAAGCCGTGAAAGAAAAAGTGATTGCTGAAGAACCAACAGGAAAGCCAGTAGTGGTGGAGGGTTTGAAAGTGGTAGTGCCGGGCGTAAAGCCGATTGTGACTGTGAAAGGCGTGAGTACGGAACCAGTAATTATAAGGCCGGTGGTGCAGATGCCGGTAGTGAGCACAAAAACTATACCTTGGAATTACAACAAGGTAGCAGCGGTTTATAAAGGAAAAGAGGTGTCTGGGGAAATTAATGAAACCCACGGTCTCACCCGGTCTGGAAGATGCTTTGCTCCAGAAGAATTGAGAAAAATGAAAGCAGTAAAAGAGAACCAATTGAAGAAACCAGTGTCAGAAGAAGAAGCGGAGGAATTCCTCAAGAAGATGAAGTCACGGGATTATTCTGTAATTGAGCAGTTGAGGAAGACCCCTGCGCAGATCTCTTTGCTATCTTTGCTAATACACTCAGAAGAACACAGGAAGGCTCTGAGGAAGATACTGAACGAGGCTCATGTTCCAGAAAAGATCTCAGTTTGTCACTTGGAAAAGATTACCAACAAGATTTTCGAGTCTAATAGGATCACATTCTCGGATAAGGAATTGCCTGTTGAGGGAACCGAGCACAATAAGGCGATGTACCTTACGGTGAAGAGTGAAGAGTCGGTAGTGACCAGAGTATTGATAGATTACGGATCAAGCGCTAACATTTGCCCGTTGTCGACCTTGGGAAAGCTGAACATCAGTCCGGACAGAATCCGGAAGAACAGTATAAATGTGAGAGGATTTGATGGTGGGGGTAAAAACACATTGGGAGACATTATTCTGGAGGTGACCATCGGTCCTGTGGATTTTACTATGGAATTCTAGGTGCTCGACATTGCTGTGTCATATAATTTGTTGTTAGGCCCGACCCTGGATCTACGCGGCCAAGGCAGTACCATCGTCTTTACATCAGATGGTCAAATTCGAGTGGGAGCAACAGGAGATTGTGGTACATGGGGAAGAAAATGCTTGCAATATGGTGACACCGTATGATGATACTGACGGAGATAGAGGTCCTTGGGTCTACCAAGTGACAGATGCTATTGTGGTAAACAGAATTGCTGAAGGGGAGAAGTTTCCAATCCCTATGGTGGCACCAATTGCTGTGATGGTGGCCAAAGAGATGCTTAGAAATGGGTTTGCACCAGGGAAGGGATTGGGCAAAGCATTGCAGGGGGTTATTCAGCCGGTTCAGCTTCCAGAAAACAAAGGTACTTTCGGCTTAGGGTTCAAACCCACCGTTTCCGACATCCAGAGAGCCTCAAAAGCCAAAAAGAACTGGACCTTGCCTAAGCCTATACCCAAACTATCCGACACCTTCGTCAAGCCTGGTACAAAATATCGGACATCTGCTGCGACAAAGTACATCGAGACCCGACCTGATGAAGAAGTGCTGAGTTTTGAGAAGATGTTTTGGGATGTGAATATGGTTGAAGTGGGGGAAGGCACAAGCAAAATGGATGTGCAGTTTGTGGGACCTGGAATCATGTTGAACAATTGGGAAGCTACTCCTTTCCCTATCAGGAAGGAGTCTTGGTAGTTAGCTCCAAAATTTCATCATTGCTTTCCCAAAATTGTTATTTTTATAGTTCTCCCATCCCCCTCATGAAAAGAAAATCAAAATGTATCCCGAACTTTGTTCGTTCTTTTTTATCAATGAAATGCAGTTTTCCTTTTCTTCACTTTTTGCCTTATTTTTCTTTATTTTTCTTCTTGTACAGTTCTGCATGTGTTGATTCTAATGCCATGTCATGCGTGAAGGATTCTAGACCCAGTTCTGACAATCACGTTACCATACAAGAAATTGAGGAGGATAGTGAAATAGAATGTGAGGATGAGGAAGCCCTGGAGGAAATAAGCAAGGACATGAAAAAATATGAGGAAAAACCCAAACCAAATCTGAGTGATATAGAATCTGTAAATTTGGGGAGCGAAGACAATGTCCGGGAAACAAAGATCAGTGTTCATTTGGAAGCACCCCTCAGGGATGAGTTGATAAGGTTGTTACATGAGTTTAAGGACATTTTTGCCTGGTCCTATGATGACATGCCCGGACTTAGCACTGATTTGGTGGTACACAAGTTGCCTATCTATTCTGAATGCCGGCCGGTAAAGCAAAAGTTGAGGAAATTCAAAGCGGACATTAGTGTGAAGATAAAAGAAGAGGTGAATAAGCAGTTTGAGGCAAAGGTCATAAGAGTTACCAAGTACCCCACCTGGTTGGCAAATGTTGTGCCGGTCCCGAAGAAAGATGGAAAAACCAGAGTGTGTGTGGACTACAGAGACCTCAACAAAGCCAATCCGAAGGATGACTTCCCATTGCCAAACATCCACATATTGATCGACAATTGCGCCAAACATGAAATCGGTTCGTTTGTATATTGTTATGCCGGTTATCACCATATCCTGATGGACGAAGAAAATGCTGAGAAAACTGCCTTCATTACACCTTGGGGAACGTATTGTTACAGAGTAATGCCGTTTGGATTGAAGAATGTCGGGGCAACTTATATGAGGGCGATGACCACAATGTTCCACGATATGATGCATCGAGAAATTGAAGTGTATGTGGACGATGTCATCATAAAGTCCAAAAAGAAACCTGATCATGTGAGAGATTTGAGAAAGTTTTTCCAAAGACTCCGGTGGTACAATTTAAAGCTCAATCCTGCGAAGTGCGCCTTTGGAGTACCTTCAGGGAAATTACTGGGGTTTATAGTGAGTCGGCAAGGTATTGAACTAGATCCATCAAAGATCAAGGCTATTCAAAGTCTACCTCCGCCGAAGAACAAGAAGGAGGTCATGAGTTTACTAGGAAGGTTGAATTACATTAGTCGATTCATTGCTCAATTGACATCAACGTGTGAGCCGATCTTCAAGTTGTTGAAAAAAGATGCAACAGTGAAATGGACCGACGAGTGTCAGGAAGCCTTTGACAAGATCAAAGAATATTTGGCCAATCCTCCAGTGTTAGTTCCTCCAGAACCAGGGCGACCTTTGATTTTGTATCTGACAGTGCTTGATAACTCCTTTGGTTGTGTACTAGGTCAGCATGACGAGACAGGCAAGAAAGAACAAGCCATATATTACCTCAGCAAGAAGTTCACGTCCTACGAGGTGAAATATACTCAACTTGAAAGAACTTGTTGTGCGTTGATTTGGGTAGCTCAGAAGTTGAAGCATTATTTGTCAGCATATACCACATACTTGATATCACGACTGGATCCTCTGAAGTACATATTTCAGAAGCCTATGCCTACGGGAAGACTGGCTAAATGGCAGATTCTACTTATAGAAGTTGACATTATCTATGTGACTCGTACGACAATGAAGGCACAAGCTATTGCAGACCACTTAGCGGAGAATCCGGTGGATGATGAGTGTGAGCCATTGAAGACGTACTTTCCGGATGAGGAGGCAATGATTGTCGAGGAGATGGAGCAAGATGAGAGACCAGGATGGAAAATGTACTTCGACGGGGCCGTCAACAGCAAAGGCGTTGGTATCGGAGCGGTACTCATTTCAGGTACGGGTCAACACTATCCCGTCACGACCCAGCTCCGATTTTTCTATACCAACAACATGGCCGAATATGAGGCGTGCATCTTGGGATTAAGGATGGCAATTGACATGGGTATTCAAGAGATTTTGGTCATGGGTGACTCGGATCTCTTGGTACACCAAATCCAAGGGGAATGGGAGACACGAGATTTGAAATTGATACCTTATCGGTATTGTTTGCACGAGTTGTCTCAAAGATTCCAGTCTATAGAGTTCAAGCACATCCCAAGAATGCACAATGAGATTGCGGATGCTTTGGCCACATTGTCCTCTATGTTGCATCATCCGGACAAGACATATATAGATCCGCTCCAGATCCAAGTCCGAGATCAGAATGCTTATTGCTTCGCGGTGGAAGAAGAATCAGATGGAGAGCCGTGGCATCATGATATCAGGGAATACCTGAAAGCTGGCAAATACCCGGAGCAAGCCACTGGAGACCAGAAGAGAGCCATCATGCGTTTAGCTAATGGATTTTTCCTCAGTAGAGGAGTTATATACAAAAGAACACCAGATCTGGGCTTATTGCGATGTGTGGATGCACAACAAGCAGATGAAATCATGATTGAAGTACATGCCGGAGTATGCGGACCCCACATGAGCGGATATGTTTTAGCAAAGAAGATTTTGAGAGTTGGGTATTACTGGCTCACTATGGAGCGTGATTGTATCAGGTATGTAAAGAAATGCCATCGATGCCAGGTACATGGGGATCCGATCCACTCCCCGCCTTACGAGTTGCACACAATGTCAGCACCTTGGCCCTTTGTTGCTTGGGGCATGGATGTCATCGGCCCAATAGATCCAGCCGCTTCCAATGGGCATAGGTTTATTCTGGTTGCAATTGATTATTTTACCAAGTGGGTTGAAGCGAAGACGTTCAAGGCAGTAACAAAGAAAGCAGTGGTGGATTTTGTGCATGAGAATATTATATGCCGATTTGGAATCCCCAAGGTGATTATCACAGATAATGGAGCCAATCTAAATAGTCATCTTATGGTGGAAGTTTGTGAGAGATTTAAGATCACACACCGTAATTCCACACCTTACAGGCCAAAGGCGAATGGTGCAGTAGAGGCGGTGAATAAGAATATCAAGAAGATTCTCCGAAAAATGGTGGAGGGATCCAGGCAATGGCATGAAAAGCTACCCTTTGCTCTTATGGGTTACCGCACGACAGTGCGTACTTCTATCGGAACCACACCTTACACACTGGTGTATGGAACAGAGGCCGTTATACCCGCAAAAGTAGAAATACCGTCATTACGGATCATAGCCGAAGCTGAGATAGATGACGATGAATGGGTAAAAACCCGGTTGGAATAATTGAGTTTGATCGATGAGAAGAGGTTGGCCGCAGTTTTCCATGGGCAATTGTATCAACGAAGAATGGCCAGAGCATACAATAAGAAGGTACGACCTCGAAAGTTTGAAGTCGGATAGCTTGTGTTGAGGCGTATCTTACCGCATTGGGCCGAGGCGAAGGGCAAGTTTGCGCCAAATTGGCAAGGACCGTTTGTGGTATCACGGGTGTTGTCCAATGGAGCATTGTATTTAATAGATGTTGAAGGAAAGTGCGTAGAGACTGCTATCAATTCAGATGCAGTCAAAAGATACTATGTATGATTCCTTTTCAATTATGTGTTTTGTATTTTGTTGTGATTTTGGAATTGAAATGACGAAGGCGTTTTATTCTCTATCCAAATACTTTATCCATTGATAACCCCCTTGAGCCTTAATGAATATATTCTTTCATATCCCTCTCTCGGAATCGCTTTAGCGCAATAAGATCGAAATTGTCAAAACAAAAAAAAATGAAAAAATGAAAAAAATGAAAAAAAAAATAAAAAGACAAAGAAATCGGGAAAAAGTCAAAAAGAAATCCATCTAACTTATGAAGTTGGATGAACTACGTCTGACTTGATCCCGAAAGAGTACGTAGGCAGCCTCTCTGAGGTTCAGTCACAATAAAGAAAAAAATCCAAAAATTCCCCACATATTGAAACTGGGGCAGAAGTTATGTTTAATAATTCCAAGAGTTGTAAATATTTTTGAACCCTCGTGAGATTTTGAGCCTTTATACCTTTCTTTCTCAACCCATCCAAAAGTCACGTTACAGTCCAAAGAAAGACCTTCTGATCAATTCCGAAATGATCACGAATGCAATGAAGGAGGAGCGAAACATCGGATAATACCCGTGGTATAGAAAACAAAATACAAAAAAGGAAAAATGAAAAATGAAAAAAAAAATGAGAGAGTCTCATCAGTGAAAACCTTAGCCGGCACTGTGAGGCGATTGTGAGGTTGAGAGAAATAAAATGAGAGAGTCTCATCAGTGAAAACCTTAATCGGCACTGTGAGATGATCGTGAGGTTGAGAGAATAAATGAGAGAGTCTTATTGGTGAAAACCTTTCGAGGCACCGTAGGGCGATCGTGAGGACTACCAGAAAAGAGAAAAGCAACAAAAAATAGTATCGGTTTGGGTTGAAAACAATTCGGAGATAGAATAATGATTGGAACGAACTGGGTCAGAGTTTAAATACATGGCATGGTCAGCAGAATCAGCCAGCAAATACCCAGATAAGTTCTATCATCTCTCCAAAACGCCCTTACCTTTCTTTCATTTTTCTGCATTTCATTGTTTACCTTTTGAGAGCTAACTACCAGCTCCTGATAACGAAAGCTGAAACAACACTGGTCGAAAAAAAAAGAGGAAGAGTTGGGAAGGAAATAAGGAAGCTTGGCAGATATGGCCAAAAGAAAAGAAAACAAAACAAAAATGGAAAAAATGAGAAAATACAAAAAGAGTTTGCAAGGGACAAGCAGTTGAAAGTTATGCAGCATGAGAAAGGCAAAAAGAAGGAAGCAATAAGAAGCAAGGACGGCAGATGCCAGTTGCCAGCAGTTTATATCTAATAAATTCTGTTTCATGCAGGAACAAATTGTCACTAATCACTTTAAAGGGAATGTGACCAATGTGGAAAATAGAAAACACCGAAAGAGAAGTTCGCCAATAAGTGGAGAAATTCACAGGCAAGAGATAATTAAAAAAAATACCAAAAAGAGGAAGGTAACATCTTTTAAAATCCACTCCCCAGTCCTCAGGCTGCGGGAATATTTTTCTGCATCGCATTGCACGTTTAATTTCTGTTAGGTGCCCACCTTCGAATACGGGAATACTTTTCTGCATCGCATTGCACGTTTAATTTCTGTTAGGTGCCCACCTTCGAATACGGGAATATTTTTCTGCATCGCATTGCACGTTTAAATTCTGTTAGGTGCCCACCTTCAAATACGGGAATATTTTCCGCATCACATTGCACGTTTAAATTCTGTTAGGTGCCCACCTTCTAATACGAGAATATTTTCCGCATCGCATTGCACGTTTAAATTCTGTTAGGTTCCCACCTTCTAATACGGGAATATTTTTCTGCATCGCATTGCACGTTTAATTTCTGTTAGGTGCCCACTTTCGAATACGGGAATATTTTATGCATCGCATTGCACGCTTAATTTCTATTAGGTGCCCACCTTCGAATACGGGAATACTTTTCTGCATCGCATTGCACGTTTAAATTCTGTTAGGTGCCCACCTTCGAATACGGGAATACTTTTCTGCATCGCATTGCACGTTTAATTTCGTTTAGGTGCCCACCTTCGAATACGGGAATATTTTCTGCATCGCATTGCATGTTTAAATTTCCATTAAGTGCCCACCTTCAAATACGGGAATACTTTTTTGCATCGCATTGCACGTTTAAATTCGTTAGGTGCCCACCTTCAAATACGGGAATATTTTTCCGCATCGCATTGCACGTTTAATTTCCGTTAGGTGCCCACCTTCGAATACAGGAATATTTTCCGCATCGCATTGCACGTTTAATTTCCGTTAGGTGCCCACCTTCAAATACGGGAATACTTTTCTCTGCATCGCATTGCACGTTTAATTTCCGTTAGGTGCCCACCTTCGAATACGGGAATACTTTTCCGCATCGCATTGCACGTTTAATTTTCTGTTAGGTGCCCACCTTCGAATACGGGAATATTTTCCGCATCGCATTGCACGTTTAATTTTTGTTAGGTGCCCACCTTCAAATACGGGAATATATTTCTGCATTTGCATTGCACGTTTAATTTCTGTTAGGCGCCCACCTTCAAATACGGGAATATATTTCTGCACATCATTGCACGTTTAATTTCTGTTAGGTGCCCACCTTCAAATACGGGAATATTTTCTGCATCGCATTGCATGTTTAATTTCTGTTAGGTTCCCACCTTCAAATACGGGAATACTTTTCTGCATCGCATTGCACGTCTAATTTCTGTTAGGTGCCCACCTTCAAATACGGGAATATTTTCTGCATCGCATTGCACGTTTAATTTCTGTCAGGTGCCCACCTTCAAATACGGGAATATATTTCTGCATTTGCATTGCACGTTTAATTTCTGTTAGGCGCCCACCTTCAAATACGGGAATATATTTCTGCACATCATGGTTTATATAGCTAAAAGCCCACTCTGGGTCAGAAAGAGAAAAAAAATAGTTTGTTGTTTTGTTTTGAGCTGGTTCAGCTCGAGGGCAAGAAGTACCATTGAAAAAAAAAAAAAAGAGGAAAACAAGAAAAGAAAATCAACAAAAAAGAGAGTCAATATCAAAGAAAATCAACAAAAAGAAAGAGAGTCTGCATCACCGGAAAGGGAAGAAGAGCAAAAGCTAGATTAGGAACAATTGTAATTGTAGGATCATACCTTAGAATAGCTTCTTTATTTTACATTTCTTCCCCCGGTGTAATAAGGAGTAATTCAGCAGGTCTCAACAGTGTCAATCGCAGCTTCATGGTAGTCCCAGCTACTAGACACTTCTGAATTACACTGACCCGATTCTCGTTTAGCCCGGGATATGTAGGCAACCTGGGTGCGGTCAAAAGGTTTTCAAAAATGCTTTCACGGAATGTGCCAATGTGCAAAAATCTCATTACTGCTCACTTGTCTTTGCACTGAAACTCTTCGTGTTCCCGAGCAAAGAGGGGCAGCTGTGAGCACATGATTTTTGCACCGGGCAAATAATTCCAAAATTAAAATAAATATGTTTTTGAGTGCAATTACTTGCTTTGTTTGAAATTAGATATACTTTATGTGTTTGAATAAGTAGAAATTGGAAAAAATCAAAAAAAATAGGCTAGGCTATTATTTTGTTTTAATTAATTAGTTTAGAAAAGAAAATTAGCAAAATAGTTCTCAATAGCGGAAATTAGAGAAAAATAGTAGAAAATTGCCAAAAAAAAAATACTGGATAATTAGAATAAGTAGGAAATTAAGTTTTTATAATATTCATAAAAATAAAAGAAAAAATGGTGTCTTAATTAATAAATAAAATCAGAAAATACAAAAAATAGTTGGGTTTAATTGATTTAGGCAAAAAGAATTGAAATCAAAGGCCCAGTGCTTTGGCCCAGAGAGAACCGGTCAGTAAGCCTTTGAACTAGCTGATCTCAGCCGTTCATTTGCATCATCCGACGGTCGAGATATTATTGATTTTTTATTTTTTGATAATTAATTGAGAGAGTTGATCTGAGCCATCCGTTTGAAATGATCTAACGGAAGAGATCTTTGGCCTCCTTAGCAATCGAACGACGTCGTATAAGTAACGCCTCTGTGAGCCGTTGATCTCCATCAATTGAACGGCCCAGATCACCTCGGACGCCTTGCCTATATAAGGCTTTGGTCTGAAGGAATCTCGCCATTATACAATATCTCTAAACCTAGCCGCCCTTTACCCTATTCCCTTCATCTTCTTCGTCTTCTTCCAGACCTTCGAACCCTAGCCGGCCATGGAGGCCACCACCTCCCACGATGGTCTCCGGCCATCTCTTAGCTTCTCTTTCCCTTCTTCTCTTTCTTCTTCACCTCATCAAACACCCAAAATCCTAAAGCAGACCATGTTCTTGACTTGCCGGTCACCGGAACTTCGCCGGTGACCACCCAAACAACGAGAACCGTCCTCAAACCAATGCCATCCGAAGCCCCTTTCCCTGATCTACTCAACCATACCACCCACATCCTTCGAATATCTCTGGAACTCGTCGAATATCCCAAAAAATGTCGTCAGAACCCTAACTCCGGCGACTCGGAACTTCAACCCCAATCAAGACCATACCTTTTACCCTCCCCAAACACCCCTCTGCAAACCAAAAACCCAAAAGGCCTCATCTTGAAGCCAAACAATGGAAAACAGAAAAGAAAGTCAGAAAAGAAAACGAAAAAAAAAGAGAAGAGAATAAAGAAGAAAAGAGTTCGAGAGAGAGTGAGAAAAAAGAAAAGAAAGTCAGAAAAGAAAACGAAAAAAAAGAGAAGAGAATAAAGAAGAAAAGAGTTCGAGAGAGAGTGAGAAAAAAGAAAAGAAATAGGAAGCTAGGGGACAAACCCCGCCAAGCTAAGTCCCTTTCCTTCTGTGCTTAATTTTTCTTTGCTTCTTCTTCATGTTTTCGTGTTCTGCATGTTTCTTATGTCTCCTCTGATTGTGTGTCTCACATGTTAGTCATAGGATTTTTACTTGCTTCTCTTTTGTTTCTGTTTAACACTTTTGTCCACGATTTGGTTCTGTTTGGTTATGTTCTCTAGTTTGTCTTTCCTGTGTCGTTTTTCTCTAGTGGTTGTTATCTCTGTTGTATTTCGTAGTTGTTTTGCATGTTAGTTTTAGGGTTCTCTATTTCTCTGCTTACCATTTGCTCTTTTCTTTTCATATTAATCTCTCCAGTTCCTTCGCATGGTTAGTTATAAGTTTCTTACCTGTTGTTTCTTATTTTTTATATCTTTTGCCTGTGTCTCTGATGATTAAGTCATAAGGCTTCATAACATATTTCTTTTGGGTCTGTTAGTGATAGAGTTCTTGTTTTGTTATGTGTCGACCTCATGGTTCTTTGCTTTAAGTTCAGAGATTTCATCTTTTCCTTATCATTTTTACTGTTGAGTTGTGATTCATGGCAAAAGCATGACCTTTGATCTTTGTCTTCCATTTAAAATCAGGCTTAAGTTACTGTGACCACTCTTGTTGCCTTTGGCTTTAATGATCTATGATAGAACTGGGCCTCTTTTTTGCTTTCATGGTCTAGCTTTCTCCTATTGTCATGCATGTTTAGTTCTAATATCAGCTTAGCTTTATTCTTTTTTCATCTTCACACTAAGTTGCTTTTGAAGCACCCTGATTGAACTTTCCTGTTTTTCTTTATTGTTTCTCCATATCCTTCTCTTCTTATATTAAGACTAGGCTTAGTACTTGAAAATGGATTTTGATTACCATTCTTAGTCCATTGCTCTACTGTTTAAAATAAGTCCTGTTTTTATTCCCTTGTTGACTGTTTTCTGAGAGTTTAGTGTCTATGTGTCTATACCCATGAATGCTAAGTGTTTTGGGGTTCTTTCCAGTATGTCACCTGACATGAATTGATTGTGGCTAAGCCTATTTGATGTTAATTGACACTTTGCTATGTGAGATTGAGTTTGTGAGTCTGACTGATTAAAACTCAACATTATCCAACCTCTCTTCTGAATTTTAATTAGTTGATAAACATTGTTTGGTTTCATATGGTTATGTGTGCAATTATATGTTGAAATGGCTAAGACTGCAATAGTTCTATGTTAGTGTGAACACTGTTAAGTGCCTATCATACTTTAGGTGAATTGGGTATAGCTGTTAGTGCTAGGTTTCATAAAATGGCTAGTTTTTAAATAGGTTAGAACTGAAAATGAACAAAATAGGCTATAAGTTTAATAATTGACCTAAGAGTGGTCAACTTTGCAAAAGTTGACCAACTCTATAAGGTCCAAACACACCAGCCCACTCTCAAAGGATGCCTGGTTGTGCAAAAATGGTCAAGCCTGCAAATGCAGACTTGCCTAGGCTCTCTTTTGAGCCCTGGACATTGAGTGGCCAAACCTGCAAAGGTTCTGGGCCCAACAGTTCAGCAAATGGGTTCAATTGCCCAGGCCAAGTCTCAACTTGAGACTGGCCATTAGTTAAATAGCTCAATTAAGCAGGCTAGTCCTGCAATTAGTTTAATTAGTCTTAAATGAACAAGAATAGGTTATTGGCCTAAGAGTGGTTAACTTTGCAAAAGGTTGACCAATTCTATAAGGCCCTAACACACAGTCCACCTTAAAAAGGGGCTGGTTGTGCAAAATGGCTAAGTCTGCAAATGCAGACTTGCCCAGGCTCTCTTTTGAGCCCTGAACATCAAAGTGGCCAAACCTGTAAAGGTTTTGGGCCCAACTGTTCAGTAATTGGGTTTAATACCCAAGCTAAGTCTCAACTTGAGACTGGCTAGCCTTTAAATAGTTTAATTTCATTAATAAAGCAGGCTAGTCCTGCAATTAGTTTTAAATTGAAATAATTTGGTCTTAATTGATTGGAACTAATTAAAAGAGGCTAGAATTGAAATAGTTCTTTAAAGTAGAACTGGCCAGCCCTTAAATACCAATGCAAGGGCTAGCTATTAGTTAAATAAGTCCCAAAGAACCTGAAACTTGACCTAGGCAGTCAGGTAAATCAGCAGTGGCATTCAGGGCATAATTGGAAACCAAATAGGTAAAATAGTGAATAGATTGAAACATAAGAGGGTAAGGGAGTCATTTGTACCCCTGATTTCTGCAATTTTGCAGAGATTCAAGGGTATAATGGTCTCCCTAAAATGGAATATCTGTAAAAATCCCAAACCCTTAGGGCTACATTGGTAAAAACCCACAAAAAGGAATCTTTAGAACCTTCCAGCACATGCTGGAAGGGTTTCTGCTAACAGAATTGGGGGTTTAACTGTATATCTCATAAATTTTAGAGGGGAGAAGTGGGATTAATCCCATAACTTTCTCCCCAAGCTTCAGCCTTTGGCTTAGTTATAAATACACCCTAAAAAGGGGCTTAAAGGGGTTCGAATTTTTGGCAATCTGCAATTCACTTTAGGCTGGCTCTTTGAGAGAAAATTCATAAAAAAAAACTAATATAACAATAGAATTCTTCGGCATTTGTTCGAGTGAGAATCTGGTTCAGTCGCCTGTGTTTGTGGTTTTCTGCTCAAGTGTGTGCCTGGGTTTCTATTTGCTCTTGCTGTGGTGTTTTGTTTTCGTGGATAATCCATCTCTCTGTTGCATTGCTGTTCGAAACCTTGCTGTGCTTATCTGCCTGACTCCCTAGACTCATTGGATTTTCTTTGTGATCCAGGTACATCTCTCTTTCATTTGAAGTTGTAATGGCGGATTGATTAAATAAGAATGAAGACCCAGCTTAATTGCCTATCATTAGGAATTTGTAGTTCAGTTTTTGTATTACTGCTTTAATAATTTGGATTTGTAGTTTTAGTGGTAGTATAGAATGTAGTAGTATGAAAACAGAAACAAAAACGATGTAATAGCTAGTGTATGATGGAAGTAATGTCGTAGTAGTATGTCACTTAGTTAAATTAGGTAAAACCTTAAAATATAAGTTAGCTAATCACAGTTTAATTAGTTAATTGTTCTTCACAATAACCTCATAAGCCATAATCCCGTAATTACTCATATGGTGTGGATCTACACTTTAGCATAAGTAAGTTTTAAAAGATGAAAGACATTAGTTCAAGTCGAGCGTAACTGAATTACAGCGTTGTAATGAACTAAGTCACTGTAAAACCAACTGTTTGGTCCTGTTTAAACCCTTTAAATCGCTTAGATATAGAGACTCATATAGTCACTGCTTATATAATTAGTCTGCTTCTATGAATCTAGGTTCAGATCTGATTGAGTTTTTAAAAAGGGGAAATAATCAGATATTGAAGCAATTCAATTAGGATGAACTGGTGATGATTGAGAGGTATAGCTCACAATGAAACTGGTAATGTAATTATATGTATGTAATTAATCAGTTAGTCCAAATCCACAGTTAATTAGTTTAGTCATTCTACAAGTTTTCCCGTATAATCAAATCATTTTCTCAGATTCAGTATCCATCTCAAACGTTAGTGTAAGAAGAAGAAGCAGTCTATTAGTTTTATTCCATGGTAACAAGCAATTGATTTATAGTTGACATCTGATGTATTGATTTCCTTCATTGAATAAATAAAGTTGCCTTCTGTCTCAAATGTGTATCTCTGTTCTTTTGCTTTAATTGCTTCCATTGTTATTTAGTTTAGGCCTAGTGTATGTCATGGGCCTGGATCTCTATATGAAGCCAACTGGGCCGACGAACAGCAACCCAAAAACAGCCCGGGTCTCGAAGACCAGGACAGTTCAAGCATACTTTTAGCGAAATGAAGACCAGGCCCCTTTGAATAATGGAAATCCGACGGGCCTGGATTGCTCAATGTTAGAACGAATAAGGAAAAAACAATGTAGAAAACATAGTTACACTTCTTAGGATTGAACCTTAATAAATAATCGGGACGAGCCTCGCATAACGTTGAACAAGCGGGGCCCCCATTTAGTGATATAATACAATGAGACTCGGGAAGACTACTAGTTAATTCCATAGTCTTACCCAAAACAATTAAAAGCCGATAGACTATTTTAGGGCACGATTTAATATACCTTCCATTGAATGAGTGTGCACTTGGTGCGACTCAAATCCAAATCTCGACAAAGCTGAAATACACCGAAAGTCATAGGCGTACTGGTTGCGGTATGACTCGAGGCGTGTTTTCGCAATGCCGCAAATTCCCTAAAAAAATATACTTAATGTAAAAGCACTATATGTTGTTAAAATCTGTGATTAAGTCAAACAAGAGTCGGGAACGACAATTGAGCGACCGTGCTAAAACCACGGAACCCGGGAATGCCTAACACCTTCTCCCGGGTTAACAAAGTTCCTTATCCGGATCTTTGCTTCGCAGATATTTTTAAGAGTCAAAATTCCTCGGATTCGGGATTAACCGGTGACTTGGGACACCATTATCATTCCCAAGTGGCGACTCTGATTAATCTCAATAAAATCCCGAACCGATTGTCCTTTAATTGAAAAAACTCCTTCCCTTACGTTATTTTATCCGTTTCGGATATTTGAGCGTCGGGGTATACTCTACGAGCGTATTTATATGCTTATTTCCCAAAAGTGGGGTAGTAAAAAGGGAGGTGTGACATTAGCAATGAAAGGAGGAGGGTTGTAGATGATAGATTGGAAAACTATAAGGAGTTGAAGCTAGGTATGTCATTTAAGGACATGAATGAAGGCAGAAAGGCTATAAATTTCTATGCTTTAACTAACAAAATGGCTTTGAAATTGATTAAATGTGAAAAAGTAAGAACTAGATGGGGTTGTCAAGAAAGGTGTCCCTTTAGGTGTCTAATTTATGAAGATGGGAAAATCGGTGGGTTCACGATTAAAACTTGAAAGGATATACATACATGTGATGATGCCTATAAGAATTCTAGATCAGATGCAGCCACATTAGCTCAATATTTTAAGAGTAAGGTGCAAAATAACCCTTGTCACACCTCCTTTTTCCCCACATGCACAAATGTAATGTGCCACTGTTTAATACTACATCCCGAGAAGGGATATAATAATAATCAATGAAGGAGTTTTTCCACTTAAAGGACAGTCGGAACGGGATCAATTTATTTAATTCGTCACAGTCGCCACTTGAGAAAATAATGGTGTCCCAAGTCACCGGTTTAATCCCGAACCGAGGAAATTTATGACTCTGTAATACAGTCTGCGAAACTAGAAACCTGGATAAGGAATTCTGTTAACCCCGGAGAAGGTGTTAGGCACTCCCGAATTCCGTGGTTCTAGCACGGTCGCTCAACTGTAATTTTTGCTTTTATCTGAATTCTTTATATATTTTAACTATGTGCTTTTAATGTTCCGCTTTTCAATTTTAGAAGAATTGCGAC
Source organism: Nicotiana noctiflora (assembly GCA_032618575.1). Taxonomy (NCBI): domain Eukaryota; kingdom Viridiplantae; phylum Streptophyta; class Magnoliopsida; order Solanales; family Solanaceae; genus Nicotiana; species Nicotiana noctiflora. The sequence goes on from JASVEL010013161.1 coordinate 643,264, forward strand.
GTCACGAAAATACATTTCGAGTCACACCGCAACTAGTACGCCTGTGACTTTAATGTATTTCAGTTTCGTCGAGAGATAGATTTGGGTCACATAAATGCGCACCCGTATTTAGGAAAGTAATTTTATTTAAGTCGTGCCTAAAGAGTCTTATCGTGTTGTTAACTTCGGGAAAGACCATGAAATTTACTAAACGGTCCTTCCAAGTCTAAGATTTTCATAACAATTTATTTGAGGGCCCCGCAATTGTATATTTTGTTTGGCGAGGCTCGTCTCATTATTTTATTTAAGGTCAATCCTAACATGACTATGATTTTCTATGATTTATCTCTAATAATAAAAGAAAGGTCCTAATTACTTTGTTATTTTTTACCTAACTCTTACATTATTGCATAGTTTTTTGATTTACAGTAATTTGGGCCTGTTAAAGACATGTTAGAGCCCATTACCTTATTATAGTCATCTGTTTACACCATAATTTCAGTCATTTGTATGACTGATTGACATTAAAAGGACGTGATTCCATTGAGCAAATCTTCATTTTAGCAAAAAAAAATCGTGATTCCTCTAAAACACTGAACGAAACTTCACTTTTGCAAACAGTTTATATAATCTGTATACCGTTATTAAACTAAACTAACTATCGTAATTAACTAATATACTAAAGTGATTCTCAAATTACTATTTTAAACATAATCGCTGCTTCCAAGCCCAATGCTACACTTTCGATTAAACCTTTCTTAACAACTAAACCATATTTGAGATGTTCTAAATGAGCTAACAAATTTAATATGAGATACATCCGAACAGCTTCATCAAATACAACCAAACTTATTTATATACTAACAATTTAAATGATTGTTGAACTATAAATCAAGTAATTAACTAGCAGGCTAATACCGTATCTATTTTAAAAGTCCAATTATGACTTGAAATTAGAAATTAGTCTTTAAAATCTACTACATATAATCCGCTTATTTTTTATGTACAAAAGAAAACTAAGAGAAAATAGGAAAGAGAAGATTGCAGCAACATAGCTTCAAAACAACTTTCATTTCCATAAGCTTTGGAGATTTACAAGATGTGTACCTAGTTTTGAAAGGAATGGAAGATAGAAAATCAACAGGGCGGTGAAAATACAGCAACAACAACAGTAACAACCATCAGTAGCTTCAACACCTCAATCCCGAAAATCCCAGCAATACGGAGAAAAACAAAAACCAGTAAAAAATAGAAGAGAAAAATATATTCCAGATTTTCTCTTTGTTTTGTCTTTCTAGCTTTGAACTCTTTTCAATTCTCAAAAGAAACTCTCAAAAATTGAATTTTTTGCCGTGTATACTTCTGTATCCAGAGTGTATATCCAGTGTATACTACAGCAGGGAATTTTGTTAATTTTTTCTTCTCTTCCTATTTTTCCTCTCTTTTTTCCCACCGTTTTTTCATAAATCCTCTCTTATATTTATAGGCAAGAATTTCGAAAATTTTCAGATTTTTTATTAAGAAGAAAATATTTTTTTAATTTAAAGAAAACCCACTAATCCATGCTTTCCGCTCCTTGTTTTCTTCCTTGATTTCCTTGCTCCCCACTACTTTATGTCATGTAATTATGATTATTTTTTGCTAAAAAAATCTGAAATTTTCTTCTTGGGCCAAGGGGTTTTGGGTTGGGTAAGGGTGCTTAGGATTGAGCTTGTAACTTAATTTGCAAGATGGCCCAATCCAATTTTTTCTATTTTGTTCTTCTCCATTATTCAACTTACTAATTAATAAAGCCCAAAATACTAAGAATAATTTCTAAAAATTAAAATTATCTTGAAATACTAATTAACTCATAATAATAATTATCACACAAAATTAAACATTAATAAAAATAAAATTTCACGATTTGGACATTAAATGCTTAAAAAATGCAAAATACATATTTTTTATGACTTTTCATTTCTGTAAAATAAACTTAATTGTAAACTTGAATTTTATATACATATGCAACATATTTTTTGTATATTTTATTTATTTAAACAAGCAAATATGCACGGATAAAAATGCAAATAATACAAGAAAAATAACACAAAATTCACAACAATTGCAATAAAACTAAAATTATTTTATTTTGAATCTTTGGGAGTATTTCTCTTATAGGGCAAAAATCACGTGCTCACAATAGTCTTTCAGCAACTCTAACCATCTCCGCTATCGTAGATTCAACTCATTTTGCTTGTTTGAGCACTCCGTGAGAAGCATTTTTTTTTCAAAATTTTGACTGAACCTTTGCTTCAAAAGGTTTCCTACATATCCCTGGCTAAAAGGGAATCAAGTCAATGTAGTTCGGAAAATTTTGGTAGTTGGGACTACCAATGAAACTGCGATTTTTTGCTGTTACTGTTGCTGCTGTTGCGGTTACTGCTTGCTGACCTCCTTATTACACCGGGGGAATGTAAAATGAAGAAGTTATTCTAAGCTATGATTCTACCATTACAATTATTCCTATCCTAGCTTTTGTTTGCTTCTCCTTGTCTCTTTTTTCTTTGATTTTTTGAGATGCTAACTCTCTTTTTTTTGTTGATTTTCTTTCTTGTTTTCCTCTTCTTTTTTTTTTATTTTCAATGGTACTTCTTGCTCTCGAGCTGAACCTGCTCAAAACAAAACAGCAAACTACTTCGTTTTTTCTTTTTCTGCCCCAGTGGCTTTTAGCTATATAAACCATGATGTGCAGAAATATATTCCCGTATTTGAAGGTGGGCGCCTAATAGAAATTAAACGTGCAATGCGATGCAGAAAAGTATTCCCGTATTCGAAGGTGGGCACCTAACAGAAATTAAACGTGCAATGCGATGCAGAAGAATATTCCCGTATTCGAATGTGGGCACCTAACAGAAATTAAACGTGCAATGCGATGCAGAAAAATATTCCCGTATTCGAAGGTGGGCACCTAACAGAAATTAAACATGCAATGCGATGCAGAAAAGTATTCCCGTATTCGAAGGTGGGCACCTAACAGAATTTAAACGTGCAATGCGATGCAGAAAAGTATTCCCGTATTCGAAGGTGGGCACCTAACATAAATTAAACGTGCAATGCGATGCAGTAAAGTATTCCCGTATTCGAAGGTGGGCACCTAACAGAATTTAAACGTGCAATGCGATGTAGAAAAGTATTCCCGTATTCGAAGGTGGGCACCTACCAGAAATTAAACGTGCAATGCGATGCAGAAAAGTATTCCCGTATTCGAAGGAGGGCACCTAACAGAATTTAAACGTGCAATGCGATGCAGAAAAAATATTTCCGTATTCAAAGGTGGGCACCTGACAGAAATTAAACGTGCAATGCGATGCAGAAAAGTATTCCCGTATTCGTAGGTGGGCACCTGACAGAAATTAAACGTGCAATGCGATGCAGAAAAGTATTCCCGTATTTGAAGGTGGGCACCTAACAGAATTTAAACGTGCAATGCGACGCAGAAAAGTATTCCCGTATTCGAAGGTGGGCACCTAACAGAATTTAAACGTGCAATGCGACGCAGAAAAGTATTCCCGTATTCGAAGGTGGGCACCTAACAGAATTTAAACGTGCAATGCGATGCAGAAAAATATTCCCATATTCGAAGTTGGGCACCTAACATAAATTAAACGTGCAATGCGATGCAGAAAAGTATTCCCGTATTCGAAGGTTGGCACCTAACAGAAATTAAACATGCCATGCGATGCAGAAAAGTATTCCCGTAGCCTGAGGACCGGGGAGTGGATTTTAAAAGATGTTACCTTCCTCTTTTTGGTATTTTCTTTTACCAATTATCTCTTGCCTGTGAATTTCTCCACTTATTGGCGAACTTCTCTTTTTGGTGTTTTCTATTTTCCACATTGGTCACATTCACTTTAAAGTGATTAGTGACAATTTGTTCCTGTATGAAACAGAACTTATTAGATATAAACTGCTGGCAACTGGCATCTGCCGTCCCTGCTTCTTATTGCTTTCTTCTTTTTGCTTTTCTCATGTTGTGTAGCTTTCAACTGCTTATCCCTTGCAGACTCTTTTTGTATTTTCTCATTTTTTCCATTTTTATTTTGTTTTCTTTTCCTTTGGCCATATTTGCCAAGCTTCCTTATTTCCTTCCCAACTCTTCCTTCTTTCTGACCCAGTGTTGTTTCAGCTTTCGTTATCAGGAGCTCGTAGTTAGCTCTCAAAAGGTAAACAATGAAATGTAGAAAAATAAAAGAAACGTAAGGGCGTTTTGGAGAGATGATAGAACTTATCTGGGTATTTGCCGGCTGATTCCGCTGACCATGCCATGTATTTAAACTCTGACCCAGTTCGTTCCAATCATTATTCTGTCTCCGAATTATTTCCAGCCCAAACCGATACTATTTTTTGTTGCTTTTCTCTTTTCTAGTAGTCATCACGATCGCCCTACGGTGCCTCGAAAGTTTTTCACCAATAGAACTCTCTAATTTATTCTCTCAACCTCACAATCGCCTCGCAGTGCCTGTTAAGGTTTTCACTAACAAGACTCTCTCATTTTATTTCTCTCAAACTCACAGTCGTCTCACAGTGTCGGTTAAGGTTTTCACCGATGAGACTCTCTCATTTTTCATTATTTCTCATTTTTCCTTTTGTATTTTGTTTTCTTACCACAGGTGTTATCCGATGTTTCGCTCCTCCTTCATTGCATTCGTTATCATTTCGGAATTGGTCAGAAGGTCTTTCTTTGGACCGTAACGTGACTTTTGGATGGGTTAAGAAAGAAAGGTACAAAGGCTCAAAATCTCACGAGGGTTCAAAGATATTTACAACTCTCGGAATTATTAAACATAACTTCTGCCCCAGTTTCAATATGTGGGGAATTTTTGGATTTTTTCTTTATTATGATTGAACCTCAAAGAGGCTGCCTACGTACCCTTTCGGGATCAAGTCGGACGTAGTTCATCCAACTTCATTAGTTAGATGGATTTGTTTTTGACTTTTTCCCGATTTCTTTTGTCTTTTCCTCTTTTTTTTTTCGTTTTGTCAATTTCGATCTTATGATTCTGAGAGAGGGATACGAAAGAATATATTCATTAAGGCTCAAGGGGTTTGTCAATGGATAAAGTGTTTGGATAGAGAATAAAATGCCTTCGTTATTTCAATTCCAAAATCACAACAAAATACAAAACACATAATTGAAAAGGAATCATACATAGTATCTTTTGGCTGCATCTGAATTGATAGCAATCTCTACGCACTTTCCTTCAACATCTGTTAAATATAATGCCCTATTGGACAACACCCGCGATACCACAAATGGTCCCTGCCAATTTGGCGCAAATTTGCCTTTCGCCTCGGCCCAATGCGGTAAAATAACCCATCGCAACCAAAATGAGCCTATGCCCATTGGAAGCTGTTGGCTCTATCAGTTCAATGACATCTATGCCCCTGTTTCAAAGCAAAGAAAAATCTGTTAGTTTAAATGCGGTGGTTGGTTATGGCCTTGAACTTTGATGGCGACTGCTTTCCACTTGAATGCCTTTCCTGTTCACCGACTATCCAAAAATCCATCTTCCTTACTGTATGTATACTGTTCCTTTCTTGACGGATCTCACAAAATCTGATCTTGCAGTCTATGATTCTTTCCATGATTTCATTTGATAACCTTGGGTGTTTCTTGATTGACTCTTTCTTTTGTCAGAAGATATACCTCCTCTCTGTTCGAACCCCGTACTTCCATTCGTTATATTTTCCCTGAGTTGGCACTTTGTCGACCCTTGTGTCTTGCATGATCCTCATTGCACATGTTGCTCTTTTGAGCTTAAATCACTGGCCTTGTCATTCCCTGACCTACGACAATTGTCTTGTTGGCTAAATCCCATCTTGTGCAATTGGAAAGCTTGGTGGCAAATTTTGAAATCATTTCTATACTTGTTATGACCTGATTGACTCGATAAGAGGGAGAGTAAAACAAAGTGTGAAGAATAAAAAAGAAAATACAATTCCTAACAAGAAACCTACAGAAGAATGACCTATCGGATGTGAATACCGACTCTAGCGACCTGGACATGCACTTTCAACCTTCTCTGTATAGCGAATCTGATGCTCAACTCCTGTTGTAATTTCTGCCGTGAAACCGGTGTTCAAGATTTCATTTCCTTGATTTGATCCAACTCTTTAGTCGACTTGTAGTGCCCATAGGGTCTTCACTATTAAGCCTCTCTCATTTGATCTTTCTTTCTCTCAACTCACCGTCGCCTAACAATGCCCGTGAGGGTTTTCACCGATAAGACTCTCTCATTTTGATTTCTCTCATCTTGGAGTCTCGTGGTGGTTATCATCATCTTGAGTTCTTCATTCTCCTTTGTTCGGACTGGAGTGTTGCCCTTGATGTGATTCACCTTTGCTCGTTTGACTTGGCATTTCTTGAAGATTGATCGGAAGGTCTTCCTTTGGACCGTAATGCAGGCTTTTGGATGGAGTTTAGAAAAAAAGATATAAAGGCTCAAAATTATTTCAATGTGGGTTAATGATTACAACTTTCAGAGTCTTATTCCTTTAACAAACATAACTTCTGCCCCAGTTTCCTTCTCGGGGGATTTTTTTAGATTTTTAGATTTTTCATTTATTGTGACTGAACCTCATAGAGGCTGCCTACGTACCCTTTCGGGATCAAGTCAGACGTAGTTCAGATCATAAGATCGCTTCCTTGTTGCGATTTGACTTCTCCCGATTTTTTTTTCTTTTCTTTTTCTTTTTCTATTCTTTTTCTTCTCTTTTTTTTTCTTTTGTTTCTCGCTCAATCCTCAATTTTTGTTGTTGATTCCGAAAGAGGAATATGAAAAAAAATATAATATGGCTCAAAGGGATAACAATGGATAAAGTGTTTGGATAGACGAATAAAATGCCTTCGTCATTCCAATCTTCGAGACCTACCAAGTACAAACTACACATTTAAACACCTTTCGACCGATTCACATATTTGCCTTCGGTATTTGACGATTCTCGGTGCCATTGGGCAACAATCTCGATACCACGAATGGTTCCTTAGCTTTGGGGTATTTTTGCCTTTGGCTTTAAATTGATGATGCATTTCCAAGGCATTTCTTTATGTTACGCTTTCCCCAATGTTCACTTGATTCCGACTTCACAGTATTCCAATATGTTTTTATTTCTTCCGAGTATCATTACATCTTCAACATTGTTTCATTGACTTTTAAAAACCAGGCTTAGAATTATGTGCATGTCATGTTGCTAAAGTCAGCATGAGAAAAAATCGTGAAGTAATTAGAAATGGGATGACTAGGAATGATAGGAAACAGAGAGTTGTATTAAACTGATCGGTTGAAACAACAAGATGAACAACAAAACGAACAGACTAAACTAGAATTACAAACCTAGACAATACTAAACGAATTTATTACTAAAAAAAGCAAAGTGGAAAAATAGAAGGGTTTTGACTCTCAAGACAACGTCCGGATTACAACCCTGAAATAACCCGGGTAACAGAAATGACACCAAAATAAAACTACCAAAACTCCAAGAGTTGGAGTGCCTTCCCAATTGACAAGCATGGCATCTTAGCCACTATATTCTACATTAAGATCGCTTTCTATTTCAATATCCTCAACTTCAATGGACAGCTTCCCAAGAAGAATCTCTTCAACCTCGTCATCGGGCATCGTCCTCACAAAATGCACAACGTCACTTGCAGGTAGAGGATTCTGTGTAATGTTCAGGGTGCCAGTGTCTTGGACCGCAATCATTCCTGCCTGAATCATTCTTTCTATTTCCTCTTTCAAATTCCAACATCTTTCAACACCATGCCCTTGAGCATTGGAGTGGTATACACATCGTGCAGTAGGATCGAAGCTTCTTGCAAGAGGATTTGGAATACATCCGGCGAGCGGCTTAATCAAGCCAACATGATTCAACCTTTCGAACAAACTCGCATAAGATTCTCCGATAGGGGTGAAAGCCTTTTCTCGCTTCAGCAACCTTTCCTCCCTAAACACCTTGTTTGGCTTGAAACCTGACCCAGGGGGTTTCCGGTATGTTTGTGGGGGTTGGTAGGCTTTTTGTGGAATTGGGTACATGGAAGGTGAAGTACGATTTTGGGTGCCCCGGGGAGAGTAGTGGGGTTGGGGATAGAAGTAGTGTTGGGAAAGCATAGCTGGGGGACGAGTAATTGAGCTACTTGAGTGGCTAGAAAGGCTGCGATAAACAGGTATATTTGGCATCGGGTTCAATGTAAGGACCGGGTCCATGAAACTAGGTGGTGGCGGGGGTGGTGCTTTTCCATCCATCCATGCCCGATACATTTCAACCACGTGTTGTCTTAATATTTTGACTTCTTCTACTAACATGTGGTTCCGTTCAACCAGCTGTTGTCGGGTACCGGTACCAACCCACTCAGTCTTGAGATTCTCTGCCATTGTCCTCCGACCTTGTATTATAGGGAAGAGTTATTTTGGAACCACAACCAACCACCTTTCTGAAAACGGACACAACAAAACGAAGCCAGCATGTCAGCATTAAGGTATCCCGCTTATTGATTATTTTTTTTTCTGCTATTTTCTTTTCTTTTTCCCTTTATGTGGTTTTTTTCATTTTATCTTTTTTTCTTTTTGTAATTTTTTTTTTCATTTTTTTTCATTTTTTTTCTCTTTTTTTTTTGGTTATGGAAATGGATATGGTCGAATCCTATGTGGATTGCCTACGTATCATGACCCCGCATGAATCAGACCGAGCGTAGTTCTTGCAAATTAATGCAAGAAATAAAGAGATGTTTATTTGATTTTTTTGATTTTTTTTCTTTGAAGGAAAATTATAGAAGCCGACTCCAACTACAAACTTGTGTAGGAGATTTCTACATGAATAAGAATATTTTTGGTGTCAATTATGACTATTTCTACAAAATTGGCCACATAACGGCTTATTTGACAAAATGACTATTTTTGCAAAATTTATTTAAGAAAGATAAACTTGAAATTTTCTTATCATGTGGCTCATGGGGCATCGTTCGGCATTACCATAAACCAACACAAGACTATTTTCATAAATTGGCCATATAATGGCTTATTTAGACAAAGTGGCTCTTTTTTCAAATTTTTTTATCCTGGGGGCCTATGGGGCATCGTTCAGCACCGACACAGGCCAACACAAGACTGAGGAAGTTAAAATGCAAAAATGTGGCTATTTCAGCAAAATTTCGGCCATGTAATGGCTTATTTGATAAAGTGGATATTTTTGAAAAGTTGAGCAATGACTCAAACTTAATTTTGCGGATACAGCCTTTCGACATTTCCGCGAGGGAACATTTCAAGGTTGTGTCCAAAATTATTTACAAACGACTCGAAGTGGCTATTCTTGCAAAAACAGCCTTCCAGCATCCTTTTGAGGGACATTCGACTTATTTTAAGCAAGAATAGCATCACCCGACTTATTTATAACAAAATAAACAAAATTTGACATTTTTTTTTATTTTTGCAAAAGGGGTGTGAACCCCGACTTGATTTTGCGGCTATGGCCTTGCAACATTTTCACAAGGAATATTTCAAGGCTATGCATGCAAATTATTAGAAATGATTCAAAGTGGCCTTTTTGCAAAAATAGCCTTCCGGCGTCCTTTCGGAACATTCGGCTATTTTCAAAAACGGCATCACTTTGATTTTATTGACAAAAACACACACATTTTTTTTTTGATTTTTTGAAAGGGGTGGCTGGACCCGATGAGGGTTGCCTACGTATCCCACCTAATGGCGAGAATCAAACCTGCGTAGTTCGGCCAGATTATTTGACCAATTATTTCAACAAAATTGTTCTACCTATTTTTCAATTTTTTTTTCAAGCAATCGACAGCATTTCGTCGACATTTCGATATTTTCTATTCTAAAATTTCCTCTCTTTTTGTTTTTCAGGAATTTAGCCAATAATAATCTAGAACAAATAAATACAACATATAACATGCTCGGTCTTTTATTACCGGGTCACCTGTCCTAGACGGACCCAACCCCTGTGTTGAGTCCCCTAAGTCAGATATGATGCAAATAAACGTCCTAAATCTCGATTCAATATCCTGAAGTTTCATCGGTACTAGACCGTGTACTCGAGCGGACAACTTGGATTGAGGAGGGGGCTACGTACCGGTGACCCGCGGAGTCAATCGGCTTTGTAACTTATCCGGCCTCTTTTTCTTATTTTTGGTATTGACACTAACGGAAAGGGGAGTCTCAACCAGTAAGCACATCCCCGGAGATAAGAAAAGAAGGGTTTTCGGTACAGTTTTATATATACAGTTCACGCAATATCAAAGCGGTAAACATGTAGCACATTAATCAAAATATATAATGAAATCGGATATAAGCAAAAACAGCAATTTAACTGAGCTCGAATTCTTAAACCCTGAACCGAAGTTCTGGGTTTACTTTTCCCCAACAGAGTCGCCAGAGCTATCACACCTCCCTTTTTTACCGCATGCACAAATGTAATGTGCCACTGTTTAATACTACATCCCGAGAAGGGATATAATAATAATCAGTGAAGGAGTTTTTCCACTTGAAGGACGGTCGGAACGGGATCAATTTATTTAATTATTCAGAGTCGCCACTTGAGAAAATAATGGTGTCCCAAGTCACCGGTTTAATCCCGAACCGAGGAAATTTATGACTCTGTAATACAGTCTGCGAAACTAGAAACCTAGATAAGGAATTCTGTTAACCCGGGAGAAGGTGTTAGGCACTCCCGAATTCCGTGGTTCTAGCACGGTCGCTCAACTGCAATTTTTGCTTTTATCTAAATTCTTTATATATTTTAACTATGTGCTTTTAATGTTCCGCTTTTCAATTTTAGAAGAATTGCGACGTCACGAAAATACATTTCGAGTCACACCGCAACCAGTACGCCTGTGACTTTAATGTATTTCAGTTTCGTCGAGAGATAGATTTGGGTCGCATAAATGCGCACCCGTATTTAGGAAAGTAATTTTATTTAAGTCGTGCCTAAAGAGTCTTATCGTGTTGTTAACTTCGGGAAAGACCATGAAATTTACTAAACGGTCCTTCCAAGTCTAAGATTTTCATAACAATTTATTTGAGGGCCCCACAATTGTATATTTTGTTTGGCGAGGCTCGTCTCATTATTTTTTTTAAGGTCAATCCTAACATGACTATGATTTTCTATGATTTATCTCTAATAATAAAAGAAAGGTCCTAATTACTTTGTTATTTTTTACCTAACTGTTACATTATTGCATAGTTTTCTGATTTACAGCAATTTGGGCCTATTAAAGACATGTTAGAGCCCATTACCTTATTATAGTCATCTGTTTACACCATAATTTCAGTCATTTGTATGACTGATTCACATTAAAAGGACGTGATTCCATTGAGCAAATCTTCATTTTAGCAAAAACAAATCGTGATTCCTCTAAAACACTGAACGAAACTTCACTTTTGCAAATAGTTTATATAATCTGTATATTGTTATTAAACTAAACTAACTATCGTAATTAACTAATATACTAAAGTGATTCTCAAATTACTATTTTAAACATAATCGTTGCTTCCAAGCCTAATGCTACACTTTCGATTAAACCTTTCTTAACAACTAAACCATATTTGAGATGTTCTAAATGAGCTAACAAATTTAATATGAGATACATCCGAACAGCTTCATCAAATACAACCAAACTTATTTATATACTAACAATTTAAATGATTGTTGAACTATAAATCAGTAATTAACTAGCAGGCTAATACCGTATCTATTTTAAAAGTCCAATTATGACTTGAAATTAGAAATTAGTCTTTAAAATCTACTACATATAATCCGCTTATTTTTTATGTACAAAAGAAAACTAAGAGAAAATAGGAAAGAGAAGATTGCAGCAACATAGCTTCAAAACAACTTTCATTTCCATAAGCTTTGGAGATTTACAAGATGTGTACCTGGTTTTGAAAGGAATGGAAGATGGAAAATCAACAGGGCGGTGAAAATACAGCAACAACAACAGTAACAACCAGCAGTAGCTTCAACACCTCAATCCCGAAAATCCCAGCAATACGGAGAAAAACAAAAACCAGTAAAAAATAGAAGAGAAAAATATATTCCAGATTTTCTCTTTGTTTTGTCTTTCTAGCTTTGAACTCTTTTCAATTCTCAAAAGAAACTCTCAAAAATTGAATTTTTTGCCATGTATACGTCTGTATCCAGAGTGTATATCTAGTTTATACTACAACAGAGAATTTTGTTATTTTTTCTTCTCTTCCTATTTTTCCTCTCTTTTTTCCCACCGTTTTTTCATAAATCCTCTCTTATATTTATAGGCATGAATTTCAAAAATTTTCAGATTTTTTATTAAGAAGAAAATATTTTTTTAATTTAAAGAAAACCCACTAATCCATGTTTTCCGCTCCTTGTTTTCTTCCTTGATTTCCTTGCTCCCCACTACTTTATGTCATGTAATTATGATTATTTTTTGCTAAAAAAAATCTGAAATTTTCTTCTTGGGCCAAGGGGTTTTGGGTTGGGTAAGGGTGCTTAGGATTGGGCTTGTAACTTAATTTGCAAGATGGCCCAATCCAATTTTTTCTATTTTGTTCTTCTCCATTATTCAACTTCCTAATTAATAAAGCCCAAAATACTAAGATTTATTTCTAAAAATTAAAAGTATCTTGAAATACTAATTAACTCATAATAATAATTATCACACAAAATTAAACATTAATAAAAATAAAATTGCACGATTTGGACATTAAATGCTTAAAAAATGCAAAATACATATTTTTTATGACTTTTCATTTCTGTAAAATAAATTTAATTATAAACTTGAATTTTATATACATATGCAACATATTTTTTGTATATTTTATTTATTTAAACAAGCAAATATGCACAGATAAAAATGCAAATAATACAAGAAAAATAACACAAAATTCACAACAATTGCAATAAAACTAAAATTATTTTATTTTGAATCTTTGGGAGTATTTCTCTTATAGGGCAAAAATCACGTGCTCACAACCCTAAATACACGATTAAAGATATGAGAGGTGAGCTTGAACATGATTTGAAGTTGAATGTGAGTATATCCAAATTGAAAAGGGCTAAGAATTTGGTTCTTCAGAAACTAGAGGGTAGTTTTATAGATGGCTACAACAAACTTAAGGCATACTGTCAAGAACTTAGATTGTCTAATCCGAAAAGTGATGTAGTCATAAATATCTCCAAAGATGCACTAGCAGAAGGTAAGAAAATGTTTTTGAGAATGTACTTATGCTTTAATACTTTGAAGCAAGGCTAGAAAAATGGTTTGAGACCATTAATTGGAGTAGATGGTACATTCTTAAGGGTAGAACCAAGGGTCAGTTATTGGTTGCATTAGGACAAGATTCCATGAATCATTTCTACCCACTAGCATAGGCTGTGGTGGACAAGAAAACAAGCAGGACTTGGAATTGGTTCATGGAGCTGTTGAAGTTGTCTTTGGAGCTTAAAACTGGTGCAAGAATCATATTCATATCAGATATGCAAAAGGTAAATAGTTCTGACTTTCTTCCATTCTACGTTTTAAAGTATATGATGGTTTCCACTAATAGTCTAATATTTCTTTCATTCGTTGTTTTATAATTCATTTCACAGGGCTTGTTGGAATAAAGGCAATGATGCATAAGAGAGTAGTGCCTAGTGGTGAAATCCATTGATGGTATAGTAAAGAAGCATACTTGCTAACATATAAGGAAAAGCTTCAGCATGTTAGGGGTCGACAGTTCTGTAAAGTTGAACCTTCACAAGCCATGTTACCTTCTGATACTGTGAAGCAAGTTGGCAGACCCAAAGTGAAAAGAAATAGGGAACTAGATGAGGCAAGAAAAATGATAGGGGAGTGGAGTCAAACAAGGAAGGATAGACAAATGATATGTAGTAATTGTAGTGAGTCAAACCACAATGCAATGGGTTGTTACAAGGCAATATTTTTTCATATTGTTTGAATGATTAATAGTACTACTCAAATTGACTTGAATTTTTTTACTTGTTAGTAGCCTAAGGATGCTGCAATGGAGAGTGACAATGAAGATGCTGCAATGGAGAGTGGAAATGAAGATGCTGCCACCCATGCTGCAAGCTGTAATGCTGATGATGGACCATTTGCTACCACCCAAGATTTTGCACCCTATGGTCCGGAAGTTGACAATGAAGAAGATCCTCCACTTAGGCCAATGATTATTTCAGAAACACAGTCAAGGATTGAGAGGGGTAACCTAAGAGGACCTACTACTGGTGTAAGGAAAATTAAGTTTGCTGGAGATCACACAGGGGTTTCGACACCAGCCAATCTTCCTTGTTCTCCAACTAAGTTGACATGGAAGGGAAAAGCTACAATCTCATCAAGCCAAGTCCAACTTAAGGCAAGAAAGAGAAATATCAAGATGAAGGCAACAAAGGGCAAAGGCAAACCAGTCCAACTTGATAATAAGATCTAAGGCTGCTAATAAAGTTTCTGCTGTTAAATGCAATGTGGTGTTAAGGCTATTAAGTGCAGTTAGTTAAGGCTGCTGTAAACTTTTTGCTAAGTGTAAAGTTTCTGCTGTAAAGTTTTTGCTAGTTAAACGATGTAGATTACTGTTAAGTGCTAAGGCTGTTATGGTGCTAAGGTTGTTATGTACATTGTTGTTAAGTGCTAAGGCTGTTTTTGCGATGTAAATTTTTGTTTATGGTGCTAATGTTGTTAAGTGCTAAGACTGTTTTTGCGATGTAGATTTTTGTTTATGGTGCTAAGGCTATTAAGTGCAGCTGTTTCACTGATAACAATTTGCTATGTAGATTGTTGTTTACCAAAAACAAGCAAGTGATGTCCCAATTTTTGCTAACACAGTTTTTGCTAAGTTTTGATAAGCAATTTGCTGTTTTTAAAAAGTGTATCTTATAAACTGGGTAATGTTTTCCGGATCACTAGTATAACTTCCCGTTAAGCTTCTCAATTAAATATGGCGATGCACAATGTAATTCTTGATAACTACGAGTTAAGGAGATCACAGGGAAAAACACACTAAAACTATAACTTTAGCCTGACTATTAGTGCCAGCTCCTTTTGTCACTAGATATGACATAAATCACCATGTTTTTTTTGCTATTGGTATGCTTTCACGATATGCACCCAAGGAAAAGATTAGTAACTAAGAAGGAAAACATAAACCAAAGATCATGATAGTAAAATCAAAGTTCCATGATCATAATAATGAAGTGCAATATTTCAGAGAAATTTTATCTAATGATCAAACGAAGCCAAAGAAACTATTGGATCCAACAAGGGGTCATAAGCAAGCACCTCTACTTTTTGTTAACTGGAGGCAAACATATGGTACCTATTGTCATTCAAAATTTTATGACTTTGCTCTTTGTAGCCAAAAATTATTTAAAGATCGAGCTCTACATGTTTTTCTCCCCTTTTTTTCCTCATTTGCCTTTGATAATACTGAAATATGCCCTTTTACAACAAGGGAAACCATAACACTGAAATGCACCTACAGCTATTTAATCTCTGAAATGAAGGAAAATCATAACAAGAGAGCTTGAAATGAAGGAAAACATAAACTTCACTCTAAACATAAAACATAAATTAAATATTAACCATGTAAATTATACGTAAATCATATTTGAACATTGGTTACATAATCACTTAAATATGTCAAACACACTTAAACTTTGGTTGAGCATAAGTTAGCTATTTAATCATCCAAGCACAGACAAACCCAACTACGCAACACCAAACCTGTGAGCACGTGATTTTTGCCCTACATGAGAATCACTCCCAGAAAATTCAAAAAATAAAATAGTTTTGTGTTGAGCATGATTTTTGTGATTTTTGTGTTATTGTTATCTTACATTTGCATTTTTTGTGTGTGCGTGTTTATTTATTTAAATTAGTAAAATACGAAATATATACATCATCTTGTGCATTTTTTTTTTTTAGTGTTTAATACCAAAATCATACGGTTTACATTTAAGTGATATGTAATTATGTGGGATGATGGTAGTAAAAATTAATTGTGTTATGAGTTAGTATATATATATATATATATATATATATATATATATATATATATATATATATATATATATATATATATATACATATATATACACACATATGTATATGATACACCATGGAATGTAGTATGGAAATCGGAATTGGGCCATAGCAAAACCAGGCCCAATGTGATTCAATACACAACCTAATTCCCTCCCCAGCCAACCCAACACCCCGACCCTGTACCGCCCCGACCCGGCCCAATTCACACATAACCAAATGAACCTCCATTCAATTTCCTCCCCCATTTCTCTTGAACACCCAAACGAAAAAACCCTAAGGCACCTCCACAGCCGCCCCCACTGTTCATCATCATCATCATAACATTAGACACACAAACCCTAGTCTCTAGCAGTAGCCGCCGCCTGCAGCTCCGACCAAACGAGCCCTGACCCTCGCCGCCAGCCTGAGCCCCATCGCCCTAACGCGCCAGAAACTCCATCGCCGCTGCCTTCTTCCAAGAGACCAACTGAACTTCGACCTAGCCGCCGACCTCATCTCGTCACCCTGCAATCCGCCACCCTCTCAACCAGAATACTCGCCGAAAAACAGCCGCAACACACACCCATATAAACTGACACACACACAAAGAACCCCGGAAATCAGCCACGCACCAGATTTTCAAGCTTCGTCTATCTTTTCACTCATCCGAGCTTCTACTGGCTTCTCCTTTTCTCTCGATACCTACTGCTGCTGCTACTGCTTCAGCACACGTTGGTGGTGCATCAGCAGCTACAGCGTTGAACCAACGGAGTTGAGATCGTAGTCTGAGGTTCCCGGAGAGATTCGCGGTTCCGTTAAGGTCATCGTCGGTTTGAGATTTCTATCGTGTTTTCTGGGTGACGGGTCTGTTCGTTTTTAACTACAGTGTCGGCATCTTCTTGTAAACCAGTTGGAAGATCGTTAATATATTGAAAGGCTTCAAAGTGTTCAGTGTGATTGAGGTCTAGTTTGGAGTCGAAGACCCGGTGCCAATTCGAATTCCAATTCGCTGTTCGTCCAAAATTGACTCACAATTAATTTTCAGATTCATTTGAGGTTCATTTCTCATTCTTTCTACTCTATTTTGCTTGACATCGTGATTTTGTTGCTTCATTAGCTATGCTCCATCGCTCTGTTTTACTGATATTCTACTATTCGTTTGCTTCATGTCTGCTGGTTTACTCCATGTTCGGGTGGATTCAATGATTAGAATGAGTTTTTGATTGTCTGTTACAGTTATTCATTTAGATACAAGGCCTTAAGGAGCTTCGATTAACATTATGGTGGCTTCAAAGTTGAATAAATTTATGATATATGGCTATGGTGATGTGTTTGTTTCCTCATTAGAGTAATCTGAAGTTGGCCATATTAGGGGATTATAGTGAACTTTGGATGATCAAATGCTTTGTTTAATCGATACTGTAAATAAAGAAATTTATAAAGCGTTAAAGGGTATTGGAGAGAATAAATGGTAACCATGAAGTTCTGACTGATTGCTTTCTGAATTTGTCGATGCTTTGGTTTCGTATAGGTGGTGTCAATGTGTTTTGTACAAATTACGATTATTTCAGTAATTGCGTGTTGTTACTTTTGTTTCAAATATCCTTTGGTTCTTTTCTCTTCGTTGCCTATCAATCTTGCATATGAATTCAATTTCTTTTCGTTCAGTATGTTTATAGTGTTCATTTGTTCCCGTTGTTCTGATACTAAGTGATCCTCGTCTCTTTCCGTCATTTTTTAGAATCTGTTAATATGATGTTTCAGTTTTGAATCTGTTTCTTGTTTATTGTTAATAATTGTCCGTGTTTGGTTCTCGCCGAATCGATGATTGTTAGATTTACGACTGGTTTTGATTTTTACTAGGATATGTTAGTTTCTGCTAATTAATTGAATAATTGTTAGTTTCTATTATAACCATATTTGTTGATTTCCGATTTCTGATTTTGAATTACTTATTGTTTCATGTTTCATATTTTTGATTGTTGGGAATTACTAGTTGATTATTGGATTTGTTTTGGTTAATTTGGTATTAATCTTTGTTAGAGTTAAATGCTTCTGATTTTGATAGTAGATTAATTAGGTTCACTTACTAGTATTAATTAGTTTTTTCTGTTAATATTAGGTCGAATAAGTATTCTGCGATTTGATTAGTCTACTAAATGCATTGCGAATATCTTGTGAATCTGTTAAATTGTTAGTTTCTGTTATTTGTCGGGGAAATGGCCCTCTTTCTGAATTCTGTTGGCTCTTCTAATTTGTCAAGTCTTGGTTAGTTGACCCATTGATAATGGGAAATATTTGAACTTGTTTGATTCTGTTTTTGAAAGTTCAAGTGGATTAAATTGATTGATTAGTGGATTCGATGATTGAATAACATTTAGGATGTATTGGTTATAGCTGTAGTTAATGATTAAAGCTCGATTAGTGATTTCGTCCCTTAGACTAGTTGAGACTCACATTAAGTCAATAGTTGAAATCATACGATTCGTAGCAACCTAAGGTGTTCTTACTAAATAGAATCAACTGCGACTAGTTAGCTCGAGTAATAAGACTCACCATCTATCAATTGTTCCCTCGAGTCTTGTTAATCGGATGATTAATCATAAGTGGCTGTATTTGTAAGACTTGCTTAAGGTTGGCTATTGATGAAAGATGATTTTAATTAGTGAAATAATCTGAATTTAAAGTAGTTGGAAGGGTTAATGGGTTAATTGAGCAATAGTCACTTAATTGTGGCTATTTGTTAAATACAAATCTGAAAATGTGTTAAAATAGGAGTAAAATACAGAAATTAGGAATGTAATAAGTCTTGAGAAGTAGGGGTAATATGAAAATTGAAAACTTAAAGAATTATTTATGTTAAAGTATTTTATCCACTAAGCACCAATAATATTAAAATAGGGTATTGTTTAATACTTAGTGAGGAACAAGACATAGTGGCTTTGGAAGATGTTAAAAGAGTTGATTAAAATATGTTGCCCATTACTTTTGAATTAATTAAGGAAAAGACAAGTGTTAGTGGGGAACCAAACAATAGGCATGGGAGTTAATATTAATACTATAATACACCCATGACTTTTGATTAAAACAAGAAGGGACAAACATGTAAGCATGGGGAACCATTTAACTTGAATCAA
Source organism: Nicotiana noctiflora (assembly GCA_032618575.1). Taxonomy (NCBI): domain Eukaryota; kingdom Viridiplantae; phylum Streptophyta; class Magnoliopsida; order Solanales; family Solanaceae; genus Nicotiana; species Nicotiana noctiflora. The sequence continues at coordinate 662,431 of JASVEL010013161.1, forward strand.
GAAGTCATTTAGGGGGATGGGTCTGTTTGAGCTATAAATATAACATTAATCTGAGAGAGAAGGGATCCGAAAGAAGAGGAAAGACATAGACAGAGATATTCCTACACACACACATATACACTGTATACACTGTTGCATAGTGGTCGTTTGGTTGCTGCTGTTCTCGGGTTGTTTGTTGCTGTGCTACTGAGTTTGACTGTGGCGTATCTGCTGTTGTTTGTTTCGGTTTGCACACTGTTTGCTGCTGTTGTTTGTTTCGGTTTGCACACTGTTGCTGCCATCGTTGCTATTGCACTGTTGCTGCTGTGTTCTTCGCGGCTGCTGCGTACTGTTGCTGCCCGCGGCTGCTGCACACAGTTGCGGCTGTCTTTGTTGTGTTTTTTCTCGCTGTTTTGTTGTGGTGTGTTGTTGTCGTTGGATCACTGCTGCTGTTGTTGCTATTACTGCCTAGCTGATACCGTAGCCTTTCATCCTTGACAATTTCCAGGTACACATTTGTAAACTCATGCTTTACGGGAGTAAATTGAAGTGACGATTCCTCCTTTTGTGGATCTCTTTCAGCTTCACTGTTTTCATTTGCAAACTGATCAATTTAAGAAATATGTTATGAAGTTCGTACTTTAAAGTATCATAGTGATTTGAGTTAAGTCCGGATGAATGTGTAATTAGTTTCTTGTTATTTTTAACAGTGGGTTTGGACTGTAACGCTAATGAGTTTTCAGAACGTTAGATAATTTTGGTTCCGTTTCATGTTAGTAATAGATTCTTATGGTTAGTAGTATGCAAGCTAACAATCAAAGAGTTAGTAGCTTTGGTTTAGCGATTGTTAATATAATAGAGTGAGCATTCATTTGAGGGTTTAGTATACTTCTACTATGATAATGAAAAAACAGAGGTTCAATTGTTATTAAGGAAGATAATTTACAGCTATGTTTTTGCAAGATACAACAAGTAATCCGTGAGTTAGGCCATGAAGAGTTTTGTATGTGATAGGCTCTATTAGTTAGAACAAAAGCGATTATGGGCTTCGCCTTTATTTCGAGACCACAACACCCTCACTGCGTATAAGACAATGGATTATGTGAAAAAATAATCAATCAAAAATGTTAGTTTGATGTATCTAGTTCGGAATTTACTAGGTTACTTGAGTAAATAACATCGCTTTAAATAGCAATTTGAATAAAATTAGTAACTAATGTTAGTGATGAACGTTAGCATGAAGTTCAAAAAAATGATTTTTGTATCACACATAGTTAACTCCATCGGCTCAATTTATCTAATACTGTCGGTTTAAATTAATTAGAGAATGGTTAGTTTGTTCTGATATTTTGTCAAATTCGTATGCTATGTATAATTTTAGTTTTAGTATTATTCGCTTGTAGAATAAGGCATAAAACAATTTCCCTTATGCAAGCTCGAGTGCAATTTCCGTTCACATTGATTTAATAACTAATAGGAGGTCCGAGCTTATAAACATGCAATAAATTAGGACCTTTTCTCTTTTATTTAGAGACGAACTTAGTAGAAAAATGTAGTCACTTTAGGATTGTCCTTTTAAAATAAACGAGACGAGCCTCGCCAAAAATACACCATTGTGGGGCCCTCGAATAATTGTCATGAAAACTTAGACTTGGAAGGACCGTCCAGTGAATTTCACGGTCCTTTTCCCAAAGTAAGTAGACGATAGACTCTTTAGGCACGACTTGAAATAAAATTACTTTCCTGAATACGGGTGTGCATTTATGTGACCCAAATCTTACTCTCGGCGGAACTGAAATACATTAGAGTCGCAGGCGTACTGGTTACGATGCGGCTCGAAATGTGTTTTCGTAACGTCGCAATTCTTCTAAAAAATAAGAGCGGAGCATTAAAAGCACATAGTTAAAATATATAAAAGAATCGGATAGAAACAAAAATTGCAATTGAGCGACCGTGCTAAAACCACGGAATCCGGGAGTGCCTAACACCTTCTCCCGGGTTAACAGAATTCCTTATCCAGATTTCTAGTTTCGCAGACTGTATTACAGAGTCATAAATTTCCTCGATTCGGGATTAAACCGGTGACTTGGAACACCATTACTTTTCCAAGTGGCGACTCTGAATTTAATAAATTGATCCCGTCTCGATTGTCCTTTAATTGGAAAAAACTCCCTTGCGCCCTCTCGTGCGCGTAAAAAGGAGGTGTGACAGCTCTGGCGACTCTGCTGGGGATGTTTTTTGACCTCTGAACTTCGGTTCAGGGTCTAAGAATTCGAGCTCAGTTAAATTGTTGTTTTGTCTGTATCTGATTTTACCACATGTTTAATCAACGTACTACATGTCTACCGCTTTGATACTAGCTGCACTGTACATACAAACTGTTATGTGTTTATCGCTTTGATATTACGTGAACTGTATATAAAACTGTGCCGCAAACCCTTCACTTCTCACCCCCGGGGATGTGCTCACTGGTTGAGACTCCCTATTCTGTTAGTGTCATACCCGAAATAATGAAGAGGCTCGGAAAGTTTCTAAGCCGGTTGGCCTTTTGGTTCTCGGAAAGGAACTCCTTCCTCAACTCGAGTTGTCCGCTCGGGTACACAGTCTAGAACACATACCCAGGTTTTTAAACATAGAATAACGTGACTTCATGCCGGATCCCTAGTAGGAAACGCTTATTTGCATCACGCTGCATTTGACTTAGGGGACTCAACACAGGGGTTGGGTCCGTCTAGGACAGGCAACCTGAAATAAAAGACCATCCTGCTATGCCATGTTTGTTTCAAGCATCTATTCGAACTTGCATGCTGACCGGCTTTTAAGAAACGAAAAAAAAAAAACAAAAGGAAACAGTATGGGCAAATAGATATTTTCAGAAAAATACAAAAATGGGTCTTACCAACAGAATCAATAGTTTGTTAATAAGAGACAACGGAAGGTTAACTTTGACGACAATGGGTTTCTTAACAAAATGTGTTTTTTTTCGTCGGTCAATAAAAGAAAATGTGTTTCTTAATAAAATGTGTTTTCTTTGTCGGCCAATAAAAGAAAATGTGTTTTTTTAACAAAATGTGTTTTCTTTGTCGGTCAATAAAGGAAAATGTATTTTTAACAAAGTGTGTTTTTGTCGGTCAATAAAAGAAATAGTTTGTCTTGACGGACCGAACTACGCGAGTTTGATTCTCACCGGAGGTGAGATACGTAGGCAACCCCCGTCGGGTCCAACTTGCCATTTTTCAGAAATATATACCAAAATCTGTAAATTTTGAAAAAACCATTGCCAGCCAAAATGATCGATTTCTTTAAATAAATGTGCAGGATGAGCACGATTCAAAATGAACCCTTTTCACTCATGACTAAAATCCCGGTACAAATACGGCTATGGTGGAATGATCTAGGCCAAGGAGGACAGGATGAGGTTAAAAAGTATTTGAAAGGTCTCACGGGTCTGCTTGAAATAAAACCCCGGGGGGACATCATAAGAGCCTTAGTCACATATTGGGACTCCGCGCACAATGTCTTTCACTTCTCGGACTTCGAGCTCACCCCAACTGTTGAGGAAATGACCGGATACATTGGAAACACTGATATACCATTGGGGCATCAATATCTAATCGCCCCCAGGGTTGTCGCCGTACACCGGTTTTTAGACTCACTGAAGACGGCCAGGACGGTACGTAACCCGGATCTAGGACGAGGGTTTTGTACTTTGAACTTCATCTATCAAAGGTACGGTCATGCGGGAGGTTTCGACGACCCAGAAAACAAATTATGCAGCAAGGGTAATCGCCCGAAATGGGAGGAGCACAGACGAGTTTCTTTCATGATAGCCTTTTTAGGACTCGTGGAATTCCCGAGGAAAGACGGGAACATTGATATAAAGTTAGCCGGAGTCGTCAGTACTTTGCTTGACCAAAGCGAAAGTACTCTTGCTCCTATGATACTATCGGACATATATCGAGCCCTCACAATCTGCAAAGCCGGGGGAGATTTTTTCGAAGGCTGTAATTTACTGCTGCAAATGTGGATAATCGAGCACCTGTCAGGGGAAAGACCAGCCAAAAGACCTCACCTCAGGGAATTTGCTGAAGCGTCCCAAGACCAATGGGACTGGTTGGCTAAGGAAGAGGTTTACAGAATCAAGATTGGCAAGATAGAGCAACGGGTCCAAGATCTTCAATTTGAAAGGGATGTGCAAGCCGCCGCCAACGAAGGAGATAAAAAGAAGTTGGCACAAGAAAATGACTTTCTGAGAGCTCAAATCCAGCAAATGAAAAGGGATGCTGACAGACAGTTGAGGAGTCGGGCGGACGAAAAATTGATAAAGGGTTTGAAAAGCCAGGTTGCCGATGTCCAAAGAGAATTGGAAGAGTCTAAGGCCCAAATAGTGAGGATCCGAGCTAGCTGGAGAAAGGAGGCACATCAACATGCACTTCACCTTCAACGGGTGGAAGAGGATTACACTGATATCGTCACCAGTTTAAGGGAAGCAAATGTTATCCTCAGAGAGCGGGTTTTTAAGCAAGCCCAAGATGCCAGAGCAGACCTCGACCGTTGCCACAACTTGATGGCTCGACTGCAAGAACAAATAGACAGGCTCCTAGACCAAGTCACCAACAACGCTCGAAGATTGGGGGCGAAAAACCAGCAGATAGAGCGGCTACTCGGAGAGAGGGACATGATCAAGGACAGAATTGGAGAAATCGGGCACTATGTCACCATGAAATGCCTAGCTTGTGAACGAATGCCCCGCGCCGACCTCTTCGCCTCAATTATGGGTTATGTTCATCGGATCATGGAAGAATTAAGGGGACTACACAAGGACCTCACACCCATGCCCGCGGCAAGGCCGAATGATGCCTCGCGGGCCCCTAGGAATTTTAGAGCAGTAGACCTTTGATTAAAAATGTATTTTTGAAATATTGGGTCAAGCCAGTTGGCATGTTATTTTACGTTTTCGAGTCAAGCGTTCCTTTTATGTTGTAAGATCTGTTTTGTAACTTTAAGGTTTTATTTGATATGAAAGCTACTGAATTTTGCCACAATCCTGTTACCAGAACTACGCTCGGTCTGATTCACGCGGGGTCGTGATACGTAGGCAATCCACATAAGATTCGACCACCACTAAAAAGAAAGGAAAAGAATCCAAAGGTTAAATAACAATAAGGCTTGCAAAGATAGTCGAAAAAAAAAAAAGGAAAAAGAAAAAGAAAAAGAAAAAGAAAAAGGGCCGGAATGACGCATGTTAAGAGTACATGTAGAAAGGGTTATTTGGTTAGGTGCATTGCATCCAACGTGCCATAACATATCTGTCAAACTCGGTGAACTAACAAGTTTGTTGCATTTCCAGAAAAGTTTAGCAGTTGGTTTGACAGAATATACTGGCCAGCCATCACTACCGTACTAGATCCAAAGGACCAGTTACAGTAAGCATGTCGAGTTCTGGCAAGAGTCTTGAGGAAGAAAAATTCGAGCTACAAATCATGAAAGAAGAGGTAGACCGGTTAAAACAACAGATAACGGAGATGCACCTGGCCTGGGCCAGGGAACAGTCTTCACCAAACCGCCCTACTCTCGCCTCAGCTCCGGAACATCCGCCCATCGATCCTTCGACAAGCGCCCCGATCTATCCGTACTTTCAGGGGGAGAACCCATATGCCACCCACATTCCACCAACCAAACCAAATCCTCCTCCAGCCCCCCTGTTTTTGTGGCGCCTCCACCTGCTCCTCTGCAAAGGCCGGCCAGCGAGCCATATGTTCAGATCCATGACAACTCTTACTATCCTCCAGAGCCTACTTTCAGGGCTCCCGAACCACAATCACATACACCTCATTGGGATAATCCGGCAGAACCGGAAAAACACTTCCAAAGTTCGGAACACGAGGAAGTTGTCAGAAAAGTTAAAAGCCTGGAGCAGTCCTTCAGGAACATGCACGGTTTGGGCAACCAGGTCAGCGTCGCCTATAAGGATCCGTGTCCATTTCCGGACGTCCAGTTGCCAGCAGAGGGTTTAAAATGCCCAAATTCGACCTATACGAGGGGCATGGTGACCCGGCGGCCCACCTGCGAGGGTTTTGCAGTAAAATGAGAGGGGCCGGAGGACGGGACGAGCTCCTGATAGCTTACTTCGGCCAGAGTCTGGGAGGATCTGCGCTGGAGTGGTACACTAGACAGGATCCCAGTAGATGGTTTACGTGGGATGATTTGGCTCAAGCTTTTATCGGCCAGTTCCAATACAATCTTGAGATAATCCCCGATCGCCTATCATTGTTAAAATTAGAGAAGAAGCCCGCTGAAAGCTTCAGGGAATTTGGTTTCCGTTGGAGGGAACAGGCGGCCAGGGTAGATCCGCCGATGAGAGAGAGCGAGATGGTGGACTACTTTTTGCAGACATTAGAGCCCACCTACTTCGGACATCTGGTAACGTCCGTAGGTAAATCATTCACCGAGGTGATAAAAATGGGGGTATGATCGAGGAAGGTTTGAAGGCCAACAAGATCATGAGTTACTCAGCACTGAAAGCCACCACTCAGGCTATCCAAAGTGGTACCGGAGGAGTACTGGGGAAAAAGAGGAGAGAGGAAGTTGCGGCCGTCGAGTCCGGGGCATGGTTCAGAAATAGAGGCCCCGCACCCCAATATAGCCCACCCCAACCTCACCACCAAAATTACTCTCACAACCCATATAGCCACCCGCAACATTACTATCCCGCACCTGATCCCCATTTTACTGTCCACCATGCACAGTCCTATTCTGCACCTCATGTTCATGCACCGTGGCGTGCACCGAACCCCCAGAACAATCATCCACCCCCAAGAGCTTACAGAAACCCCTCGGGCGCGAGTTTCCGTCCGAACCAGGCATTCAGGGGCGACAAGGCGCCGAGGCCAAAGACTTTCACTCCCTTAGGAGAGTCTTACACCAGTCTGTTCCACCGGTTGAAGCAAGTAGGATTGCTCAATCCGGTTGAAGCTAAGCTACCAAACCCCCTCCCGAAGAACCTGGACCATTCAGTAAATTGTGCCTACTGCTCGGGATGCCCAGGGCACGATACAGAAAAGTGTTGGAGGCTAAAGACGGCCATCCAGGAGCTCATTGACACTCGCAGGATTGAGGTCCAGACTCCAACAGAGCCCAACATCAACCAAAACCCGCTTCCAACTCATCATGAGACCAACATGATCGAGTTGGTACGGGCGGAGGAAGGAAAGGAGAAAGCCTCTCAGACTGTAATGATGATTAAGTCTAGCGGGGCAGGAACGAGAAAAGGGCCAAGCCTCGATGAGTCGCCCAGTTGCAAGAAGGACATACCAGGAAAGTCGGAAGCAGGAAAGGGAAGTGTGAACGAAGTACCGGTGAAGCCGGCCAAGATAGTTGTACCAGGGGCAGCAATCAAGCCCATCTTGACAGTAGCAGGCGTTCGAATGGATCCTTTCATCATCCAGCCGGCAACACAGTTGCCAGTAACCGATAGCCGGGCTGTCCCATGGAATTATGCTCGGATTACAACGACCTATAGAGGAAAGGAGGTGAAAGAGGAAGTTTGTGAAGCCCAAGGGTTGACCCGCTCGGGGAGATGTTTTGCCCCTGCGGAATTGAGGAAGACCACTCCGGCAGCATTGAAAAAGCCGGTAACCGATGAAGAAGCGGAAGAATTCTTGAAAAAGATGAAGCTGCATGACTACTCTGTCTTAGAGCAGTTGAAGAAGACTCCGGCGCAAATATCATTGCTATCCTTGCTGATACATTCTGAAGAACATCGGCAAGCATTGATGAAAGTCCTGAATGAGGCACATGTACCGGATAAAATCTCGGTAAGCCATTTGGAGAAGATCACCAATCGGATCTTCGAAGCAAATCGGATCACCTTCACCGATGACGAGTTGCCTGAGGAAGGCACTGAGCACAACAAGGCTTTATATCTTACGGTGAAGTGTGAAGAGGCGGTGGTTACCAAAGTCCTTGTCGATAATGGATCCAGTGCTAACATTTGTCCTCTCTCTACATTGGACAAGTTGAAAGTAGACATCGGCAGGGTACGCAAGAACAGGGTATGTGTTCGAGGGTTTGACGGAGGAGGCAAAGCGTCGGTTGGTGACATAGTGCTAATCTTGACAATTGGACCAGTAGAGTTCACCATGGAGTTCCAGGTGCTGGACATGGTGGTGTCATATAACCTCCTAATAGGGCGACCATGGATCCATGCCGCGAGAGCAGTTCCATCCAGCTTACACCAACTCGTCAAGTTTGAGTGGGACCAACAGGAGATCGTCGTCCATGGAGAGAACGATCCACAATCAGGCACCATCATTCCCTTTGTTGAAACAGAAGAAGATGTTGGGCCGTGGGTATATCGGGTCTGCGATGTGGTGTCCGCCCACCGAGTTCCGGAAGGGGAATGCATTCCCGGCGACCGAACAATTACTGCGGATGTCATGGTGGCGCATGAAATGTTGCGACATGGTTTCGTACCCGGTAAAGGTCTAGGTGCATCTCTGCAAGGAATCATACAACCGGTATCGGTGGTCGAGAACTTGGGAACCTTCGGTTTGGGATTCCAGCCAACATCAGAGGACATCCGGCGAGCAAAAAGGAGTAAGCAGAAGACATGGGTGCTCCCAAAGCCTGTTCCACGCCTTTCCCAATCTTTTGTCAGGTCCGGAGCAAGAGGATATCCAACGACAAAGATTCCCGGTCCTACGATCGGGCCAGATGAAGAGTTCTTCAGGAAGTTCGAGGACCTATTCACAGATGTATGTATGCTCGAGGACGGTGAAGGATCTAGTCATGCCGAGATACAATTTGTGGGACCAAAGGCAAAACTGAATAACTGGAAGGCTACTCCTCTCCCCGTCCGGAAGGAGTCTTGGTAGTTTGTCTTGGATTGTTTTTCTTTCGAAATTTTGTGTTGGGGGTTTGTCCCCAGAGTAAAATCCAGTTTGTTTTTAGTTCGTTTTTGATTTGAAGTTTGCAGTTTGTTTTCCCTTGTACCATTCTCCTTAATGAAAATTTGGTTCCCTTCGTGTCTAATTTTGTTTATTTTTCCTTCTTTTTACTTTTCCGAACAGCCTTCTTTCAACTGATCTTAATGATATGGCGTGCTTAAAGATTAATCAACCCAGTCTAGAAAGTCAATCGGGTTTGGAAATAATAACGCATGAAATAAGAAGTGACGAGAGTGAGTCCGAGTACGGCGATGATGAAGCCGTAGAAGAAATCGGTGAAGAATTAAGTCACTTCGAGGAAAAACCCAAACCGAATTTAAATGATACTGAAGCCGTTAATCTAGGGAATGCGGATGACGTCAAAGAAACCCGAATAAGTGTCCATATTGAACCCAATCTGAGAGAAGAGTTGATCAAAACACTCATGGAGTTTAAAGACATTTTCGCATGGTCGTACGACGACATGCCAGGACTCAGCACTGATCTAGTGGTTCATAAATTACCCACTGATCCGGCATATCCTCCCGTCAAGCAAAAACTGCGGAAATTCAAGACGGAGATGAGTGTAAAGATCAAGGAGGAAGTAACCAAGCAGTTGCAGGCAAAAGTCATTCGTGTCACTCGATACCCTGAATGGTTGGCTAACGTAGTACCGGTGCCAAAGAAAGACGGAAAGATCAGAGTATGAGTGGACTATCGCAATCTCAACAAGGCGAGCCCTAAGGATAATTTCCCGCTTCCCAATATCCATATCCCGATTGATAATTGCGCCGGACGCGAAATCGGATCCTTTGTGGACTGTTATGCGGGATATCATCAGATTTTGATGGATGAAGAGGACGCAGAAAAGACGGCTTTTATCACACCGTGGGGAACTTATTGCTACCGAGTGATGCCGTTCGGTTTGAAGAATGCAGGAGCAACATATATGAGGGCGATGACTACGGTATTCCATGACATGATACACAAGGAAATTGAGGTGTACGTGGATGATGTGATCATAAAATCTAGGCGTCAAGAAGACCATGTTGTTGACCTCAGGAAGTTCTTTCAAAGACTCCGAAGGTACGACATCAAGCTTAATCCGGCCAAATGCGCATTCGGAGTTCCATCAGGAAAGTTGCTAGGATTCATCGTCAACCGACGGGGCATTGAGTTGGACCCATCCAAAATCAAGTCCATTCAGGAGTTACCCCCGCCGAAGAATAAAACAGAGGTAATGAGTCTGTTGGGAAGGTTGAATTACATCAGTAGGTTTATTGCCCAGCTTACGGCAACCTGTGAACCCATATTCCGCCTATTGAAAAAAGACGCGGCGATAGAATGGACGGCAGAATGTCAGGAAGCATTTGACCGGATCAAAGGGTATCTGTCAAATCCACCCGTACTAGTTCCGCCTGAGCCAGGTAGACCCCTGATTCTTTATCTGACGGTTTTGGAGAATTCGTTCGGCTGCGTACTGGGGCAGCATGATCTTACTGGCAGGAAGGAACGGGCCATTTACTACCTCGATAAGAAATTCACAGTCCACGAGGTCAAGTACACTCACCTAGAAAAGACATGTTGCGCCCTGACTTGGGTAGCCCAAAAGCTGAAACACTACTTGTCTTCTTACACCACTTACCTCATTTCGCGTTTGGATCCGTTGAAGTATATTTTCCAGAAACCCATGCCTACAGGGAGGTTAGCAAAGTGGCAAATATTACTTACGGAATTCGACATCATATACGTGACAAGGACGGCTATGAAAGCTCAAGCCCTGGCCGATCACTTAGCTGAAAATCCCGTTGATGACGAATACGAACCTTTGAGGACGTATTTTCCAGATGAGGAAGTATTGCAGATTGAGGGGTTAGAACTAACCAAGGATCCAGGGTGGAAGCTCTTCTTCGACGGAGCGGCGAACGCAAAAGGAGTCGGAGTAGGGGCCGTGCTCATATCTGAAACAGGACATCATTATCCTGTTACTGCTCAACTGCGTTTTCATTGTACCAATAATATGGCCGAGTACGAGGCATGTATCTTGGGGCTGCGATTAGCGGTGGACATGGATGTACAGGACGTCTTGGTCTTGGGGGACTCGGACCTTCTGGTACATCAGATTCAGGGAGAATGGGAAACCAGAGATTTAAAGCTTATCCCGTATCGTCAATGCTTGCATGATCTGACCAAGCGCTTTCGATCAGTAGAATTCAGACACATCCCAAGGATGCATAATGAGGTTGCCGACGCGTTGGCTACTTTAGCGTCAATGCTACACCACCCAGACAAGGTTCGTGTCGATCCATTACATATCCAGATCCGGAATCAGCATGCTTATTGTAATGTGATAGAGGAAGAGGTGGATGGTGAGCCGTGGTTTCATGATGTCAAGGAATACCTCAGGTTAGGAGTATACCCAGAGCAAGCAACTGGAGATCAAAAGCGAGCTATTCGGCGGTTGGCGAACGGATTTTTCCTTAGTGGAGGGGTGCTGTACAAAAGAACCCCGGACTTGGGATTGTTGAGATGTATAGATGCAAGTCAAGCCACAACAGTGATGACGGATATACACTCGGGAGTTTGCGGACCACACATGAGCGGATACGTATTGGCAAAGAAGATTCTTCGAGCAGGATATTATTGGCTCACTATGGAGCGGGATTGTATAAATTTCGTGCGAAGATGCCATCACTGTCAGATACATGGAGATTTGATTCATTCTCCGCCAACCGAATTGCATACAATGTCAGCACCATGGCCGTTTGTCGCATGGGGTATGGATGTTATTGGACCTATTGAGCCTGCGGCTTCCAATGGTCACAGGTTCATTCTGGTAACGATTGATTATTTTACCAAGTGGGTGGAGGCCAAAACATTCAAATCGGTGACCAAGAAGGCGGTAGTGGACTTCGTACACTCCCACATCATTTGTAGGTTTGGAATTCCAAAGATGATCATTACAGATAACGGTGCAAATCTTAACAGTGGATTGATGAAAGAGGTATGTCAACAGTTCAAGATTACACACCGAAATTCCACACCGTATCGCCCAAAAGCAAACGGTGCGGTCGAGGCAACAAACAAGAACATAAAGAAGATATTGAGGAAGATGATAGAAGGGTCTAGGCAGTGGCATGAAAAGTTACCATTTGCGCTGTTGGGTTATCGCACTACCGTCCGGACTTCGGTAGGTGCAACTCCTTACTTGTTGGTGTACGGGACTGAAGCAGTAATACCAACAGAAGTTGAAATCCCATCCCTCCGAATTGTCGCTGAAGTCGAGATTGATGACGACGAGTGGGTCAAAACCCGATTAGAGCAATTGAGCTTGATCGATGAAAAGAGATTGACAGCAGTATGTCACGGCCAATTGTATCAAAAGAGAATGGCGAGAGCATATAACAAGAAGGTACGTCCCGGGAGATTTGAAGTGGGACAGCATGTGCTGAAGAGAGTTCTACCCCATCAGGCCGAAGCGAAAGGCAAGTTCGCTCCAAATTGGCAGGGACCTTTTGTGGTGACTAGAGTATTATCCAACGGCGCTCTATGTCTGACTGATGTCGAGGGAAGATGCACCGATATGGCTATCAATTCTGATGCGGTTAAGAGATATTATGTGTAATTCTTTAATGCATTTGTCAACGTTTGGTTTCGTTTGTGTGTATTTGGCATTTTTCGGAGAATGAAATGACAGAGGCAATTTTTCTACTACCCAAACACTTTAACCTTCGTTTTCCCATTTGAGCCTTAATTATTCTTTCATATACCCTCTTTCGGAATCATCAAGGAAGATGTGCAACAGAATAGAAAAGAAACAAAGAAGTAATACAAGAAAAAGTGAACTACGTTCGACCCGATTCCTCAAGAAGGATACGTAGGCGCCACACGGCTCGGTCATAATAAAATAAAAATCAAAAATCCCCAAGCAACAAAACTGGGGCAGGAGTCATTGTTTCGTTGGAAAGATAGTGTGGATTCCGAAAGTTGCAATAAGCTAACCGTTGAGGCTAAACCCCTTTCTTCGGCCTCACGCGCAGAAACCATATCAAGAACCAGAAAGACCTCTCGATCAGTATTTGAGAAGTGCCAAGTCATGTGAACAAAAGCCAAGAGTGACATCCCGACCCTCGATTGAATCCGGGATGCACAAGCCGAAAGGGGATAACGCTCTAGAAGGAATCTCAGGGGTGATACCCCGCCGCAAGGAAAGAAAACGTAAATGAGAGAGTCTTAACGGTGAAAACCCTCGAGGGCACCTTAAGGCGAAGGAAGTTGAGAGAAATGAAATGAGAGAGTCTTACGGTGAAAACCTTTACGGGCACCTTAAGGCGACGGGAGATAGAGAGAAATGAGAGAATCTCATTAGTGAAAACCCTTTGAAGGGCACTGTGAGGTGACAGGACGAGATGGTTACAAGATGTCTGCATGAGACAAGGTTTGGACATCCGTTTACCTCTAGCGGAACGCGGCATCAGAAAGTGATTGACATGAATAGACTGGGTAGTTTAATCTCAAAGGCGCGGCATAACCATTGGATCAGGCACACATTTAGATAAGTTTTCCTATTTTTGAGTTCAGAAAAGTTTTTCTCTTCTTTTGTCATTTGCGGTCAGTATTCTTTTCTTTTCTTTCATTTTCGAAAATTGATTTTTCAAAGCTTACTACCAAGTCTCCCAAAGCAGTATATTGAAAGTGAATAGGCGTGGAGCGAGGCAATAAGACAGAAATCGTTACGATAGCAAGATTGGGATGACAGGCTGAGTGGAAGGTTCGCAAGTATTATGGAGTGTGATGGACACATGTGGCATGTCCGAAAGATGATTTCACGCAACAGATCACCGGCTAAAAAGAGCCGGACCAAACCAAAGATTGGAATAAAAGGAAAGATGAGAAACCATTCGCGGGAGGAACATCGTCCCCAGCAAGCGTCAACGTCGTCTTTAAAGTTCGAAAGAGGCCGAGCAGCTGAAAGAGAAAAGAGAATGGCCCCAACAAGAGTGGCATGACCACTCACTGCGTTTTGAAACTAACAATTTTTCTTTGATTTAAAGCAGGAAAAGAAGGTTCGTTGGCGGAAAAGCATACCGTCCGGAAGTTTATCAAACTGGGGCAGAAAATTTTCTCCTGTTGCGAAAATTTTCTTGAAAGCCAAGACTCAGAGGGTAAGGGTAGAAAGCCACACCAGATTTCGGGAAATACCAGCTCCGAGCAGAATAGTTTTGAGAAAGGCCAGACGAAACGATGGGATGTTCTTTGAGCCTGGTATCATCCCCAGCAGTTGATGAAAAATGGAACAATGGATTCGAGATTCCCCCAGCAGTATTACATCCCGTAATTTGCTCGAGGAGGCAAGAGCGTGAGTCTCAGAGGAGGCATGGGAAGGAGGAAGAGAATGAGGGGTGAAGGAAACAAAGAATACTTCCTCAGCAGCATCATCCCCAGCAGGCAAGTAAACAGTTCCAAAAATATCCCCAGCAGCCAGAAGAAAAGTAATACGACCCAGGGGAAGGAAATTCCAAGACGGGATAATTCAGAAGAGAAGGTGGTCCGAGAGGTAATGCAGGAACAAGGAAATGGTACAAAAGGCAAAGGAAGGTAATCAAGATAGGAGGAAATCAATGAGTAGTAGTTGAAGTCAGGGAGCCCGCCTGGAGAATGGAGTGGCGATTTTATTTTTAAGTAGTAGTTGAAGCCAGGGAGCCCGCCTGGAGAATGGAGTGGCGATTTTATTTCGAAGTAGTAGTTGAAGTCAGGGAGCCCGCCCGGAGAATGGAGTGGCGATTTTATTTGAAAGTAGTAGTTGAAGTCAGGGAGCCCGCCTGGAGAATGGAGTGGCGATTTTATTTTTGAAGTAGTAGTTGAAGTCAGGGAGCCCGCCTGGAGAATGGAGTGGCGATTTAATTTTGAAGTTATAGTTGAAGTCAGGGAGCCCGCCTGGAGAATGGAGTGGCGATTTTATTTGGAGTAGTAGTTGAAGTCAGGGAGCCCGCCTGGAGAATGGAGTGGCGATTTTATTTTAAAGTAGTAGTTGAAGTCAGGGAGCCCGCCTGGAGAATGGAGTGGCGTTCTAATTTTGAAGTTATAGTTGAAGTCAGGGAGCCCACCTGGAGAATGGAGTGGCGTTTTAATTTTGAAGTCATAGTTGAAGTCAGGGAGCCCGCCTGGAGAATGGAGTGGCGATTTTATTTTTAAGTAGTAGTTGAAGCCAGGGAGCCCGCCTGGAGAATGGAGTGGCGATGTTATTTGAAAGTAGTAGTTGAAGTCAGGGAGCCCCCCTGGAGAATGGAGTGGCGATTTTATTTGAAAGTAGTAGTTGAAATCAGGGAGCCCGCCTGGAGAATGGAGTGGCGATTTTATTTTAAAGTAGTAGTTGAAGTCAGGGAGCCCAATAGGCAATGCAGGAAGAAGAAATGGTACAGAAAACAAAGGAAGGCGATCAGGATGGGATGAAATTAGACGATGTAGTTGAAGTCAGGGAGCCCGCCCGGAGAATGGAGTGGCGATTTTATTTTAAAGTAGTAGTTGAAGTCAGGGAGCCCGCCTGGAGAATGGAGTGGCGTTCTAATTTTGAAGTTATAGTTGAAGTCAGGGAGCCCACCTGGAGAATGGAGTGGCGTTTTAATTTTGAAGTCATAGTTGAAGTCAGGGAGCCCGCCTGGAGAATGGAGTGGCGATTTTATCTTTAAGTAGTGGTTGAAGTCAGGGAGCTCGCCTGGAGAATGGAGTGGCGATCTATTTTGGTTGAGGAAAGCGGTTGAATGTAACAGAAATCTCCGGCATGAATCCAAGTTCGTAAGCAGAGGGAGGCAACAAGGATCAGAACAGATATATTCAGATTGCGAAGGAGAATAGTTCAAAGATCATAAAGAAGGAAACAACGGTCGGGGTTCGGCAATCAAGATAGACCGAAGTAACAACTGGCAGAAGAGAAGAAACATCAGAAGGAACGTCAAGTCAGACAGGATGGCAAGGAGCCTGACAAGGCCAAGTTAAAAGAGATAGATAAGAATTTGTAGTACTGTAACTTAGTCTAGCTTCTTATTTTGTTTAGCACGGTATAATAAGGGGATCAGTTAAGCATTGGCAACAGCAGTAACATCGGCAACAACAATAACAGCAAGATCACAGTAGTCACGGTAGTCCCAGCTACCAAAACTTCCCGAACTACATTGACCCGATTCCCTTTTAGCCAGGGATATGTAGGAGACCTTCTGAGGCAAAGGTTCGGTCAAACTTTTCCAAAAAAATGCCTCACACGGGGTGCTCGAACAGGCAAAAATCGCTCGTATCCGCTCACTTATCTTTGCACGAAAACTCTTCATGTTTACGCGCAAAGAGGGGCAGCTGTGAGCACGTGATTTTTGCCCTACATGAGAATCACTCCCAGAAAATTCAAAAAATAAAATAGTTTTGTGTTGAGCATGATTTTTGTGATTTTTGTGTTATTGTTATCTTACATTTGCATTTTTTGTGTGTGCGTGTTTATTTATTTAAATTAGTAAAATACGAAATATATACATCATCTTGTGCATTTTTTTTTTTAGTGTTTAATATCAAAATCATACGGTTTACATTTAAGTGATATGTAATTATGTGGGATGATGGTAGTAAAAATTAATTGTGTTATGAGTTAGTATATATATATATATATATATATATATATATATATATATATATATATATATATATATATATATATATATATATATATATATATATATATATATATATATATACATATATATACACACATATGTATATGATACACCATGGAATGTAGTATGGAAATCGGAATTGGGCCATAGCAAAACCAGGCCCAATGTGATTCAATACACAACCTAATTCCCTACCCAGCCAACCCAACACCCCGACCCTGTACCGCCCCGACCCGGCCCAATTCACACATAACCAAATGAACCTCCATTCAATTTCCTCCCCCATTTCTCTTGAACACCCAAACGAAAAAACCCTAAGGCACCTCCACAGCCGCCCCCACTGTTCATCATCATCATCATAACATTAGACACACAAACCCTAGTCTCTAGCAGTAGCCGCCGCCTGCAGCTCCGACCAAACGAGCCCTGACCCTCGCCGCCAGCCTGAGCCCCATCGCCCTAACGCGCCAGAAACTCCATCGCCGCTGCCTTCTTCCAAGAGACCAACTGAACTTCGACCTAGCCGCCGACCTCATCTCGTCACCCTGCAATCCGCCACCCTCTCAACCAGAATACTCGCCGAAAAACAGCCGCAACACACACCCATATAAACTGACACACACACAAAGAACCCCGGAAATCAGCCACGCACCAGATTTTCAAGCTTCGTCTATCTTTTCACTCATCCGAGCTTCTACTGGCTTCTCCTTTTCTCTCGATACCTACTGCTGCTGCTATTGCTTCAGCACACGTTGGTGGTGCATCAGCAGCTACAGCGTTGAACCAACGGAGTTGAGATCGTAGTCTGAGGTTCCCGGAGAGATTCGCGGTTCCGTTAAGGTCATCGTCGGTTTGAGATTTCTATCGTGTTTTCTGGGTGACGGGTCTGTTCGTTTTTAACTACAGTGTCGGCATCTTCTTGTAAACCAGTTGGAAGATCGTTAATATATTGAAAGGCTTCAAAGTGTTCAGTGTGATTGAGGTCTAGTTTGGAGTCGAAGACCCGGTGCCAATTCGAATTCCAATTCGCTGTTCGTCCAAAATTGACTCACAATTAATTTTTCAGATTCATTTGAGGTTCATTTCTCATTCTTTCTACTCTATTTTGCTTGACATCGTGATTTTGTTGCTTCATTAGCTATGCTCCATCGCTCTGTTTTACTGATATTCTACTATTCGTTTGCTTCATGTCTGCTGGTTTACTCCATGTTCGGGTGGATTCAATGATTAGAATGAGTTTTTGATTGTCTGTTACAGTTATTCATTTAGATACAAGGCCTTAAGGAGCTTCGATTAACATTATGGTGGCTTCAAAGTTGAATAAATTTATGATATATGGCTATGGTGATGTGTTTGTTTCCTCATTAGAGTAATCTGAAGTTGGCCATATTAGGGGATTATAGTGAACTTTGGATGATCAAATGCTTTGTTTAATCGATACTGTAAATAAAGAAATTTATAAAGCGTTAAAGGGTATTGGAGAGAATAAATGGTAACCATGAAGTTCTGACTGATTGCTTTCTGAATTTGTCGATGCTTTGGTTTCGTATAGGTGGTGTCAATGTGTTTTGTACAAATTACGATTATTTCAGTAATTGCGTGTTGTTACTTTTGTTTCAAATATCCTTTGGTTCTTTTCTCTTCGTTGCCTATCAATCTTGCATATGAATTCAATTTCTTTTCGTTCAGTATGTTTATAGTGTTCATTTGTTCCCGTTGTTCTGATACTAAGTGATCCTCGTCTCTTTCCGTCATTTTTTAGAATCTGTTAATATGATGTTTCAGTTTTGAATCTGTTTCTTGTTTATTGTTAATAATTGTCCGTGTTTGGTTCTCGCCGAATCGATGATTGTTAGATTTACGGCTGGTTTTGATTTTTACTAGGATATGTTAGTTTCTGCTAATTAATTGAATAATTGTTAGTTTCTATTATAACCATATTTGTTGATTTCCGATTTCTGATTTTGAATTACTTATTGTTTCATGTTTCATATTTTTGATTGTTGGGAATTACTAGTTGATTATTGGATTTGTTTTGGTTAATTTGGTATTAATCTTTGTTAGAGTTAAATGCTTCTGATTTTGATAGTAGATTAATTAGGTTCACTTACTAGTATTAATTAGTTTTTTCTGTTAATATTAGGTCGAATAAGTATTCTGCGATTTGATTAGTCTACTAAATGCATTGCGAATATCTTGTGAATCTGTTAAATTGTTAGTTTCTGTTATTTGTCGGGGAAATGGCCCTCTTTCTGAATTCTGTTGGCTCTTCTAATTTGTCAAGTCTTGGTTAGTTGACCCATTGATAATGGGAAATATTTGAACCTGTTTGATTCTGTTTTTGAAAGTTCAAGTGGATTAAATTGATTGATTAGTGGATTCGATGATTGAATAACATTTAGGATGTATTGGTTATAGCTGTAGTTAATGATTAAAGCTCGATTAGTGATTTCGTCCCTTAGACTAGTTGAGACTCACATTAAGTCAATAGTTGAAATCATACGATTCGTAGCAACCTAAGGTGTTCTTACTAAATAGAATCAACTGCGACTAGTTAGCTCGAGTAATAAGACTCACCATCTATCAATTGTTCCCTCGAGTCTTGTTAATCGGATGATTAATCATAAGTGGCTGTATTTGTAAGACTACTTAAGGTTGGCTATTGATGAAAGATGATTTTAATTAGTGAAATAATCTGAATTTAAAGTAGTTGGAAGGGTTAATGGGTTAATTGAGCAATAGTCACTTAATTGTGGCTATTTGTTAAATACAAATCTGAAAATGTGTTAAAATAGGAGTAAAATACAGAAATTAGGAATGTAATAAGTCTTGAGAAGTAGGGGTAATATGAAAATTGAAAACTTAAAGAATTATTTATGTTAAAGTATTTTATCCACTAAGCACCAATAATATTAAAATAGGGTATTGTTTAATACTTAGTGAGGAACAAGACATAGTGGCTTTGGAAGATGTTAAAAGAGTTGATTAAAATATGTTGCCCATTACTTTTGAATTAATTAAGGAAAAGACAAGTGTTAGTGGGGAACCAAACAATAGGCATGGGAGTTAATATTAATACTATAATACACCCATGACTTTTGATTAAAACAAGAAGGGACAAACATGTAAGCATGGGGAACCATTTAACTTGAATCAAGAAGTCATTTAGGGGGATGGGTCTGTTTGAGCTATAAATATAACATTAATCTGAGAGAGAAGGGATCCGAAAGAAGAGGAAAGACATAGACAGAGATATTCCTACACACACACATATACACTGTATACACTGTTGCATAGTGGTCGTTTGGTTGCTGCTGTTCTCGGGTTGTTTGTTGCTGTGCTACTGAGTTTGACTGTGGCGTATCTGCTGTTGTTTGTTTCGGTTTGCACACTGTTTGCTGCTGTTGTTTGTTTCGGTTTGCACACTGTTGCTGCCATCGTTGCTATTGCACTGTTGCTGCTGTGTTCTTCGCGGCTGCTGCGTACTGTTGCTGCCCGCGGCTGCTGCACACAGTTGCGGCTGTCTTTGTTGTGTTTTTTCTCGCTGTTTTGTTGTGGTGTGTTGTTGTCGTTGGATCACTGCTGCTGTTGTTGCTATTACTGCCTAGCTGATACCGTAGCCTTTCATCCTTGACAATTTCCAGGTACACATTTGTAAACTCATGCTTTACGGGAGTAAATTGAAGTGACGATTCCTCCTTTTGTGGATCTCTTTCAGCTTCACTGTTTTCATTTGCAAACTGATCAATTTAAGAAATATGTTATGAAGTTCGTACTTTAAAGTATCATAGTGATTTGAGTTAAGTCCGGATGAATGTGTAATTAGTTTCTTGTTATTTTTAACAGTGGGTTTGGACTGTAACGCTAATGAGTTTTCAGAACGTTAGATAATTTTGGTTCCGTTTCATGTTAGTAATAGATTCTTATGGTTAGTAGTATGCAAGCTAACAATCAAAGAGTTAGTAGCTTTGGTTTAGCGATTGTTAATATAATAGAGTGAGCATTCATTTGAGGGTTTAGTATACTTCTACTATGATAATGAAAAAACAGAGGTTCAATTGTTATTAAGGAAGATAATTTACAGCTATGTTTTTGCAAGATACAACAAGTAATCCGTGAGTTAGGCCATGAAGAGTTTTGTATGTGATAGGCTCTATTAGTTAGAACAAAAGCGATTATGGGCTTCGCCTTTATTTCGAGACCACAACACCCTCACTGCGTATAAGACAATGGATTATGTGAAAAAATAATCAATCAAAAATGTTAGTTTGATGTATCTAGTTCGGAATTTACTAGGTTACTTGAGTAAATAACATCGCTTTAAATAGCAATTTGAATAAAATTAGTAACTAATGTTAGTGATGAACGTTAGCATGAAGTTCAAAAAAATGATATTTGTATCACACATAGTTAACTCCATCGGCTCAATTTATCTAATACTGTCGGTTTAAATTAATTAGAGAATGGTTAGTTTGTTCTGATATTTTGTCAAATTCGTATGCTATGTATAATTTTAGTTTTAGTATTATTCGCTTGTAGAATAAGGCATAAAACAATTTCCCTTATGCAAGCTCGAGTGCAATTTCCGTTCACATTGATTTAATAACTAATAGGAGGTCCGAGCTTATAAACATGCAATAAATTAGGACCTTTTCTCTTTTATTTAGAGACGAACTTAGTAGAAAAATGTAGTCACTTTAGGATTGTCCTTTTAAAATAAACGAGACGAGCCTCGCCAAAAATACACCATTGTGGGGCCCTCGAATAATTGTCATGAAAACTTAGACTTGGAAGGACCGTCCAGTGAATTTCACGGTCCTTTTCCCAAAGTAAGTAGACGATAGACTCTTTAGGCACGACTTGAAATAAAATTACTTTCCCTGAATACGGGTGTGCATTTATGTGACCCAAATCTTACTCTCGGCGAAACTGAAATACATTAGAGTCGCAGGCGTACTGGTTACGATGCGGCTCGAAATGTGTTTTCGTAACGTCGCAATTCTTCTAAAAAATAAGAGCGGAGCATTAAAAGCACATAGTTAAAATATATAAAAGAATCGGATAGAAACAAAAATTGCAATTGAGCGACCGTGCTAAAACCACGGAATCCGGGAGTGCCTAACACCTTCTCCCGGGTTAACAGAATTCCTTATCCAGATTTCTAGTTTCGCAGACTGTATTACAGAGTCATAAATTTCCTCGATTCGGGATTAAACCGGTGACTTGGAACACCATTACTTTTCCAAGTGGCGACTCTGAATTTAATAAATTGATCCCGTCTCGATTGTCCTTTAATTGGAAAAAACTCCCTTGCGCCCTCTCGTGCGCGTAAAAAGGAGGTGTGACAAAACCATACCAATGATATTCCATTTTTTGGGCTATTTTTCTTCACAAATACTAAACCTCCATTAATTTTTTCCATAAAAACATCATTGTATCCTTTAAGATTATCTAATTCCTTGAAATCTTCAATTTTGCAACATCCCCTGCTAAGACGCTTTCAATCTCGATAACCTTCATCAGGAGAAGATCCCTTTCTCGTCTAAGAGCTTCATTTTCATTCTTTAAGTTACTGATCAGTGTTGTAACTCTAATAGAAAATTCATCATCTACCCATTCCCAAAACTTACAATTGTATCCCAGCGCAATAATTACAATAAAATTATCGAGTTAGTGTCTCTGCCGGCATTAATTACCTAAACAAAAATATACAAACAATTCTTATAAAATTTAAGGCATTGAACACTTGTTAAATCGTGTGCCGATATTATTTAGAGTCCAAGTAGTAAATTGGCTAACAGCAACTCCACAACAACATTTCCTCCTCGAACTATATGATGAACTCGAAGATCCATGGCTCATATTTTGGGAATTGAATGGTGAAAGATAGTGGGAACACTAACCCTTACTTGCTCGTATGGAGTTGACGATAATGGGGCTATGGAAGTTTACCGAGCTATGTTTCTGCAACTTTTCCCTTGTTTAAGAGAGGATAATGGGGGTAGAGTTATTAAGAGGGGAGTTATATATAAGGGGTCGGTTACAGGTTGGGTTAATTGGTTGGGTTGGACAATTAAATAAAATGATTATGTGGATATTAATTTCCACATGGCAACTTTTGAGTGGATGACTTATCCACTGTGACTTCCGTCTGAAATTAAGGGGGTATATAGGCCAATAATATAATGGTAGGGTCGTGGATGTGTCAAACTTTTAACGAAGGGTATATTTGTCCCTTTTCGCAAAGTACAGGGGGGTATTTGAACCTTTTTCGTATTTCTTATTACATTTTGGTGTGGTCCGTGGTGTATTAAAAATTATAACCTATTGCATAATTTTTAAGAAAAATCGTTGCTTACAAAAATGCCCTCCATATTCTCTAGCTTTAAGGGACTTCAAGGACAAATTTATCTTTAACCATACTAATGCATGCATTAATAGCCTTGATATTATTAATGTTATAATTTTCTATGCATTACTTAAACATAGAATAATATCAAGTATGATGTATAACTAATACAAGTATATACACAATTTGAAAAAATATACTATATAAGGTATTAGTAATGCACAAAGCTAATGATTGCGTTATTTTTCCTAATACCTCCTATCAAACGTGCCCCTCAGAGGGTTCGATAGATTTTTACTTTAAAAAATTCAAAAAATTATATTGGCTCTATAAATATTTATATCAAATTAAACTAATTAAGCCCATTTCTCATTATTTCGGTTTTTATCATTTTGTTAAAAAAACTGTAAAGTAAACTGCTAGACATACTCACTCAACTGAACATAAAATCAACAAAAATTTATTTTAGCTCTCATATTCGTTGCTCCAAAGAAACCAGTAAGATTAGCAATGTGATTTGTTTCCCTCTTCAAGGTCATCAGATCTCACTTTGACAAGATCTGTTTTGTAACGACCCGACCCGTCGTTACGGGAGTTAGCGCCCTATTTTCTTCATTTAACACTTTAGTATGCTAATTTATATGTGTTTGGAGAGTTAGAAGCAAATCGGTGAGAATTTAGATAGAAATAAGGCCATAAATCTCTTTATGAGAAGAACATGTTGGAAAAGTCAACTGAATGTTGACCGATGAGTTAGATAGTTTGGAATGGAAATATGATGATTCGACTAGTTTCGGGGGATCATTTATGACTTAGGAGAACAATCTAAATTGAATTCGGAGGTCCGGTGTAGTTTTAGGCTTGAATTGGCTAAGGTTGAATTTTGGCGAAATCCGAATGGTAGGTGAGATTTTGATCCGAGGCTTGGAACGAAATTCCGAGAGTTGCAGTAGCTCCGTTAGGTGATTTTTGATATGCGTGCAAAATTTCAGGTCATTTGGAGGTGTTTAGGTCGGGTTTTAGATCAAATGTTAGTTTCGGAAGTTTTAGAAGAACTTAGGCCTGAATCCGATGTAAATTTGATGTTTTGATATTAGTTTTGGTGTTTTGAGAGTAAAACTAAGTTGCATGATCATATGTGGCATGTTAGTATGTTCGTATGCAGTCCCGAGGAGCTCGGGTGAGTTTCAGATAGGTTTGGGTTGCGTTATGCTCGTTTTTCTTATGTTTCGACATCGTTTCTTCAAGCATAAATGATATTATATTAAACAAATGAGTTTGGATTATTGTTTTTAATGGAGAAATAGATCCGTATCGTAATTACGGACCCGTAGCAAAAAGAATCATCGAATTTGGACATCGTATGAGGATTTTATGGCCATTTTACTAAGGCTGGCCAGATTTTCAGGTTAATGACGAAACTGCCCCTGACGGCGTATTAAAACCCTGCACTATTTGCAAATCTTAAAACCTACATATCTCCTTCATTATAAGGTCAAATTGAGTGATTCAAAAGCCTAAATTCATTAGAATTTCACAAGGAATCCATTGGGAGCAGTTAAACGCGTGAACAGTATACCTAAAACGAGCAGGTCGAGTTTTCTTCCAATTTTGGAACGGGAAAAAGCTTCTGAGGTGATTTTTAGGAGAGAAATCAATGGGTAATTGCTGGAGGTAAGTTTCTTGACTCAAAAACATGATTTTATGCTAGAATAAATACCAAAATTCCTGAAATTGGTAGAATTTGTGAAGAACTAGGGCCTAAATCATGAAAACGAATTTTTGGGTTTTGAAAGGCCATTCGAACTCCGATTTCGATAAATTTTATATGCACGGACTCGTGGCGAGACGAGGAATCTGTTGGTATGAATTTCGGAATTTTTCAAGAAGCGGGCCCGGGGTCCGGGTTTTACCAACTTGGTGTATTATTGCGTATTTCGTATAAATTGAATTGGGTTATGTTTCTTTGACCCGTATTTGATATAATTGTTGTGTTTGACTAGATTCTACGCATGAGGCGGAAAATTTGAAGGGAAAAGGTATCGCGGACGAGTCTACGGCCGGCTAGAGGTGAGTAGTTTGTGTATATGGTAGCCTGAGGGTTCGAAACCCCGGCTTAGCACATTGTGATGCTAGTAGGGCGTGGCTCGCACACCGTGGCAGGTGCGGGATTGATTGTGATTAGGGATTGAGACTTGGTCCATCCAGAATACGGAAAATATGCTATATGTGGTTTAAATACACACTGTGTTGATATAATTGTGGGCTGTAAGCCTTGTTTGGGGCCTTGTGCCGACCTGTAGCGTCCTTAGAGGACAATATTTATGTGATAGCTATAATTGCTTAAATCACCGATCTCAATCCTGGAAATTGAAATCACACTTTTGAAATGCTAAGTCACCGGCTTTTGCAAATTTGATAAAGTTAAAGTATTTTTCATAAATTATGAATTGAAAACTGGAATTAAGAAAAATGAACTGTTTTGTGACTTATTTGCTTATTGTGGACTGAGCATGGATCGGGCTGCACGCCGCAGTGGTTGATATGAGGATCGGGCTGCACGCCGCAGCAGTATTGCGCTTGGGCTGTAGGAGCCCCTCCGGAGTCTGTACACACCCCCAGTGAGCGCCGTCGACGTTAAATGGATCGGGCTACACGCCGTAGCGGTTATGTGCATTGCATTGCATCTTTATTTGTTAAGTTATTCTGTGGTAGCTATATTGTACTGTTGATGCTAGTTCGTAGGAGATTCGGACTGTAGTTTAGCTTCATATTGTGGTATTCTGTGGATTTCCTACTTTCAACTGCTTTTATATATTTATTACTCACTGAGTACTTAGTACTCACCCCTACTCCCTGCACCTTTGTGTGCAGATTCAGGTACACATGAGGGATAGGCGAGCACTCCAGCTTTTATCGGTATTTATTCGAGTTGCTGAGGTAGCTGCTGGCGTTCGCAGGACCTGGCTTCTCTTATTATTCCAGTTTTCCTTTGTATATAAATTATTGAGACTTTAGTATTTGGTCTAGATGTTGTTATCTGATCTTGTTTAGAGGCTCCAGACTCGTGACCCTAGATCTCCGGGGTGGTTATAGAGTTATGCTTTATTGTTGACATAAATGTTCAGGTAATTGATTTGAGCTTCATGCTCGGGATGATAGTGTAAATGGTCGGGCTTGCCTAGCAGTTGTGTTGGGCGCCATCACGACCGGGATTGGGGTCGTGACAAGTTGGTATCAGAGCCTAGGTTACTAGGCCCCACGAGTCTTGAGCCGGTTGGTAGAGTCTTGTGGATCGGTACGGGGACGCCTGTACTTATCCTCGGGAGGCTGCAAACCTTTAGGAAACACTTCACATTTCTTGGAATTCTTATCGTGCGTACTTGATTCATCTTGAGATATAATTTTTGGAATTCTTTCCACACGTCTGTGTACGCTTCGAGCGCTCGGTAATATAATTGCCTCGAGGGTTTGTGATTCCCTGATCGATGGGCGAGATATAATCTGTACGAGTTCATGGTGGGCCAGTCAGGAGGACTTGAGGCCAGATCTTTGTCTATGACATGAGCACCAAAGTGCTGATTTCACAAACTGGTATTATGAAATTTCGTGTGATCGGTATTGTTCCTAATTGTGGAAATGGAAGCTTAATAATGTACGAGTTGTCAGGTGTTAGATCCTTATTGTAATCTGTTATGTAACCCCGAGCTACGGGCGCGGTGAATATTTATCATAACTCTTAGTTGGAAGGTAAAGTGCCTTACGTGTAGTAAAATGAGTTTAGACTCAGGAAGACTAAAGTGATTATGCTATGTGTATCCTGGTGGAAGGTGTTGTACTGAAATACTAGATTGATGCAAAGTAGGTAGGTGGATTCGGATGTGTAATTGAAGGGTATTTGATATATGTTATGATTCGAGCAGGTGCAACGCATGTTCATGTATCAATTTTGATAATATAACCCGTGTAGTATTGAGATTAATATTGTTGATATACATTGTGATGTCTTGTTGAGTTGTGGATGTATTGTTAGGATGGTTTTGGTGATTCTCTGGCAGGTGGATAGGCCAATTTACAAAGGAAACTCTGTCGAAATTTTTCAAAATTTTGGGATGTAGAAAAATATTTCTGTCACCTGGAGAATAGGCTTAAATGTTGAGTGTGAATAAATGCAAGAATTGCATAAGAGTTAAGGTCTCTGATGATTCGAGTCTCTGTCAAGCTTGTAAATGACTTGTTTAATCTCACTATAATATTGTGGCTTCATTTGAGTAAGAACGCTATGAGTGGCTAAAAGTGCTTTGATGTATGGCTCCGAGCCAAGTTGGGGAGGTTGTTATTGATTAACTGATTGCACTGTTGTGTGCTATGTTGGTTCTGTCACTAAGTATGTTAGGAAAGTATGATAAAGGTTATGGTGCTTCGTAGATATGAAGAAATAATAGGATAGTTTGAACTGTTGCTGGTAAAGAATGTTCGGTGTATAGGAAAGAAAGATAGCTAAATGCATTTGTATGTAATCATGTTCTACGGTGCCAGAGTTCTAACAAGGCACGAGTGGTTCTATTTAATAAGACAGTTGAATTATAATTGAATAAGCATGAATGACGCCCGAGAATGGCCTTGCGGTGTTCAAGACTTTGCTTGTAACGGTAAGGTGTCTTAAGATTGTGTATATGGCTAAAGACGGTGGTTTCGTTAGAAGGGATCAAGACTTGTGTAATGATATGTGAATGATGAGATTCTATGTATCTATATTGGAGAGTAATGATAACGAATTCAAAAATCGCAAGAAGTTCTTCAAACAAAGTATTGTAGAATGTGGTACTTCTGGGAAACATTGAGAGAGTATTCAACGGCCTGTGAGCCTTAGACCGTGTAGTCTTGTGTATGAGTCTCGTGTACATGAGTTGAGATAATGTAGTGCTACAGTAAATGCTAGAAAGATGATTCAGAAAGGAAATTGAGTAAATGGAACAACTTGTTAATAAACTGAAACGGTATGATAAGGATACGATTAACTCCTGGTATGTGTACGGAGTAATGAGTCTTGCAGCTATGGTGCAACCAAGCTCTTGAGTGCTGGCAATTGCGTAGCTCGATGTGGGTAAAAGGACTCAGTCCTGGCAGTTAAACTTATGCAATGAATTGGAAGAAGGAGTTTGTGGTGTGTTCTACCATGGTTTGAAAATGAGTGTATTTCATGTTGGTATGCGAAACTGGGGATGTGTAAGGAGTTTTCTTCTATATGGAATCATGAAGGTCCTTGACTAGTTGAGTGCGTCGATGTTTGCGGCATAGGAAAGGGATAGAAGTTCCATGTTATCTTAGTGTGGTATGGTATATGTGATGTGTTATGGAAAATTGATAATGGCATGTTCAAGGTTTTGAGATCAGTTCATAATATATGGGAAGTCAAAAAAATGTGTTTTTGAGCAGCGCCGGCAGCTGTAGGTGATCTAAGAATCGATCTTTCTGGTGATTAAAAAAATGATATTGCCATTCTAGTGATTTGGCAGGGTATATGGTCAAAAAGGGACAAGGTACTGTAAACTGATAATATCTAGTGGTATTCTCTTGTTGGATCGACTGTGATGATTGAGTTGATGATGGCATAGGGAAATTTCTGAATGACTCTCGTGGTATGAATGGATGCTTGATGTGTGCTATGTACTTGTACAGTGTGGAGTGTGGAATCAGGCACAGTGAATCGTGTGTTATATAGGTGATGGGGACTAGAAGTTCTCGTAATCCGCCTATGCAGTGGTTGTATATCGTGTGTATCGGCACCGTTTAGCGATTATTGGAAGTTGGAAGCCCTAGTGGCTCTCCTTTAGCTCGATATGATGAATTTGAGTTATGATACTTGATTTCAGATTGGTTGTCATAAGTTAGGTCGTCTAGACTAATGTGATATGGACTATATCGGAAATGGCACAAATTGCTTAGCAGAGTGCATCGGAGTATACCCCAGCAGGGTAGTTGTACCCAGGACTAGCGGATGGCTGGTAGGTATTGCTTTGTCAATTGGGCCTTCGTGGCGGATATCAGTGCAGAGGTTTCTACTATTGATTCAGTTCCGGTATTGGGGAACTTTGTAGGATGCGTTTCTTATGGCCGAGCTTGAGGATATATATGTGTTTATTGTAATGAGCAATTTGACTCGGTGTGCATTTTTTTTTTTGCGAGAGTTTTATGCGTGGATCGGGTGGCACGCCGCCACGGGTTATTTGGATCGGGTGGTACGCCGCCACAGGAATGATATCTGGATCGGGTGGCACGCCGCCACAGGTATGTTATTTTGAGCAGGTTGCACGTCGCAACCGTGTAATATGGAGAATAGTTTTTTCTATAGGCTACCTTGTGTACTATACTTCCTAGTCTTTGAGGAAAGTCAGTGTTAGATATCGCTCGACGAATGGCGCATCGGTTATGTCCATACAAGATTCGATGGCGTATATTAATTGTTTCACCGTGGGTGAGATTGATTGCTTGAGTTCAGACCTAAATCTGTGCGTGGCTGACTGTTTTGAGCATGGTGACTTGAGGTGCTTCAGGAGTAATAGTGTTTGGATTGAATCATGAGCCGTGGCAAGGCCACGTGAAGTTATGACCTTTCGAGGAGGGTTCAGGTACTCTAATTCTATGATGTAAGACGAGATCTCAGTTATGAGTTGTCATGGTTTGAGTATGTTCAAGCGTTTCTTATTGGATCTTGTGTTGTGCTCGTCGTGGCTTAGGCCAGTTTTGAGGTGTCATATCACCTGTGCGATGTGTTATAATCGGAATGATCGTTGGAGCCATTAATGAGTGCGGGCGTATGTGTTTTCAGCTGGTTAGGAAGGTGATATCGAGGTTTGGCTTCGAAATCTATTGTGGTATCAGTTAAAAGGGAAATGGGTTCATGAATGGATGACCTGAGAGATGGATTCGATATATCGCGTGTTCGGTTGTCGTGGGCAATATATGAAGGTGTTGGAATAAAACTTTAGCTAATGAAAAAGGGTTTTCAGTTAGTATTTGGTTATCGTGGGAAATTGTGGTGATTAGAGGCCATTGTCTCGAGTGATTGGGTGGTTTGGTACACCATGAGATCTCACCCGGAGTGGCGAGTATGGGCCATCACAGTTGGTTCATGTGTACCCTGAGTATAGGCATGGGATTCGGATTTGGAATATGATTTCGGAAAGTGCAATGTGGTCTATGGTTTAGATGGACTGCATAAGTTCAGCTATATTGTGTTATCAGACTTATGATAGATAGGGTGACGTGGTACCACCCCGAATATATACTTGGTAAGGTCATTCAGCTATTGGGTTGCTTCTAGTACAACTCTGGGTACGCTCGAGGACGAGCGTATGTTTAAGTTGGGGAGAATGTAACGACCCGACCCGTTGTTACGGGAGTTAGCGCCCTATTTTCTTCATTTAACACTTTAATATGCTAATTTATATGTGTTTGGAGAGTTAGAAGCAAATCGGTGAGAATTTAGATAGAAATAAGGCCATAAATCTCTTTATGAGAAGAACATGTTGGAAAAGTCAACTGAATGTTGACCGATGAGTTAGATAGTTTGGAATGGAAATATGATGATTCGACTAGTTTCGGGGGATCATTTATGACTTAGGAGAGCAATCTAAATTGAATTCGGAGGTCCGGTGTAGTTTTAGGCTTGAATTGGCTAAGGTTGCATTTTTGCGAAATCCGAATGGTAGGTGAGATTTTGATCCAAGGCTTGGAACGAAATTCCGAGAGTTGCAGTAGCTCCGTTAGGTGATTTTTGATATGCGTGCAAAATTTCAGGTCATTTGGAGGTGTTTAGGTCGGGTTTTAGATCAAATGTTAGTTTCGGAAGTTTTAGAAAAACTTAGGCCTGAATCCGATGTAAATTTGATGTTTTGATATTAGTTTTGGTGTTTTGAGAGTAAAACTAAGTTGCATGATCATATGTGGCATGTTAGTATGTTCGTATGCAGTCCCGAGGAGCTCGGGTGAGTTTCAGATAGGTTTGGGTTGCGTTATGCTCGTTTTTCTTATGTTTCGACATCGTTTCTTCAAGCATAAATGATATTATATTAAACAAATGAGTTTGGATTATTGTTTTTAATGGAGAAATAGATCCGTATCGTAATTACGGACCCGTAGCAAAAAGAATCATCGAATTTGGACATCGTATGAGGATTTTATGGCCATTTTACTAAGGCTGGCCAGATTTTCAGGTTAATGACGAAACTGCCCCTGACGGCGTATTAAAAACCTGCACTATTTGCAAATCTTAAAACCTACATATCTCCTTCATTATAAGGTCAAATTGAGTGATTCAAAAGCCTAAATTCATTAGAATTTCACAAGGAATCCATTGGGAGCAGTTAAACGCGTGAACAGTATACCTAAAACGAGCAGGTCGAGTTTTCTTCCAATTTTGGAACGGGAAAAAGCTTCTGAGGTGATTTTTAGGAGAGAAATCAATGGGTAATTGCTGGAGGTAAGTTTCTTGACTCAAAAACATGATTTTATGCTAGAATAAACACCAAAATTCCTGAAATTGGTAGAATTTGTGAAGAACTAGGGCCTAAATCATGAAAACGAATTTTTGGGTTTTGAAAGGCCATTCGAACTCCGATTTCGATAAATTTTATATGCACGGACTCGTGGCGAGACGAGGAATCTGTTGGTATGAATTTAGGAATTTTTCAAGAAGCGGGCCCGGGGTCCGGGTTTTACCAACTTGGTGTATTATTGCGTATTTCGTATAAATTGAATTGGGTTATGTTTCTTTGACCCGTATTTGATATAATTGTTGTGTTTGACTAGATTCTACGCATGAGGCGGAAAATTTGAAGGGAAAAGGTATCGCGGACGAGTCTACGGCCGGCTAGAGGTGAGTAGTTTGTGTATATGGTAGCTTGAGGGTTCGAAACCCCGGCTTAGCACATTGTGACGCTAGTAGGGCGTGGCTCGCACACCGTGGCAGGTGCGGGATTGATTGTGATTAGGGATTGAGACTTGGTCCATCCCGGATGTGAATAATATCTTGTTAGTGTTGGAAATACACTGTATTTGATATATTTGTGGGCTGTAAGCCTTGTTTGGGGCCTTGTGCCGACCTGTAGTGTCCTTAGAGGACAATATTTATGTGATAGCTATAATTGCTTAAATCACTGATCTCAATCCTGGAAATTGAAATCACACTTTTGAAATGCTAAGTCACCGGCTTTTGCAAATTTAATAAAGTTTAAGTATTTTTCATAAATTATGAATTGAAAACCAGAATTAAGAAAAATGAACTGTTTTGTGACTTAATTGCTTATTGTGGACTGAGTATGGTATCGCGCTGCACGCCGCAGTGGTTGATATGAGGATCGGGCTGCACGCCGCAGCAGTATTGCGCTTGGGCTGTAGGAGCCCCTCCGGAGTCTGTACACACCCCCGGTGAGCGCCGTCGACGTTAAATGGATCGGGCTACACGCCGTAGCGGTTATGTGCATTGCATTGCATCTTTATTTGTTAAGTTATTCTGTGGTAGCTGTATTGTACTGTTGATGCTAGTTCATAGGAGATTCGGAATGTAGTGTAGCTTCATATTGTGGTATTCTGTGGATTTCCTACTTTCACCTGCTTTTATATATTTATTACTCACTGAGTACTTAGTACTCACCCCTACTCCCTGCACCTTTTGTGAGCAGACTCAGGTACTCAGGAGCAGTAGACAGGCATTTCCAGCTTTTATCAGTATCTATCCGAGTTGCTGAGGTAGCTGCTGGAGTTCGCAGAACCTGGCTTCTCTTCTTATTCTATTTTTCTTTTGTATATAAATTATTCGGACTTTAGTATTTGGTCTAGATGTTGTTATCCGATCTTGTTTAGAGGCTCCAGACTCGTGACCCTAGATCTCTGGGGTGGTTATACAGTTATACTTTATTGTTGACATAAATGTTCAGGTAATTGATTTGAGCTTCATGCTCGGGATGAGAGTGTAAATGGTCGGGCTTGCCTAGCTGTTGTGTTGGGCGCCATCACGACCGGGATTGGGGTCGTGACATGTTTATTCTCAAGAACTGTATTGTCCAAGGCTATTCATGTATACACTTTCTATCATTTTTAACTGCTAAATTTAGGATACACACTTTGCACGTATTTTTTATATTAATAATTAAGTAATTCTTAAAAAACTACACAAAGGTTATTGTATAATGTTTTTGAATTGTATTAAAAATAAAATATAGTATAACTTTCTAAAATGTATATGTTGATCCCAAATCGTTGGAAAATCTTTAAAGTTTTGTAAGGATATCTAGTGAAAATTACTGTTATGTTTATGCCTTTATCGAACAAATAAATAAAATAATTAATTTTATCACTATCAGATTGTCCTGTAGATCCTTTGAAAAATTAATAAGTGGAAATATAAGCCTTAAAAATGACCAATGTTGAGTCAATAATTTATAATAATAAACTAATATATAAAAAATATATTTGGAATCCATTAACAATGAATAATTTCATTACAATCTTAGGCTTTTACTTCCATAAAAAGAAATATTAAGATGCATAGTTATGTGCTTGGATAAAGAAAGAAAGCTCCATTTAAAATGAAGAAAGAATAGACTTAACAAAGTATAGCAGCCGAATCTAATTCATTTGCAATAGCAATATTCATTTCTAATCCAACAATAACAATAACAATAATAACAACTACCCAATAAAATCCTACAGAGTGGAGTTTAAGGAGGGTAATATGTACGCAGACTTTACCCCTACCCCGATAGGGCAGAGAGGTTGTTTCCGAAAGACCCTCGTCTCAAAGAAATAAAAAAGGAAAAGAGCAGAAGACAATCATTAGTCACTCCAGTGGAAATCATAATAGTAACAGAAGCATAACAACCAAAAGATACATGACATGCAATAGCATTAACCAGTAACTAAGGCCCGGTGTTAAGATAAATACCAAGGACAGTGTGAATTCAACATAAGCTGCAAGCTATCTAAGATCAATCCTAATCCAACTCCGCCTCACCCTCAGAATGAAGAACGCAAAGCTCCACTACTCCTACCCTACAATCCTAATGCTTGACCTCCAAACCTTCCTATCAAGGGTCATGTCCTCAGAAATCTGCAGTCGCGCCATGTCCTGCTTGATCACCTCTCCCCAGTGCCTCTCCCTCTACCTCTCCTCGTATCCACCACAACCAACCGCTCATATCTCATCACCGGAGCATCAATGCTTCTTCTCCGCACATGCCCGAACCATTTGAGCCTCGCTTCCGCATCTTGTCATCCACAGGTGCCACGCCCACCTTCTTCCGGATATCTTCATTCCTAATCTTGTCAATCCTAGTGTGCTTGTACATCCACCTCGACATCCTCATATCTGCTACCTTCATTCTCTAGATATGGAAGTTCTTAACCGGCCAATAATTTGCCCCATACAACATGAACGGTCTAACCACAACTCTATAAAACTTACCTTTGAGTAACTGTGGTACTTTATTGTCATACAAGACTCCCGATGCAAGCCACCATTTCATCTAACCCGCCCTTATACGGTGAGTGACATCCTCGTCGATCTCTCAGCACTAGGGGACTTAGGGCATTCGGTGAGTCGCCGAGCTTTTAAGTATTTTTTAATCCATTGGAACTAATTTCTATTGTACTTTCTATTAATTTAGGAAATAGAAAAATTATATTTTGGTTGAGAGAAAAAAAGGTTGTCATTTATCAATTTTATTGAATGAGATGATTAAGGACTTATAAGGAGGAATTTCTTATTTTGTTGAGTTAAATAAATAGGATCAACAATCTCATTTTTTGAAAATTACACTTATGTTAACATGTATTTTACAATTCAAATATAAAATTTGATATAATATTTATTTAATTTTAAAGTTCTATATTCATTGAGATAGAGATATGTGCAATGCACATACCCGTAAGACTAGTTGTAGGGTACACGCTTTGTGTGTATTTTCCATTTCAATAAGTAAATAATTTTTTAAAAATCACATAAATATTATATTAAACAATATTTTTGAGTTGTAATAAGAATAAAATTTATATCATTCTAATATATATATATATATATATATATATATATATATATATATATATATGTGTGTGTGTGTGTGTGTGTTGATTTCAAATCCAACCCATTGAAAGTACTTAGAGTTTTATAATAATATCTTATGAAAATTATGCCTTAATATCGAACAAACAAGTAAAGCAATTACTTTTATCATGATAGATTATCCTGTAGCTCATATGGAGATCCTACCCTTTAAATACTTTGGGGTACCACTATCTTCTAGGAAGCTGTCAGTACATCAATGTTTACCTTTAGTGGAAAGTATCACAAACAAAATAAAATGTTGGACCTCAAAGTTGCAGTCTAACAGTGGTCGCTAATAGCTGATAAAAAGCATATTATTTGAAATGCAAATATACCGGGGGCATTTTTTCATTATTCCAAAGAAGATTATACAGTTAGTAAATGATGTATGTCGAATCTTTCTATGGACATGCAATTACAGCCCCTCAAAAATAGCTCTAGTTGCCTGGGAGAGAATATGTATGCCTGCTTCTGCAGTGGGATTAATGTAATTAGCTTTGAATGGCGGAACAAGGCTGCTATATGTAAAATGATGTGGCTATACACATGAAAAAGATATGTTATGGATCAAATGGATACATGCTATGTAAATAAAGAAGGAAGATTTCAATGTGATGAAGACACAAGGACAAGCTAGTTGGCTAGTCAAGAAGATCTTTGATGTTAGGGATTGGTACAAGAAGATAGAAACAGTTGCAAACATAGAATTTTGTGTGCAAGGCAAATTCAGTATCCACAAAATATATACTCTATCAATACCTCGGTATCCTAAAGTTGAATGGAAAGCATTGACACTGAAAAATGGTATTCCTAGGCACAACTTTGTCCTGTGGTTAGCCCTGAATCACAGACTGACTACTGTGGATCGCCTTGCAAAAGGGAAAATTCAAGTAGATCAGGACTGTGTATTATGTAAAACAGGACAGACAGAAAATATGGAACATATATGCTTTGAATGTCAATATACAAACTATGTTTGGAGAGAGCTGTTGGCTTGGATGGGAGAAAATCACCACATAGGCACATGGCTTGAAGATGTTACATGCCAGTGTTGTCAAAAGCGAAAAGCGCAAAAAAGCGCTAAAGCCCTATTGGAGCTTAAAGCGCAAAGCGCACTTAAAGCGTGGGCTTCACTGAAAAAAAGCGCACTATGAAGAATTTTTTTAAATATATATATCTAATATTTAGAGAACATAATAGACACATAAATAATAAATATATATTGCCTATAATGAAGAAAAACTTCATCAAATCATCAACTAAGTCTTAATAAGGAAATATAAACTCATTCTAGATTCCACTTCTAATCACTAAAATAATGTTCCTCCATATAATCTTCCTCAATAGGGTGATTCTCATTGGTGTCACTAGAACTATAGCCACCAATCTCCTCTTCCCCCGACTCATCAGAATCAATCTCATCTTCTATGTCAACAGACTCAATACGTGGACCTCGGGAGATTGAGACATTGGTTGCAATAACTCTTGACTGTCTCTTTTGTTGCCTTGTGTATGCCAACACGTCCTCACTACCCGATGCTCTAGCAACATCACCCCAAGTCAAGCTATCATCACCAAACACCAACTCATCTTCTGCTTCCGCATTAACACCCATCTTTCCGACCAGCCACTCATTACTATGATCAATATTATCCAACGAGATTGGATCAATAACACTCCGCAAGTCATAACGGGCTTTTAAAGCACGATTATACTTGACATACACTAGGTCATTCAATCTTTGATGCTCCAATCTGTTTCTTTTTTTGGTATGGATCTGTTGCATGGAATATCTTAATATTAGTGTGTAGTCGAATTGATTAACTAAGCAAAAAAAAAAGTATACATTACAAGTACTTACTTGCTCAAATACGCTCCAATTACGCTCACACCCAGCAGCACTAGCCGTTAAACCCAATATTCTAATGGCTAATTTTTGGAGATGAGGAGCTGAATTACCATATAAATTCCACCATTCAACTGTAAAAAGTGTTGACCATTGTTATTTCTAAGTTAACATAACTATGCAAGTATTAAGTAAAATTTTAAACATAAACTAATAGTTGTGAATTTAAAGGGTAATCTTTTCATTACCAGGAGATCTTGTCGTTCTAGATCTTTTTGCAATTGGAAGGCCAAATTGTTGTTCAGCTTTAGTGTACAGTGGTATCTCAGATATAATCTTGTCTTGTACTTCAGTGCTTGGAACCAATTTTTCAATACAAGCATATAACCCATCTGTTACTTCTCTACAATTTTCAATAGATGAATCTTGATAGAAGTACTCTGGATTTAGATAATGTCCAGCTGCATGTAATGGATGATGCAATTGGCATTGCCATCTTTCATCAATAATCTTAAAGATATCTTTGTACTTAGCAATATTCCCGTCAAATGCATTTGCAATAGCCTCTTTAGCTCTATCCATGGCTTCATAAATGTACCCCATTGCAGGTTTTTTCTCATTATCAGCTAATCGCAACACTTTAACAAGAGGCCCCATTATTTTTAAAATATACACGACTTGGTTCCAAAATGTTGTCATCAAGACGGTATGAGCTACACTTTTTCCCTTTGGTAACTTAGACCATCTACTAATCACCCATTTGTCAGATGTAAACATTGCTCGCAAATTAGTTTTCTGACAATGCAATCGTTGTAAAGTTAGAAAACTCGTTGCAAATCGAGTAATCCCACATTTCACCAACTCTTTATTTTTTGTGAAATCTCTCATCATATTTAAGACTCCCGAGTGCCCATAAATAAAACCTACAAGGGCAATTGCTCTTTGAAGGGCCTTCTTAATGTTTGGAATCTTCCCTATGTCTTCCAACATCAGATCTATACAATGGGCTGCACATGGCGTCCAGTATATGTGTCTTCTTTTTTTCTGTAAGAGTTGACCTATAGAAAAAAAGTAAATAGATATATTAAAATTTAGTAAGCTATAGAAGAAAATTTGATAGATATGTTAAATTTTAGGAATCAGAACTTTGAATTGATATTAGAAAGTAAAACATAAAACTTAAACATTTAAAGCAATAAATTCTTACCAGCCAACACAAAGTTGCTACCATTATCACTTATAACTTGAACCACATTATGCTCTCCAACACGCTCCACGTATCTATCAAGCAATTCACATAGTTTCTCTCCGGTCTTAACAAATGAGGAAGCATCTATCGATTCCATAAACACTGTTCCATGCGGAGAATTCACCAAAAAATTTATCAAAGTTCTTTGTTTTCTATCTGACCATCCATCCGCCATAATGGAACATCCATACTTCAACCATTCTTCTCTATGTTTGTTTATAATCTCATTGGTTAACTCAACCTCCTTCCTAAGTAACGGAACCCTTAATTCGTGGTAGCTTGGAGGCTTCAAGTTTGGACCATACCTTCCTATAGCCTCAACTGCTTCCTTAAAACTTTTTGAGCGAGCAACATTAAATGGGATCCCATTATCGTAAAAGAAGCGAGCAACTTTTTGAATTGTCATGGCTCTTGCTTCTTTATCACATGAATCTTTGATATTTGTTTGCCTAAGTGTTCCTTGCTTTTGTAGAAACACATCCATGGGTCCCTTTCCTTTGGCCAATTTCTTACTAGAGCCACTAGGAAAGCTTCCTCCACCTCTTTTCTTATGAATGATCTCTTGGACTTCATCTTCTCCACCAACATCGTCTTGATAATCAAACTCATCAAGTCCAGAAAATTCGTTAGTATAAACTTCCTTTCTTATTTTTTTCTCCTCCATGTAATTTTTCAATTCCTCTCTAACCTCTTGTGGGCATACTGCACATTTTGCTGCATTTCTAAAGTTCCCAATCAAATGTTGTTTTGCCCGATTAATTCCACCCGTGGTTGTTTTTCCACAAAAATTGCATGTGACTCTTGTAGTGTCATTAGGATCCTTCAAATGATTATATTTCCAGCCAGGATCCCTTCTATTGCCTTTGGACAAGTCCTCTGCCATTTCTAATCCTGAAAAGAAAAATATATTTATATAATATGCATCTTGCAAGCAATTATAATATATAAATAGTAATACATAACAAAAACATAAAGCGGGACAATCTTCTATCATTTATAATACTGAAAACTTATTAACAAGTAATATGTAATGCATTTTGCATGTAATTATAATTTTTAAATAATAATATACAACAAGAATTTTTAAATAATAATAATATGCAACAAAATATATAACATAAACAGAAACCCCGTCGTTAATTCTGAAAATAAATAAATTAATATGACATTTTGCATGCAATTATAATTTGTTAATAGTAATACATAACAAAAACATAAAGCGGGACAATATTCTATCATTTATAATACTGAAAACTTATTAACAAGTAATATGTAATGCATTTTGCATGTAATTATAATTTTTAAATAATAATATACAACAAGAGTTTTTAAATAATAATAATATGCAACAAAATATATAACATAAACAGAAACCCCTGTCGTTAATTCTGAAAATAAATAAATTAATATGACATTTTGCATGCAATTATAATTTGTTAATAGTAATACATAACAAAAACATAAAGTTGAACAATCTTCTATCATTTATAATACTGAAAACTTATTAATAAGTAATATGTAATGCATTTTGCATGTAATTATAATTTTTAAATAATAATATACAACAAGAATTTTTAATTAATAATATACAACAAAATATATAACATGGGCAGAACCTGTTAATTCTGAAAATAAATAAATTAATATGATATTTTGCATGCAATTATAACTATTAAATAATGATATACAACATGACTTCAAAAAATATAATAAAGGTGAATATTACTGGGGTCCACCACTATGACTTCTAAGAAATTGTGGAGTCCATTATTTGTATCTTTATCCTCTTTCTTAGTCCTTTACACGTGTTGCAAGTGATAGTTACAAAAGTTAGGCAACATGAAATCATTAGGGCAAGTGTCCCATTAAATTCTAGAAAACTTTCTACAAAATAAAAGAACTAACTATAAATTTTCAGTACCAAACCTATTTATTTTCTAACTTTACTAGTTTATTCACTTTACCCAAAAGGAAAAATAGCAAAAAATTTAATCAGAAGAAAAACCATCTCAGTCAAATACACATCTTTTTAATGGAGAATTCTTTTTGTCGGTATCTCTTGTTACATAGAAAGAATAAAGAAGAAGAAAACGAGTAGAAGAGAGAGAGCCATACAAAAAGTATTAGGAGATGAAGAAACAGAGAAGAGAAGAGATAAGAAACAGAGAAGAGAAGAAACCTGTTATAGAGGCTTGTTCTGCTGCAGTTCTTCAATTTTGTCTTCTTCTGTTCTGTTGAATTCCTTCGACTGCTTTGGTCTTCTTATAATTCCATCATCTTCTCTTTTTTTTAATTTTTTGGGAAATCTGATTTACTCCCTTAAATAGTTTTTCCATATTTCCCTGGCTATTTACCATAAATATAGTCTAGGGAACTGTGACAGACTAACTTACTATGATATTAAAAAAGAAGTAAATGTCTTCTGATACACGCGCCTCGCTTGAGGTCACGCGGAGCGGCAAAGTGTTTGTGCGCCTCGCTTTTGCGCTTAGGCGCGCTTTAAGCGCGCTTTTAATTTCACTGGTTACATGGATGAGGAAACGAGCAAAAAGTGGTCGAGCCCAAAACAGTATCGTGGTCTTCTTGTTTGCTGCAATAATGTATCAAGTATGGATAGAAAGGAATATGAGAAGATTTCAAAGGAAGGAGAAGGAAGCAGTGAGGAAGATCAAAGATATTGTACTTCAAATTCACATCAAAGGACAACAAAATACGAAATGAAAGAAGAGACTTAAGCAACTGAATAGTTTTCCATAAAGTATATATCTGTAGTAGGCTGTTATTGTATGTTGAATTAGTCAAAAATGGTTTTCAAAAATAGTTAAAGTGGTTGTATTGATGTAATGAGTCTAACTCTTGAGTCCTAAAGAGTTAGAGGAGTTGTATATTTGTTCTTGGTTAAATAAAATTTATTTTTGACCAAAACAAAATAATAATGTTGAGTCACTAATTTACAATAATAAACTAATATATAAAAAAATATAGGGAGCTGTCATTTGTTAAAATATTTGTAAAAAGAAAAAATAATTAACTACAATTCATTTAGAATATTATAATCATTGTGATAAAACATATTTCACATGTTGTATATTGAATATTCTCGTGTACTACTTCTTATAAAAGATGAATCCAGAAAGATAAAGTAAGAAACTCAAACGATGATAATGACCTACATATAGCCGATAAATGTCGAAAAAAGGCCTCAACTCTAAGCAACGACGAAAAGAATAAACCAGAAAAATAACTATCTTGTCTAGAGACTATACAACACATTTCTAAACAATTTCATATGAAAAAACAGATTGGAGAAGTTTCAATCTTCTAAGGATATATAATAAAGTATAAATTATAAATGTTAAATTTTCTAAATAATTCAAACAAAACGAGTCAAGAAACAGTACACTTTTTTATTATACCCATATATTTTCTAGTGAAAAGATTAGTCTTTATAATTTCTTCAACACTCAGATTTATAACCTTTATCAAAGCAAAACAAAAAATAAATAAATATTAGACAAACATTGAATTCCTTATCAAATGCACATTCCGAATGTCTATATAAGTAGAGTAAGGGGGGAAATTATAAATAAATTGTTTGAATGGTATAAGGTAAACTTAATTCATTTTGATGCCCTATATATTAGGATTTCATGTGTAACCTGAGAATGAGAAAATATAAATCATATTGATGATTGCCATTTTCTTCCAATAGGAAAGAACAATTTTTCCAATAATAGAAAACAGTAAGAATATTGATAATATTGACAATATAACTTAGCAGATTTTTTTATGGGATACACGATATAGGAATGGGGGCTTTTAACTATTTCTTGTAACTATTTTTCTTGTTTAGCTCGTGCCTATTACTGTCATTTATTGTATTAATTTTCCTTTACATGAGTGATTTGTAATGACTGAAGCAATAATAACAAATCACGTGTACTAGAAATTTGATTGATTCTTTCCATATTCATAACTAGTAATGACCTTTTCATATTCATAACTATTAATGACCTTAATTATCAATCCAGCATCTATTTTCTTCTTTGTCATTTGACAAGTATATTAACCTCTGAATGCTTAAATACTAAAATACATACTGTAGCACTTTACAGCTGCCTTACATTTGTGATTCTGGAGGAAATTTCTTAGTTCAATCGTGCACCTAATTACGATCATTTCCTATAATTGCAGTTGCACTTGGAATACAATTATCACCCTTCTCATAACATGGTTTGCATGGTTTGTGGATATTTTTGCATATCAAGGTGACAGGATCTGAATCCTCCCTAATTAACACAAAATGCTTTCACGGAAGTGAGGGATCATGAACATCAATTTCCACCTAAATGTGAAAACATTGTGACATGAGTAGAAGACGAGAAAGTTTGTTTAGGATTTTAGTCTATGTTTGAGAGAGAACAGACTTTTCTGTATATATGTGAGAGAGAAAATGACTTGATGGGTTTTACAAAGAGCAATTCATTCTATTTATAGTTTGGGTCTTGACCCACTAACTTGAAAACTAATGCTAAATCTTACAAGAATACTACAATGTTGCAAAAATAGCCCAAACTACAAAATGGCCCACATGTACAAATTAATAAACATTTACAGTACTAAATGTATTGGGAAAATTTACTTTGCATATTAGAGATGACGTGTCAGAATATGTAGACTGCTCAAATAGTCAATGAAGTAAGGTTATTCAATAGACACGAGCAAGTTAAACAGAAGAGACACGAGCAGTCACGCGAGACATTCAATGCTCGTATCCATTAAAGGCATTAAAGGGTCAAAGATCGTGAGGAATCAAAGGAATGAATCTGAGCAAATAAGAGCCCAGATACAACATTTAATGAGCATTAAATGCGAGAAACATTAGAGAATATGTATCTAATGTATATGATATACATAACATAGCATTTAAAGTCATTAATTGCTCATAATTATCTTATTATGACAAAGGTAAAGTCTGTATTCTCAAAAATCGCTATGAAAAGGAAAGTCACAAACAATTGTAGATACGAAACACTATTGAAATATACTCTGATTATTTAGCTTTCATATATTGTTATTTTCAAATTCTTTTCTTTTCTCCGATTATCAGCAACATGTATTCTTCTACACCTTAGCTTTGACTAAAAATCGGTAGTTTGGTTAAACAAATTGGTTCCGTTACCGGGAACCTGATAATCAATTATATCTCAGCTTGATTTTCTTTGTGGAATCAACTATGTCGAACAACAATGAAAACATCCAAGGAAACCCAATCAATCAACAAAATCAGGAAGATCCACAAAATGTTGTTATTTAAGATCAAACACCACGAGACTCACCACGACAATCTCGGAAGGCACTCCTGATGGATCTCACACAGAGGAACGAGGTCAATTTAAAAATGCTGAAGCTATGGATGATGCTTTACAAAAACTCATTGCTACTTAGGTCAATAAAGCTTTACAAGCTTTTGTTAGTCAATTACATGTTGCTTCACCCACACCTACTCCAAATAACAATACTTTGGAGAACCCTCGTTCTGGACTAGTTAATTCAGGCAGTGGTGGAACCCCCAGTGAAACACAAGAGGGAGACCCCGGGTAATCCAATTAACTCTGTTTGCAAAATCTAGTACTAACATTGCAGAAACAGCTTAAGGGGCAAAACGACCGCATAAAATAAAAGAGTTTAATTAAAACAATTTTGAATTGTTGCAATTTTAGTCATCGATTTATTTAATTAAAAGAGGAATATTTTGGTGAATATCTTTGCATTATTTCGTTTGATTTACTTCATTGATTCTCTTAATTAATCGGAAGAGCTTGTTGAATTGTTGATCAAATCAAGTTAAGAGAATATTCGAGAGATGTTTTTCTTAGGACCAATCCATTAATCCACGCTTGCATACTTCATAGTGCTTATATTAATTTCGTGGAGTTAAGATTTAATCGAGAGAGGAGTCTTGACTACACATTTGAACTAATCATCAAGTGATTTCGGGAGAATCATTCGAAGATTAGAGTGAAATCCCAATTAGCTATCTTGCATCTATCCTGTCAAACTCTTATTCCGCACATTGATGAGAAACCAACTCTGTGAATCTCTAATTCCTTGTTGTTAATTGTCCATTGCTTTATTTTATTAGTTAAATGTAGAGCCCGTTTGGATTGACTTAATTTAAGTAGCTTTTAAGCATCAAGTACTT
Source organism: Nicotiana noctiflora (assembly GCA_032618575.1). NCBI lineage: Eukaryota > Viridiplantae > Streptophyta > Magnoliopsida > Solanales > Solanaceae > Nicotiana > Nicotiana noctiflora. Next base: position 706,750 of record JASVEL010013161.1, read on the forward strand.
AAAAGCACTTTTTATGTGCTTGGGCTTAATTTTTAAATAAGTAGTTATGTATTTGAATAAAGATGCTGGAGCTGAAAATAAGCAGTTGATGTATTTGAAAAAAATGTATTCATAAGTACTTTTTCTTGTTAAAATGACTTAAATGCCCCCAAACAAATGAATAGTCGTAATCATTTAACTCAAGTTTTGATCCTCCTTAAACCAAAAATTACTCAAACATTATTTAAATCCAATTCATATAAAGACGATAATTTACTATACTATCTTTAACTAGTGAGCAATAATTTGTGTTGGGTTGCTCTTCATAATAACACAGTGAAAAGCCTCTTAAGTAGCCTAAAATTTTCGGACTAGAAGTAGCACAATTTTTCCTAATCTTCTGGCACCCAATATGTTCCTAGTAGGACATAGAGCCTAGAGGTGTTGAACTAATTATTTCTTAAATTCAAACCTTGGTCTTTTCCACCAACAATAGAGCCGCCGCACAAATGAATAAGTGCCTCGTTACCACTACATTTCACCTTGCTCAATCCTTCACTACCTTACTGTTTTGTTCTTTCTTGGAGTCAAAGAAAGGACAATTTTCAGTACATCTTATTTTTGTTGTTAAAAAAAAAAAAAAAAAACAATTCCCTTCTTTTTCTAATAAATGGGAGAAAGGAAAGGGGACCCGGGAAGGAGAAGAGAATCTAACTCATACCTATGGTGTGAAAGAGTTCCACCAGAATAAATAGACTACAATTATAGACTTCAAGTCCGTTTTGGCACTTTTTTGACTTCTTTTTTCATTAGTATGCAAGAAAAATAATTTTTTCTATACTAGCTCAAAACGACCTTTAACTACTGAAAAGTAAAATCCTCGGTGGGTATCAATAGTTCAAGGCTGAACTGTTTGTCCATATATGAATCACCCAAAAAATTTCTCATTGTTTTCATAAGCAATTCATGCAAAACATCTAAGCCGATCAAGAAATGAAAAAATCACAAAATAAAATGAAATACTACAAGTTACTGTAGAAATTCTAATACATACACAGAGCCAGCGCAGCGGAAATTAAACAAGGAACGTACCTTCAGCCATGATTGTTCAAGTGTTGTGGAATTGCCTCGTAAAACTTTGACAGAAAAACCTAGAGCCTTCTAGCCTAAGCCTATTAGTTCGATGCCAGACTGATGGAGTCACAGGCGTATTTATAGGTAGGCTAGGGACTCTTAGGCAAATACTTTAGCCCTAGGGACTTCTCCATAAATTATAATTACCATAGGGACTACTAATATATGGTAATTTCTTTCCATCAAAGAAACTACCATATATGCATAACCACAGAATATTATCTGATATATTATTTCCTTTGGGAGAGAAGGTAAATAATTTATTACCATATATGTGGGCCACACTAGAAATTCTAGAAAATATGGTAATTTTCTTACATTCTCCCACTTGGCCCACATATTTAAAATCAGATAATCCTTTATGAGTGATAAACATATAATATGGCCACAAACTTTATCACTCAACTAAAAGTTATGCGACAATCACTTTAACTAGAATATATTATTACACGAATCATGGCGGTCATGCTTTTAAACAAACACTTCCTTCCATGTATTACAATGCATAACATATTCTAATAAAGTGTCTAACAACTTTATGAATGAGCTTAATATAAGTCATTCAGAGTCCAACTTTATTGATCCAATGATCACAAATAATACATGAAAAACCAAAAGTGTGCACTCTCATGTATATCAAAATAAACATAATGTCTAGACAAACCGTTAGAGAGCAAAGCAAGACTAAATTGAGCTACTAAGCCCCATATGGGTTACATGATCCTTGAAAATATTAGCCGGCAGACCTTTAGTCATAGGATCAGCAATCATCAAAGTAGTACTAATATGCTCAAAATTCACATCTTGCTTCTTCACATAGTCTCTAACCATCAAGTACTTTATGTCGATGTGCTTGCTTCAGCTGCCACTTTTATTATTCTTAGAAAAGAAAACTGCAGCTGAATTGTCACAAAAGATTCTCAATGGCCTTGAAATGGAATCGACTATCCTAAGGCCGGAAATAAAGTTCTTCAACCATAACGCTTGTGATGTAGCTTCATAGCATGCTATAAATTCAGCTTCCATTGTGGATGTTGCAACAATGGTCTGCTTGACACTTCTCCAAGATACAACACCTCCAGCGAGGAGAAAAATGTATCCTGAAGTAGATTTACCAGTGTCTTTACATCCACCCAAATCAGAGTCTGAATATCCAATCACCTCCAATGAGTCAGAGTATTTGTATGTGAGCTTAAAATCCTTGGTTCCTTGCAAATATCTCAAGACCCTTTTACCAGCTTTCCAATGGTCAAGACCAGGGTTACTTTGATATCTGCCAAGCATTCCTACCGCAAAAGAAACATCAGGTCTAGTGCAGACCTGTGCATACATAAGGCTTCCAACAAGCGAAGCATAAGGAATGTCTTTCATTTGGTCTTTTTCCAATGCATTTTGTGGACATTGATTCAATGAGAATTTGTCACCTTTAATTATGGGTGCTGCTATAGGTGAACAGTTCTTCATCCCGAATCTTTCCAGAATTCTTTCAATGTAGGCCTTCTGAGACAGTCCAAGTAATCTTTGGGATCTATCTCTGTGAATCTCTATGCCAATGACATAAGAGGCTTCACTCATATCCTTCATCTCAAAATTCTGGATAAGGAACTGTTTAGTCTCGTGCAACAATCCCAAATCACTACTTGCAAGTAAAATATCATCCACATATAGGACCAGAAAAATATATTTGCTCCCACTTATCTTAAGGTATATACATTGATCAATGACGTTCTCCGTAAATCCAAATGGAGAAACAACATTGTGGAATTTAATATACCATTGGCGGGAAGCCTGTTTTAGCCCATAAATAGATTTATTTAACTTGCAAACAAGGTGACTTTTGTCCTTATCACAAAATCCTTCGGGTTGACGCATGTATACCTCCTCTTCAAGATCTCCATTCAGAAAAGCTGTTTTCACATCCATTTGATGTAACTCTAAATCAAAATGAGCTACTAATGCCATGATTATTCTCAATGAATCCTTCTTTGATACTGGAGAGAAGGTTTCATGGTAATCAATGCCTTCCCTTTGAGTAAAATCCTTGGCTACAAGTCTGGCTTTATATCGTTCGATATTACCCGATGAGTCTCTTTTAGTTTTAAAGACCCACTTGGAACCTATGGTAGATGATCCCTTTGGTAATTCGACGAGATCCCGGACTTTATTCTTAGCCATAGATTCTAACTCTTCTTTCATGGCATCATACCAAAATGTGGAGTTTTCTCCACTCATGGCTTGTGAAAACGAGCATGAATCATCTTTTAGTCCAATATCAAAATCAGACTCTTGGAGATACACAATATAGTCGCTAGAAATTGCTGATTTTCTAATTCTTGAGGATTTTCTCACTCCCACTGGTTCTGACACTTCTTCAGCGGGTTCAGGTAAAGTGGGTTGATCTTGTTGTGGCTCCTCAAGTGGTGGTGGCTCTTGAACTTGTTGTTGTTCAGATAATTCATGAGAATTTCTCTGAGAAACATTCAAGTTCCCAATATATAAAGGTACCACGGGTGGTTCCCTTATTTCTTCCAATTCCACCCTTTGAGTCAAACCACTCCCACTCTCTTCATGATCCTCAAGAAATTTAGCATTTCTAGCTTCAACAATTTTAGGAGAATGAGAAGGACAATAAAATCTAAATCCTTTAGAGTTAACCGCATAGCCTATAAAATAACCGCTTATTGTTCTTTCATCCAACTTCTTTAGTTGTGGGTTATAAACCCTCACTTCAGTTGGACATCCCCAAACGTGTAAATGATTTAAACTAGGTTTCCATCATTTCCATAACTCAAAAGGTGTCTTGGGGACAGCCTTGGATGGAACCCTATTTAAAATATACACAGCGGTTTTTAAGGCTTCACTCCACAAGGATAAAGGTAAACTTGATCTGCTAATCATGCTTCTTACCATGTCCATTAATGTCCGGTTCCTTCTTTCCGCCACACCATTTTGTTGTGGTGTTCCTGGCATGGTATAATGAGCAATTATACCTTCACTTTCAAGGAACTCAACAAATGGACCCTTAACTTGTCCCTTATCTGTGTACCTACCATAATATTCTCCACCCCTATCGGATCTTACAATTTTGATCTGAGCACCAGTTTGTTTCTCTACTTCTGTTTTGTAGACTTTAAAAGCATCAAGTGCTTCGGATTTATTAAACAGAAAATAGAGATACATATATCTTGAATAGTCATCAATAAACGAGATGAAATATCTCTCACCATTCAAGCAAGGGGTAGGAAAAGGTCCACATATGTCTGTATGTATGATCTCAAGTAATTGAGAACTCCTTTTGGCACCTTTAGTTGATTTATTGGTCCGCTTACCCTTTATGCAGTCCACACAAGTCCCAAAGTCAGAAAAATCAAGAGTTTTTAGAACTCCATCATTAACCAACCTTTTGACTCTATCAATAGAGTTGTGTCCCAATCTCTTGTGCCAAAGACTAGATGAGTTCTCATTGACAATACATCGCTTAATGCCAATTTCTTTATCATGCAAAGTTAAAACATTGCATTCAAATGTGGGGTCTAGCTCAAGTTTATATAAATTTCCATTCAAATTTCCAAAACCAATAACTTTATTATCTTTCAAAAGTTTCACGGAAGGATAATGAAAATTCAAATCATATCCACTAATCGATAGTCTTGAAAGAGAAATTAAATTTCTAGAATATTATGGAACATAAAAAGTATTTTCTAAATCTAAGTGAAAACCATCCTTCAAAATGAGCCTATAAGTCCCCACGCCTTCCACACGTGAATGCGTCCTATTGCCAGAATAGACGTATTGTTCACTTCCTATCGGCTTCCTCTTAGTTAGAAAGCCCTGCATGATTTTGGCAATGTGAATTGTAGCACTAGAATCAATCCACCATGTATTATCAGAAACTTCAGTAAAATTAGATTCATAACATACAAAGGTAAAATTACCTTTCTTTTCAAGCCATTTCTTGTATTTCAGGCAATCTTTCTTCTAGTGTCCCTTCTTCTTACAGAAACGACAAGCATCTTTGTCAAATGTGCTTTTCTTCTTCATGGGAACACTTTTGCCCTTCTTTGCATTTCTCTTACCATGAGTCACCATATTAACACTTTCAGGTGTCTCATGCTTCAACCTCTCTTCTTCTTGAACACACATGGTCAAACGTTCATTGATTGACCATTTATCCTTATGTGTGTTGTAAGAAATCTTAAACGGACCATATTCCGCAGGAAGTGAGTTGAGAATGAAATGCACAAGAAATGGTTCAGACATATCAACCTCAAGGGACTTAAGTTTAGCAGCAATGTCTCTCATCTCCATAATGTGCTCACGCACTGTACGACTTCTGTCGAAAGTCATACTTGAGAGCCTCTTCATAAGGGTGCTGGCCAATGCCTTGTCAGAGCTTACGAATTGTTCATCAATTGCCTTCATGTAAGCTTTGACCTTATCGCTATTAGGGATAGAACCCCTAATGCTTTGGCTTATGTGAGCTTTTATGAGCATTAAACTTAAGCGATTAGATCGCTCCCACCGCTCATAACTAGCCCTAGCAGCTGGCGTACTTGATTCCGTGGGGATAGGTGGTTCATCCACACGAAGTGCCAGGTCCAGATCCGAGCACCCTAAAGTGAGAAGGACTTTCTCCTTCCATTCAACATAATTGTCACCAGAAAGCATTGGAATTCGAGCATTCTCATTAAAAATAGAGGTAGGAAAAGCGGTAAAGACTGCAAAACAAGGATAAACATACATAAGCTATGAAGTACAGTCCATCAAAAGTGAATCGCATAAAATACCGATTCATAGTAAATTCTAGACCTTCCTGTGGGCAGAGGTTGCAACCCATGCATAGAATTTACTAACTTTATTAGACTAGTAAACCAAAAAACATAGAAATTAATCCGTACCTGTAGGCATAAGATTATTTTAACTTAAAGGTTTACTATCTCTTTCCAATTAATCTCACCAAAATGGTTACCTTCCTGTAGGGCCGGGTTGCCATTTTAATGAGATAATTGAACTAAGTAGATGTCATTGTAATTTTAATCACTAAACTCTATGTGATTAAACAACTTAATTTCTTTTATATCAAGTACTCAAGATGCTGTGGCTACTCCTTAGTACATCACATAAAAGAAACTCAAAATGACATCTTAGTAATTAACCTTAGTAATCAACTTAAACAAAAATGTTGATTCTTCTCAAAATAGGCATACAGAGTATAGGGAGACTTCCTATATCACCCATTTAAAAATAAAAGGGTAATTTTAAACTAATCATCTTAAGTAGTAGCAAGACCAGTTATAGATTCCATATCATATAATGGACTACAAACATGCAGAATGTATCATGGTTAATTTAGGACTTGTTTAAAAAATGTAGTCGACATTGATATAATCAAAACTGGATTTATCTTCAAAAGGAAAAATTAGATATATTCAATCAAAGGTTAAACAATTATTAAAACTGAAAACAAAGTCATTTAATTGACAGAACCAATCGAATAAAGTTTCAGTGCCACCAATTTTCCAAAACAGATATGGGACTTTCAATTAGTCACACAATAAACTTCGGAAATCAAAACTTGGCACACAAATAGTAGGCTTCTTCTATATATTATAAAACTTAGCATTAACAATACTACTGTTTGCATATAATATTTTACAGAAGCCTTAAATTATAACAATGATCTTTCCTAGTTGGTATACTTGACTTTGGTATTAAGCCAATTATTTCATGATTGTAAGGAAAGGAACAACATTGAATTCTGTAACATAGATCTTCATAAAACACTAAGGCAGCCCGAGATTCTATCATTAAATAATCTATATATCAAGGAAATTCAAAAGCACACTACTTCGGCTATAAAACAGTACATGACAGAATCAATTAATAAACCAAATAAGAAATCAAAAAAAAAAAATACTTTGTTAATGGTCTGTCGATTCCCATCAATCACACTATAACAAATCACCACTCAAATTAAATATGAGTTATTCTAACACACCAAACAACCGGCTAAAGTCGGGCTCTGATACCACATGTAGAAATTCTAATACATACACAGAGCCAGCGCAGCGGAAATTAAACAAGGAACGTACCTTCAGCCATGATTGTTCAAGTGTTGTGGAATTGCCTCGTAAAACTTTGACAGAAAAACCTAGAGCCTTCTAGCCTAAGCCTATTAGTTCGATGCCAGACTGATGGAGTCACAAGCGTATTTATAGGTAGGCTAGGGACTCTTAGGCAAATACTTTAGCCCTATGGACTTCTCCATAAATTATAATTACCATAGGGACTACTAATATATGGTAATTTCTTTCCATCAAAGAAACTACCATATATGCATAACCACATAATATTATCTGATATATTATTTCCTTTGGGAGAGAAGGTAAATAATTTATTACCATATATGTGGGCCACACTAGAAATTCTAGAAAATATGGTAATTTTCTTACAGTTACAACCCATCTTGATCTTGGCTTTACAACTAACAAATGGCCATCGTGTTAGGTAAAGAGGCTCTTAGTTCAACTTGATAGGAGAAAACATATTTCACATTCAACCATTTCAAGAAATGAAGTCATGAGGGGCTTGTCTTTTTTTATTTGAATGAGAAGAACTTCACTTTTCGTCCATACCAATCAGTACGAAAATGCTTTTGGCTAGCACCTAGTAGCCGATTTCTATCTCCAAATGGATTGGAATTTAGGTTACTGACTAGTGGAAAGCTGAAGGGACTTTTTCCACTGTCACTAGTTGGTTCTTATTTTTCTGTGTTCAAACTTGAGCAATTATTAGGTAACCAAAAATATGATATCAATCCGTAGAATTTATGCAGCATTCAAATTTGACTCCTTGCCAACTACTTTATCTTCCTTTTCTACTATCTTTCCATACGTTTTCATTATCTTGGAATCTAAAGGCAAAACGGACTTTCAGATTGACTGCATTTAAGAAAGTCTTTGTCAATCTGAGAAGGGTAGAGGCAAAAATATGAATTAAATAACAGAAAAATAGTACTTAGTGCCTTTCTTTTTATGTTATGTCACTATGCCAGTGAGATTGTAACGACCCGATCATTTATTTTGAGCTTTAGAATTTCGTTCGGTGGTTTGAGGTCTTGAATAGTTTCATATTATATATTATGACTTGTGTGTATAGTCAGTTTCGGTTTTCAAGTGATTCGGGTTTGATGTGGAATAATGATTCTCATTGTAGAAGCTTTAAGTTGGAAGAGTTTACTAACATTGACTTTTTGCATATTTGATCTTGGATCGGAGTTTTGATGGTTCCGTTAGGTCCAGAGGGTAATTTTGAACTTAGGCGTATGCCTATAATTGAATTCCGGGGTCTTTGAATTGATTTGGCTTGTTTTGTGAAAGTTTGCATTTTGAGGCTTAGAAATTGCTTAAGTTTGACCATGGTTTGATTTTATGGCTATCGGGTTCAAATTTTGGTTTCGGGACTTAAAATTGGTATGTTCTATCATTTGTGACTTGAGTACAAAATTTGGTGCTATTCCGAGTTGGTTCGATAGAAATCGGACGCATGGTTACATTTCTAGCAATTTTTGAAGTTAATTGTAATTCCATGCGTTTTGGTGTCCGATTCATGGTTCCAAATATTAACTTGGTGTTTTGATCGCATCCGAACGAGCTCATATGATATTTATGTACTTATGTGAATGTTTGGTATGGTGCCCCGGGGACTCGGGTGAGTTTCGAATGCATTTCAGAGTGTTTAAGAGATATTCAAATTTTTGCGGGTATTAGTTCTAGCATTTGCGAGTTTCTTCTCAATTTTCGTGAAGTGGCTGAAGGCTGTAGAGTTCGCTTTTGTGAACTCCGGATCGCATTTGAGATTGGGGCTCCTGGGCTGGTTTGCAAAGGGCATGATTTCCCAAATGCAAAGTCACGGTCACATTTGCGACTTTCCCTGGGATTGTTAGGTTCCGCAATTGTGAGGGTTCGCAATTGTTGCACTTGTGACGTCTGCACCTGAACAAAAGGGCTGCAAAACGAGACTTAGATTCCTTTATGTCACGACCCGGATTTTCCCCCAATATCGGGATCGTGATGGCGCCTATTCGTGGTAGCTAGGCAAGCCACTGTATTCATACTATCCTGTTTTTAACACAATTTTAATTAAATAAATGCGGAATACTTTATCGAAATGGAAATAACAAATCACAAGGTAAAAATCATACTGAAATCCTCTACCCAAGACTTGGAGTCACCAACTCACAAACTACTATGGAATACTACACATAAAAGTCCGAAGGAAATATAACATAATTCTGTTTGTCTCGGAACAATGAGACTACAGCTATTAACATAAATAAAGAAAGAGACGCCGGGCCTGCGGACGTCTGCAAGCTACCTCGGTCTCAAATGTGATCAAATCCCACGCAATCTATTTACTGCTGCTGCTGCTCCTGATCGTAACCTGGACCTGTGCAAAAACGCACAGAAGTGTAGCATCAGCACAACCGACCCCATATGCTGGTAAGTGCCTGGCCTATCCCGGCGAAGTAGTGACAAGCCTAGGACCAGACACCCACATAAACCTGTGCAATTCAATATATATATATATGTGTACCACAAAATAACAAGAAATAATCAAGTATTAACACAATAAGGAATATCTTAAAGAATTCAACAATTAACCACAGTTAATAATTTCATAAGGAAAAACAAAGTGTAATGTAAACACAAGTAATATCAATTGAAGAAATAGCAAACAGTTGCACGGCATCACCCTTCGTGCTTTTACTCTCATCCTCACATCCATAGTACGGCATGATCCTTCGTACATGGTTCAATAACAGAGGGCACGGCATGATCCTTCGTGCATAATCAATAAATAAACATGGCACGGCATCACCCTTCGTGCATTATCACTCTTCCTCACCCAAAGAACAATCAAATAAGTTCACAAAGAAAACAAGGTATAATAGAAAACACAAGTAATATCAAGTCAAGGAATGGCAAATAGTTGCACGGCATCACCCAAATAAAATATAATGGAAAAACAAGTAATATCAAATCAAGGAATAGCAAGCAATTGCACGGCATCACCCTTCGTGCTTTTACTCTCATCCTCACATCCATAGTACGGCATGATCCTTCGTACATGGTTCAATAACAGAGCACGGCATGATCCTTCGTGCATAATCAATAATAGGGCACGGCATGATCCTTCGTGCATAATCAATAATAAACATGGCACGGCATGATCCTTCGTGCATAATCAATAATAAACATGGCACGGCATTAACCTTCGTGCATAAATAAATAAACATGGCACGACATCACCCTTCGTGCATTATCTCTCTTCCTCACCCAAATAACAATCACCAGTTAAGGGCAAAGAAAGAAACAATAATTCATAAACCGTCCCATCAAGGGCAATCAATAATTTTCTTCACAACAAGTCCCAACAAGGAAGAACAATAACAATTCATCTGTAATATATCTCAAATAATCATTTTCCAACGACTCACGGTCATACTAGACGCCAATGTATGGATGCTCGTCACCACAGCCCATACACCGCACTCGATCACATAACACATAACACATAATCCTATTCCCTCAAGCTAGGATAGAACAAACACTTACCTCGAATGCTTATGAACAATTCACCCCGTGGAAATGTCTTTTCCTTTTGAATTTGACTCCAATCCAATCGTATCTATACACAATTGATTTAATATCATCAATTCTACTTAACAAACTAGTTCATATTGCTAAATATGGTTTTTACAACATTCCTGCCCGGAATAGTAAAAACCGACCCCGAGCCCACATAATCGAAACTCAAGTTTCGAACCAAAATAATTTCACCCAATCTTCCATGAGTTCAAATATACAATTTGTTCTTAAGTTCGACTCCAAAACGAGGTCTAAATCGCAAATTCTTTGAAAGCCCTAACTATACCCATTTCTCAAATTTTCAACCAATTTATACATGTTTAAGCCTAAGGATTTGATTGATGTTGATGAAAAATGAAGAAAACGAGTTAACAATACTTACCCAATGAACTTTGATGAAGAAATGCCTCAAAAATCGCCTAAAATGCTGTGGAGAAGAGAGTTGAACAGAAATGGGATTTTTATCCCGTTTCTGTTCTGTTTTCTGTCTTAAATTCACTGGGCGAAAATTTACTCTATGCGATCGCAGGGCCTGTGATGCGATCGCATAGAAGAAAATAAGGAGACAACAAAATTGCTCTATGCGGTCGCGGAGGACAAATGCGATCGCATAGCAGGAAATGGATGAACTGAAATTACTCTATGCGATAGCAGGGAATGGTACGCGATCGCATAGAAGGAAATTCTAGGCCTCAGTCTTACTCTATGCGATCGCGAGGAATAGTATGCGATCGCATAGGATGAAAAGTGGAAGCTATGCGATCGCATGGGCTCTATTGCGATCGCACAGAAGGATTTTTGGGACCTCTAATCTTTGCTCTATGCGATCGCGGCCTCACCTATGCGATCGCATAGAAGAAAATCTCTGTGCAAAAATTGCAGAGTTTCTGCTGCAATTTCAAGTTCAAAACCATCCCGTTACCTATCCGAAACTCACCCGAGCCCTCGGGGATTCAAACCAAATATGCACACTAACTCAAAAACATCATACGAACTTGCTCGCGCGATCAAATCACCAAAATAACATCAAAATCAAGGAATTTAGCCTTAAATCTCAAGAATTCTTTCAAAATTTCATAACTTCCAAACTTTCCAATTTAAGGCCGAAACACGTCAAACGACGTCCGTTTCCAACCAAACTTTACAGGAAGCGCTTAACCAATATATATGACCTGTACCGGGCGTCGGAACCAAAATACGAGCCCGATACCAGTACTTTTTAATAAAAAATCAGTTTCATTTTCCTTAAACATTTTCAGAAAACAATTTAACAGAAAAATTCTTTTACCGGGGTTCTAGACCTCGGATTTCAATTCCGGACATATGCCCAAGTTCCATATTTTTCTACGGATTTTCTGAAATAGTCAAATCACGGATCCGGGTCCGTTTACCAAAAATGTTGACCAAAGTCAACCATATCAATATTAATATCAAAATTCTTCTACTTTTTCACATATTTCACATATTTCAACATAAATATTTTTCAGCTTTGTGCCCGGATTGTGCACGCAAATCGAGGCAACATAGAATGAGGTTTTCAAGGCCTCAGAAGCTCGAAATTATTAATAAAATAAGTGATGACCCTTTGGGTCGTCACAATCTCCACCTCTAAAACAACCGTTCGTCCTCGAACGGACAAAAGAAGAAGTACCCGAGTCAGGAAACAAGTGTGGGTAGCGGCTCCGCATATCAGACTCGGACTCCCAGGTCGATGCCTCAGGAGGCTGACCTCTCCACCGAACACGCACAGAAGGATAACTCTTCGACCTCAATTGTCGAACCCGCCGGTCTAGAATGGCTACCGGCTCCTCCTCGTAAGATAGATCATTGTCCAATTGGACAGTACTGAAGTCTAACACATGTGTGGGATCGCCGTGGTATCTCCGAAGCATAGATACATGAAAACCTGGATGCACGGCTGATAAGCTAGGCGGCAAAGCTAATATGTAAGCCACCCCTCCCACTCTGTCTAGAATCTCAAATGGGCCAATATACCTAGGGCTGAGCTTGCCCTTCTTCCCAAACCTCATCACACCCTTCATAGGCGACACTCGGAGCAATACTCGTTCACCAACCATGAAATCTACATCTCGAACCTTACGATCCGCATAAGTCTTTTGCCTAGACTGAGCTGAACGCAATCTCTCCTGAATAGTCTTGACCTTATCTAAGGCCTCCTGAACTAAGTCTGTACCCAACAACCGAGCCTCTCCCGGTTCAAACCATCCAACTGGTGATCGACATCGCCTACCATACAACGCCTCATACGGAGCCATCCGGATGCTAGATTGGTAGCTGTTATTGTAGGCGAACTCTGCTAATGGTAGAAACTGATCCCACGAGCCTCCGAAATCAATAACACAGGCTCGAAGCATGTCCTTAAGAATCTGAATAGTCCTCTCGGACTGGCCATCCGTCTGAGGATGAAATGCTGTACTCAACTGAACCTGGGTGCCTAACTCCTGCTGAACCGCTCTCCAGAACCGCGAGGTAAACTGCGTACCCCGATCAGAGATAATAGATACCGGCACCCCATGGAGACGAACAATCTCCCTAATGTAAACCTCCGCTAACCTCTCCGACGAGTAGGAGACAGATACTGGAATAAAGTGTGCTGATTTGGTCAGCCTATCAACAATGACCCAAATAGCATCAAATTTTCTCCGAGTCAAAGGAAGTCCAGTAACGAAGTCCATAGTGATCCGCTCCCATTTCCACTCGGGAATTTCAATCCTCTGGAATACACCACCAGGTCTCTGGTGCTCATATTTCACCTGCTGACAATTTAAACACCGAGCGACATACGCAACGATATCTTTCTTCATTCTGCGCCACCAATAGTGCTGACGTAAGTCCTGGTACATCTTCGCGGCACCTGGGTGAATAGAATACCGTGAGCTGTGGGCCTCCGCTAAGATTAACTCTCGAATTCCTTCGACATTGGGCACACAAACTCGACCCTGCAATTTCAATATCCCATCATCATCTAGATTTACCCTTGTGGCACCTCCCCGCTATACTGTATCTCTCAACTCACGCAAATGAGGATCATCAAATTGCCTCTCACGAATACGCTCAAATAAGGAAGAACGAGCGACCGTGCAGGCTAACACCCTGCTAGGCTCAGAAATGTCTAATCTCACGAACCGGTTGGCTAGTGCCTGGACATCTATAGCTAATGGTCTCTGACTGACCGGAATATATGCAAGACTACCCATGCTGGCAGACTTTCTACTCAATGCATCGGCCACCACATTAGCCTTACCGGGTGATACAAGATAGTAATATCATAATATCTCAACAACTCCAACCACCTCATCTGCATCAAATTCAACTCCTTTTGCTTGAACAAGTACTGAATACTTTTGTGATCTGTGAACACCTCACGCGCTACGCCATACAGATAGTGCCTCCAAATCTTTAATGCATGAACAATGGCTGCCAACTCCAAATCATGAACTGGATAGTTCTTCTCATGAATCTTCAATCGCCTCGAAGCATAGGCAATAACTTTGCCATCATGCATCAACACTTCTCCAAGCCCAACACGGGAAGCATCACAATAAACAGTATAAGGTCCCGTACCTGTGGGTAAAACCAATACCGGTGCTGTGGTCAAGGTTGTCTTGAGCTTTTGAAAGCTCGCCTCACATTCATCGGACCATTCAAATTGAACACCCTTCTGGGTCAATCTGGTCAGTGGGGTTGCAATAGACGAAAATCCTTCTACGAATCGGCGATAATAGCCCGCTAACCCCAAGAAACTCCGAATATCTCTGGCTGATGTCGGTCTAGGCCAGCTCTTGACTGCCTCAATTTTCTTTGGATCAACCTGAATACCTGCTGCCGTCACAATATGACCCGGGAATGCAACTGAACTTAGCCAAAATTCACACTTTGAAAATTTTGCATATAGCTGGCTATCTCTCAGAGTCTGTAAGGCCACTCTGAGATGTTGCGCATGCTCCTCCTAACTGCAGGAGTAGGTCAATATGGAAACAATGAAGACTACAACGAACAAGTCTAAATAAGGCACGAACACCTCATGCGTATGCACATATCCATGACTCTGAAGTCTGGCCATAAGAGTTGTTCTTAAATTACAACATTGTCAATTAACCCTCTTATCAAATACCTTATTCTACAAATCCCACTTTACTCAGAATGAGGTATCGTGACCTCGTGATTATTTTTCCGAATTAATGCGTCATATTTATCCTTACCTGGTGCTCGTCTCAAGGGCTAAGCTCAACGGTTTCAAAATAGAAATGGCTAAATATGAACAGAAACTATACAAGAATTGTCAAATAGTCCTAACGGGCATGACTATTATTTACGAATGCAATACGAAAATATTAATTTCATAAAAGAAGAATTTTAAACACATAAACTCTTACTACCAGGACCCAGTCCTCATATGATATCCACCGCAACTTGAAGCTCGGCTTAGAAATATTTCACATTATGCCAAAAATTGGAGGATCTCATCCTCAACTCTGAATCACAGTGCTTGCACATCATATCATCTGAAATTT
Source organism: Nicotiana noctiflora (assembly GCA_032618575.1). Lineage (NCBI taxonomy): Eukaryota > Viridiplantae > Streptophyta > Magnoliopsida > Solanales > Solanaceae > Nicotiana > Nicotiana noctiflora. The sequence continues at coordinate 722,048 of JASVEL010013161.1, forward strand.
TTTTCATTTCCTTTCTTTCTTCCTTTCAATAATTGTCCGTCAAAGATAATCACGACATAAAATAAGCCCTCATACTGATAGGGAGCACAATTAACGATTAAAATTAGTTATCCCGAAAATTATATCAAAACCCACTGTAATAAGTAATATAAAGTCACTCTTAGCCTCATGGATATTTTAGTGACTAACACCTAATAATAGGGATGTCTATCCTCATGTAATATCTCAACGTGAGTATTTCCCTAAGTAGGTTTGATGATTACGATGCTCGCTCATGAATGGAGCATGTTAAAAGGACTCGCCTAAATTTTCTTTCAAAAACCAAATTAAATTAAGGGAAAAATTATTCTGTCTATAACAATCTGAATTATACGTGTGATGACCACATTTGGTGTAGTGACCTCCCTCATATCATAAAAATTATATCAATGGTCGGGTCTCCACCTCTAGGATTTTCACCTCCACCTCTAACATCATAACCTCTACATCCTGGCTGGCCATGTAGGATAATTATTAACTGCAATGGAGCGTGTAGCCTGAGTGCTTTCCTAAAATTGTATTTCTCCAATATTCCACATTCACAACAATTCCTTTAAGGATCAGTTAACTTATTGCTCATGGCAATATATATTCGGACACAGTCATTGTGACCTGGTACAACCGTTCAGATCGCACATACCCCATATTGCAGAGAATCTCGGGGTGACGTTTTCATAACATTTTCTAAAAATAGAATTTAGTAGATAGCGTTGCATTGGCCGACTTGCCCTCTTGGTAATCTTGTCACAAACATTGATGGCCAATTTCCTCTTTTGCTATGTTGGCTTAACACCGTTGAGCTACCCCGTTTACTCACAAACTCTTCGTTATTCTTCTGGGGCGATTTCTTACCCCATGAAATGAACCAACCTTAAATATGTATAAATTATTTAGAGGACCTTTCTATACCATATATATATAGTCCAATAACTCACCATATTTGTCCTTCACAACTCCAACACATCGACCGGACGTCAAGGTCCGTTGAAACCCAACACGATTTATTAGGTGATCTCCTGATATAATTGCATCTTCCGTTGGGACCATAACCGATGTGGTAAATACATTATCTTCCCACTATTTCTGTGTGCCTTCTGTAGCACAGTAAAATGAACTCCTCGCATTCGACTATTCCCACGTTCTGTAATTCCTCATAAGAACTGTCAAGCACAATCTCGTGGGTTCTCAAAAGATGCACCGCTTAAGGTGGCAGCGAAGACTTTGGTGAAACTTGTCCTCCGTAAAACTTTTGAAGGAATAGTTGATCTATCACCAGCCCGTGCCATTGTTCGGCTGGATAAGCGGTACGTGATTACGCCATTCGTGGGAAGACAAGAGTGGAAATTTAACTTAACACTTTGAAGAACAAATTCGCACGATAAGAAAGAACAAATGAGAGACTCTTTCCTAACTCAATAGACTCCGGAGGACAAGTACAGACGTCTCCGTACCTACCTCTCAAACTCTACTAAGCTTGTTCGTGAGTGGTGAGACCTATGTAACCTAGAGCTTTGATACCAACTTGTCACGACCCGGATTTTCCCCCAATATCGGGATCGTGATGGCGCCTACTCGTGGTAGCTAGGCAAGCCACCGTATTCATACTATCCTATTTTTAACACAATTTTAATTAAATAAATGCGGAATACTTTATCGAAATGGAAATAATAAATCACAAGGTAAAAATCATACCGAAATCCTCTACCCAAGACTTGGAGTCACCAACTCACAAACTACTATGGAATACTACACATAAAAGTCTGAAGGAAATATAACATAATTCCGTTTGTCTCGGAACAATGAGACTACAGCTATTAACATAAATAAAGAAAGAGACGCCGGGCCTGCGGACGTCTGCAAGCTATCTCGGTCTCAAATGTGATCAACTCCCACGCAATCTATTTACTTGTGCTGCTGCTCCTGATCGTAACCTGGACCTGTGCAAAAACGCACAGAAGTGTAGCATCAGCACAACCGACCCCATGTCCTGGTAAGTGCCTGGCCTATCCCGGCGAAGTAGTGACAAGCCTAGGACCATACACCCACATAACCTGTGCAATTCAATATATATATATGTGTACCACAAAATAACAAGAAATAATCAAGTATTAACACAATAAGGAATATCTTAAAGAATTCAACAATTAACCACAGTTAATAATTTCATAAGGAAAAACAAAGTGTAATGTAAACACAAGTAATATCAATTGAAGAAATAGCAAACAGTTGCACGGCATCACTCTTCGTGCTTTTACTCTCATCCTCACATCCATAGTACGGCATGATCCTTCGTACATGGTTCAATAACAGGGCACGCGGCATGATCCTTCGTGCATAATCAATAAATAAACATGGCACGGCATCACCCTTCGTGCATTATCACTCTTCCTCACCCAAAGAACAATCAAATAAGTTCACAAAGAAAACAAGGTATAATAGAAAACACAAGTAATATCAAGTCAAGGAATGGCAAATAGTTGCACGGCATCACCCAAATAAAATATAATGGAAAAACAAGTAATATCAAATCAAGGAATAGCAAGCAATTGCACGGCATCACCCTTCGTGCTTTTACTCTCATCCTCACATCCATAGTACGGCATGATCCTTCGTACATGGTTCAATAACAGGGCACGGCATGATCCTTCGTGCATAATCAATAATAGGGCACGGCATGATCCTTCGTGCATAATCAATAATAAACATGGCACGGCATGATCCTTCGTGCATAATCAATAATAAACATGGCACGGCATTAACCTTCGTGCATAAATAAATAAACATGGCACGGCATCACCCTTCGTGCATTATCTCTCTTCCTCACCCAAATAACAATCACGGTTAAGGGCAAAGGAAGAAACAGTAATTCATAAACCGTCCCATCAAGGGCAATCAATAATAATCTTCACAACAAGTCCCAACAAGGAAGAACAATAACAATTCATCTGTAATATATCTCAAAATAATTATTTTCCAACGACTCACGGTCATACTAGACGCCAGTGTATGGATGCTCGTCACCACGACCCATACACCGCACTCGATCACATAACACATAACACATAATCCTATTTCCTCAAGCTAGGATAGAACAAACACTTACCTCGAATGCTTATGAACAATTCACCCCGTGGAAATGTCTTTTCCTTTTGAATTTGACTCCAATCCAATCGTATCTATACACAATTGATTTAATATCATCAATTCTACTTAACAAACTAGTTCATATTGCTAAATATGGTTTTTACAACATTCCTGCCCGGAATAGTAAAAACCGACCCCGAGCCCACATAATCGAAACTCAAGTTTCGAACCAAAATAATTTCACCCAATCTTCCATGAGTTCAAATATACAATTTGTTCTTAAGTTCGACTCCAAAACGAGGTCTAAATCGCAAATTCTTTGAAAGCCCTAACTATACCCATTTCTCAAATTTTCAACCAATTTATACATGTTTAAGCCTAAGGATTTGATTGATGTTGATGAAAAATGAAGAAAACGAGTTAACAATACTTACCCAATGAACTTTGATGAAGAAATGCCTCAAAAATCGCCTAAAATGTTGTGGAGAAGAGAGTTGAACAGAAATGGGATTTTTATCCCGTTTCTGTTCTGTTTTCTGTCTTAAATTCACTGGGCGAAAATTTACTCTATGCGATCGCAGGGCCTGTGATGCGATCGCATAGAAGAAAATAAGGAGACAACAAAATTGCTCTATGCGATCGCGGAGGACAAATGCGATCGCATAGCAGGAAATGGATGAACTGAAATTACTCTATGCGATCGCAGGGAATGGTACGCGATCGCATAGAAGGAAATTCTAGGCCTCAGTCTTACTCTATGCGATCGCGAGGAATAGTATGCGATCGCATAGGATGAAAAGTGGAAGCTATGCGATCGCATGGGCTCTATTGCGATCGCACAGAAGGATTTTTGGGACCTCTAATCTTTGCTCTATGCGATCGCAGCCTCACCTATGCGATCGCATAGACGAAAATCTCTGTGCAAAAATTGCAGAGTTTCTGCTGCAATTTCAAGTTCAAAACCATCCCGTTACCTATCCGAAACTCACCCGAGCCCTCGGGGATTCAAACCAAATATGCACACTAACTCAAAAACATCATACGAACTTGCTCGCGCGATCAAATCACCAAAATAACATCAAAATCAAGGAATTTAGCCTTAAATCTCAAGAATTCTTTCAAAATTTCATAACTTCCAAACTTTCCAATTTAAGGCCGAAACACGTCAAACGACGTCCGTTTCCAACCAAACTTTACAGGAAGCGCTTAACCAATATATATGACCTGTACCGGGCGTCGGAACCAAAATACGATCCCGATACCAGTACTTTTTAATAAAAAATCAGTTTCATTTTCCTTAAACATTTTCGGAAAACAATTTAACAGAAAAATTGTTTTACCGGGGTTCTAGACCTCGGATTTCAATTCCGGGCATACGTCCAAGTTCCATATTTTTCTACGGATTTTCTGAAATAGTCAAATCACGGATCCGGTCCGTTTACCAAAAATGTTGACCAAAGTCAACCATATCAATATTAATATCAAAATTCTTCTACTTTTTCACATATTTCACATATTTCAACATAAATATTTTTCAGCTTTGTGCCCGGATTGTGCACGCAAATCGAGGCAACATAGAATGAGGTTTTCAAGGCCTCCGAAGCTCGAAATTATTAATAAAATAAGTGATGACCCTTTGGGTCGTCACAATCTCCACCTCTAAAACAACCGTTCGTCCTCGAACGGACAAAAGAAAGAAGTACCCGAGTCAGGAAACAAGTGTGGGTAGCGGCTCCGCATATCAGACTCGGACTCCCAGGTCGATGCCTCAGGAGGCTGACCTCTCCACTGAACACGCACAGAAGGATAACTCTTCGACCTCAACTGTCGAACCTGCCGGTCTAGGATGGGTACCGCTCCTCCTCGTAAGATAGATCATTGTCCAATTGGACAGTACTGAAGTCTAACACATGTGTGGGATCGCCGTGGTATCTCCGAAGCATAGATACATGAAAAACTGGATGCACGGCTGATAAGCTAGGCGGCAAAGCTAATCCGTAAGCCACCCCTCCCACTCTGTCTAGAATCTCAAATGGGCCAATATACCTAGGGCCGAGCTTGCCCTTCTTCCCAAACCTCATCACGCCCTTCATAGGCGACACTCGGAGCAATACTCGTTCACCAACCATGAAATCTACATCTCGAACCTTACGATCCGCATAAGTCTTTTGCCTAGACCGAGCTGAACGCAATCTCTCCTGAATAGTCTTGACCTTATCTAAGGCCTCCCGAACTAAGTCTGTACCCAACAACCGAGCCTCTCCCGGTTCAAACCATCCAACTGGTGATCGACAACGCCTACCATACAACGCCTCATACGGAGCCATCCGGATGCTAGATTGGTAGCCGTTATTGTAGGCGAACTCGCTAATGGTAGAAACCGATCCCACGAGCCTCCGAAATCAATAACACGAGCTCGAAGCATGTCCTCGCGAATCCGAATAGTCCTCTCCGACCGGCCATCCGTCCGAGGATGAAATGCCGTACTCAACCGAACCTCGGGTGCCCAACTCCCGCCGAACCGCTCTCCCGTAACCGCGAGGTAAACCGCGTACCCCGATCGGAGATAATAGATACCGGCACCCCACGGAGACGAACAATCTCCCTAATGTAAACCTCCGCTAACCTCTCCGACGAGTAGGAGACGGATACACTGGAATAAAGTGTGCTGATTTGGTCAGTCTATTAACAATGACCCAAATAGCATCAAATTTTCTCCGAGTCAAAGGAAGTCCAGTAACGAAGTCCATAGTGATCCGCTCCCATTTCCACTCGGGAATTTCAATCCTCCGGAATACACCACCAGGTCTCCGGTGCTCATATTTCACCTGCTGACAATTTAGATACCGAGCGACATACGCAACGATATCTTTCTTCATTCTGCGCCACCAATAGTGCTGACGTAAGTCCTGGTACATCTTCGCGGCACCTGGGTGAATAGAATACCGTGAGCTGTGGGCCTCCGCTAAGACTAACTCTCGAATTCCTTCGACATTGGGCACACAAACTCGACCCTACAATTTCAATATCCCATCATCATCTAGATTTACCTGTGTGGCACCTCCCCGCTGTACTGTATCTCTCAACTCACGCAAATGAGGATCATCAAATTGCCTCTCACGGATACGCTCAAATAAGGAAGAACGAGCGACCGTGCAGGCTAACACCCTGCTAGGAGAAATGTCTAATCTCACGAACCGGTTGGCTAGTGCCTGGACATCTATAGCTAATGGTCTCTGACTGACCGGAATATATGCAAGACTACCCATGCTGGCAGACTTTCTACTCAATGCATCGGCCACCACATTAGCCTTACCTGGGTGATATAAAATAGTAACATCATAGTCTTTTAGCAACTCTAGCCACATTCTCTGCCTCATATTCAACTCTTTCTGCTTAAACAAATACTGAAGACTCTTATGATCGGTGTATATTTCATATGCTACACCATACAAATAATGCTTCCAGATCTTCAATGCGTGAATAATTGCCGTCAATTCTAGATCATGCACTGGATAGTTCTTCTCATGAATCTTCAACTGCCTCGAAGCATAGGCAATAACTTTGCCATCCTGCATTAACACTGCACCAAGCCCAATACGGGAAGCATCACAATAAACAGTATAAGGTCCCGTACCTGTGGGTAAAACCAATACCGGTGTCGTGGTCAAGGTTGTCTTGAGCTTTTGAAAGCTCGCCTCACATTCATCGGACCATTCAAATTGAACACCCTTCTGGGTCAATCTGGTCAGTGGGGTTGCAATAGACGAAAATCCTTCTACGAATCGGCGATAATAGCCCGCTAACCCCAAGAAACTCCGAATATCTGCGGCTGATGTCGGTCTAGGCCAGCTCTTGACTGCCTCAATTTTCTTCGGATCAACCTGAATACCTGCTGCCGTCACAATATGACCCAGGAATGCAACCGAACTTAGCCAAAATTCACACTTTGAAAATTTTGCATATAGCTGGCTATCTTTCAGAGTCTGTAAGGCCACTCTGAGATGTTGCGCATGCTCCTCCTAACTGCAGGAGTAGGTCAATATGGAAACAATGAAGACTACAACGAACAAGTCTAAATAAGGCACGAACACCTCATGCGTATGCACATATCCATGACTCTGAAGTCTGGCCATAAGAGTTGTTCTTAAATTACAACATTGTCAATTAACCCCGTTATCAAATACCTTATTCTACAAATCCCACTTTACTCAGAATGAGGTATCGTGACCTCTTGATTATTTTCCCGAATTAATGCGTCATATTTATCCTTACCTGGTGCTCGTCTCAAGGGCTAAGCTCAATGGTTTCAAAATAGAAATGGCTAAATATGAACAGAAACTATACAAGAATTGTCAAATAGTCCTAACGGGCATGACTATTATTTACGAATGCAATACGAAAATATTAATTTCATAAAAGAAGAATTTTAAACACATAAACTCTTACTACCAGGACCCAGTCCTCATATGATATCCACCGCAGCTTGAAGCTCGGCTTAGAAATATTTCACATTATGCCAAAAATTGGAGGATCTCATCCTCAACTCTGAATCACGGTGCTTGCACATCATATCATCTGAAATTTTTCATTTCCTTTCTTTCTTCCTTTCAATAATTGTCCGTCAAAGATAATCACGACATAAAATAAGCCCTCATACTAATAGGGAGCACAATTAACGATTAAAATTAGTTATCCCGAAAATTATATCAAAACCCACTGTAATAAGTAATATAAAGTCACTCTTAGCCTCATGGATATTTTAGTGACTAACACCTAATAATAGGGATGTCTATCCTCATGTAATATCTCAACGTGAGTATTTCCCTAAGTAGTTTTGATGATTACGATGCTCGCTCATGAATGGAGCATGTTAAAAGGACTCGCCTAAATTTTCTTTCAAAAACCAAATTAAATTAAGGGAAAAATTATTCTGTCTATAACAATCTGAATTATACGTGTGATGACCACATTTGGTGTAGTGACCTCCCTCATATCATAAAAATTATATCAATGGTCGGGTCTCCACCTCTAGGATTTTCACCTCCACCTCTAACATCATAACCTCTACATCTGGCTGGCCAGGTAGGATAATTATTAACTGCAATGGAGCGTGTAGCCTGAGTGCTTTCCTAAAATTGTATTTCTCCAATATTCCACATTCACAGCAATTCCTTTAAGGATCAGTTAACTTATTGCTCATGGCAATATATATTCGGACACAGTCATTGTGACCTGGTACAACCGTTCAGATCGCACATACCCCATATTGCAGAGAATCTCGGGGTGACGTTTTCATAACATTTTCTAAAAATAGAATTTAGTAGATAGCGTGCATTGGCCGGCTTGCCCTCTTGGTAATCTTGTCACAAACATTGATGGCCAATTTCCTCTTTTGCTATGTTGGCTTAACACCGTTGAGCTACCCCGTTTACTCACAAACTCTTCGTTATTCTTCTGGGGCGATTTCTTACCCCATGAAATGAACCAACCTTAAATATGTATAAATTATTTAGAGGACCTTTCTATACCATATATATATAGTCCAATAACTCACCATATTTGTCTTTCACAACTCCAACACATCGACCGGACGTCAAGGTCCGTTGAAACCCAACACGATTTATTAGGTGATCTCCTGATATAATTGCATCTTCCGTTGGGACCATAACTGGTGTGGTAAATACATTATCTTCCCACTACTTCTGTGTGCCTTCCGTAGCACAATAAAATGAACTCCTCGCATTCGACTATTCCCACGTTCTGTAATTCCTCATAAGAACTATCAAGCACAATCTCGTGGGTTCTCAAAAGATGCACCGCTGAAGGTGGCAGCGAAGACTTTGGTGAAACTTGTCCTCCGTAAAACTTTTGAAGGAATAGTTGATCTATCACCAGCCCGTGCCATTGTTCGGCTGGATAAGCGGTACGTGATTACGCCATTCGTGGGAAGACAAGAGTGGAAATTTAACTTAACACTTTGAAGAACAAATTCGCACGATAAGAAAGAACAAATGAGAGACTCTTTCCTAACTCAATAGACTCTGGAGGACAAGTACAGACGTCTCCGTACCTACCTCTCAAACTCTACTAAGCTTGTTCGTCCCGTGGAGGAAGCAACTTGGGAGACTGTCACGACCCGGATTTTCCCCCAATATCGGGATCGTGATGGCGCCTACTCGTGGTAGCTAGGCAAGCCACTGTATTCATACTATCCTGTTTTTAACACAATTTTAATTAAATAAATGCGAAATACTTTATCAAAATAGAAATAACTAATTACACAAGGTAAAAATCATACCGAAATCCTCTACCCAAGACTTGGAGTCACCAACTCACAAACTACTATGGAATACTACACATAAAAGTCTGAAGGAAATATAACATAATTCCGTTTGTCTCGGAACAATGAGACTACAGCTATTAACATAAATAAAGAAAGAGACGCCGGGCCTGCGGACGTCTGCAAGCTACCTCGGTCTCAAATGTGATCAACTCCCACGCAATCTATTTACTGCCGCTGCTGCTCCTGATCGTAACCTGGACCTGTGCAAAAACGCACAGAAGTGTAGCATCAGCACAACCGACCCCATGTGCTGGTAAGTGCCTGGCCTATCCCGGCGAAGTAGTGACAAGCCTAGGACCAGACACCCACATAAACCTGTGCAATTCAATATATATATATATATGTGTACCACAAAATAACAAGAAATAATCAAGTATTAACACAATAAGGAATATCTTAAAGAATTCAACAATTAACCACAGTTAATAATTTCATAAGGAAAAACAAAGTGTAATGTAAACACAAGTAATATCAATTGAAGAAATAGCAAACAGTTGCACGGCATCACCCTTCGTGCTTTTACTCTCATCCTCACATCCATAGTACGGCATGATCCTTCGTACATGGTTCAATAACAGGGCACGGCATGATCCTTCGTGCATAATCAATAAATAAACATGGCACGGCATTACCCTTCGTGCATTATCACTCTTCCTCACCCAAAGAACAATCAAATAAGTTCACAAAGAAAACAAGGTATAATAGAAAACATAAGTAATATCAAGTCAAGGAATGGCAAATAGTTGCACGGCATCACCCAAATAAAATATAATGGAAAAACAAGTAATATCAAATCAAGGAATAGCAAGCAATTGCACGGCATCACCCTTCGTGCTTTTACTCTCATCCTCACATCCATAGTACGGCATGATCCTTCGTACATGGTTCAATAACAGGGCACGGCATGATCCTTCGTGCATAATCAATAATAGGGCACGGCATGATCCTTCGTGCATAATCAATAATAAACATGGCACGGCATGATCCTTCGTGCATAATCAATAATAAACATGGCACGGCATTAACCTTCGTGCATAAATAAATAAACATGGCACGGCATCACCCTTCGTGCATTATCTCTCTTCCTCACCCAAATAACAATCACGGTTAAGGGCAAAGGAAGAAACAGTAATTCATAAACCGTCCCATCAAGGGTAATCAATAATTTTCTTCACAACAAGTCCCAACAAGGGAGAACAATAACAATTCATCTGTAATATATCTCAAATAATCATTTTCCAACGACTCACGGTCATACTAGACGCCAGTGTATGGATGCTCGTCACCACAGCCCATACACCGCACTCGATCACATAACACATAACACATAATCCTATTCCCTCAAGCTAGGATAGAACAAACACTTACCTCGAATGCTTATGAACAATTCACCCCGTGGAAATGTCTTTTCCTTTTGAATTTGACTCCAATCCAATCGTATCTATACACAATTGATTTAATATCATCAATTCTACTTAACAAACTAGTTCATATTGCTAAATATGGTTTTTACAACATTCTGCCTGGAATAGTAAAAACCGACCCCGAGCCCACATAATCGAAACTCAAGTTTCGAACCAAAATAATTTCACCCAATCTTCCATGAGTTCAAATATACAATTTGTTCTTAAGTTCGACTCCAAAACGAGGTCTAAATCGCAAATTCTTTGAAAGCCCTAACTATACCCATTTCTCAAATTTTCAACCAATTTATACATGTTTAAGCCTAAGGATTTGATTGATGTTGATGAAAAATGAAGAAAACGAGTTAACAATACTTACCCAATGAACTTTGATGAAGAAATGCCTCAAAAATCGCCTAAAATGTTGTGGAGAAGAGAGTTGAACAGAAATGGGATTTTTATCCGTTTCTGTTCTGTTTTCTGTCTTAAATTCACTGGGCGAAAATTTACTCTATGCGATCGCAGGGCCTGTGATGCGATCGCATAGAAGAAAATAAGGAGACAACAAAATTGCTCTATGCGATCGCGGAGGACAAATGCGATCGCATAGCAGGAAATGGATGAACTAAACTTACTCTATGCGATCGCAGGGAATGGTACGCGATCGCATAGAAGGAAATTCTGGGCCTTAGTCTTACTCTATGCGATCGCGAGGAATAGTATGCGATCGCATAGGATGAAAAGTGGAAGCTATGCGATCGCATGGGCTCTATTGCGATCGCACGAAGGATTTTTGGGACCTCTAATCTTTGCTCTATGCGATCGCAGCCTCACCTATGCGATCGCATAGAAGAAAATCTCTGTGCAAAAATTGCGGAGTTTCTGCTGCAATTTCAAGTTCAAAACCATCCCGTTACCTATCCGAAACTCACCCGAGCCCTCGGGGATTCAAACCAAATATGCACACTAACTCAAAAACATCATACGAACTTGCTCGCGCGATCAAATCACCAAAATAACATCAAAATCAAGGAATTTAGCCTTAAATCTCAAGAATTCTTTCAAAATTTCATTACTTCCAATCTTTCCAATTTAAGGCCGAAACACGTCAAACGACGTCCGTTTCCAACCAAACTTTACAGGAAGCGCTTAACCAATATATATGACCTGTACCGGGCGTCGGAACCAAAATACGAGCCCGATACCAGTACTTTTTAATAAAAAATCAGTTTCATTTTCCTTAAACATTTTCAGAAAACAATTTAACAGAAAAATTCTTTTACCGGGGTTCTAGACCTCGGATTTCAATTCCGGACATATGCCCAAGTTCCATATTTTTCTACGGATTTTCTAAAATAGTCAAATCACGGATCCGGGTCCGTTTACCAAAAATGTTGACCAAAGTCAACCATATCAATATTAATATCAAAATTCTTCTACTTTTTCACATATTTCACATATTTCAACATAAATATTTTTCAGCTTTGTGCCCGGATTGTGCACGCAAATCGAGGCAACTATAGAATGAGGTTTTCAAGGCCTCAGAAGCTCGAAATTATTAATAAAATAAGTGATGACCCTTTGGGTCGTCACACTTTATCACACTTTAGAAACCTAGACTCGGTAGGAGACGATTTGTACATACAACTATTGGGTAAGTGACTTATTACATGATTATTTATGAGATTAAAATCAAAACCATGAGATTTGAAGAAAGTTTTTGGTGAATTTTGACTATATTTTGAGAAAAGAAAATTTGAGAGTTGAGAGTTGAATTAGATTCGGATTTGAAAACAAATTACATATATGGACTCGTGGAGTTATGGATAGTCGAGATCTACCTTGTACTTGAATTTTGATTGGGCAGTCCTGGGGTTGACTTTAATCGAATTTTGTGGAATTGTATAAAGTTCTTAACTTTATTAATTGAAATCGGTTCGTATTAAGTCATTTTTATTAGATTGAGTCATGCATAAGTGAATTCTAAAGGAAACGCCATTTTTAAGTGTTGATTTGGCTTAATTGAGAGATAAGTATCTTGCCTAACTTTGTGTGAGGGAAACTACCCCATAGGATTGTGTTTAATTGCACTATTTGGATTATGTGGAACACGTATACATGAGGTGACGAGTGTTTACACATGCTTATATGTTGAAATTGAACAGTTTAGAATCTTAGGTTACTTATATGCATTTAATTGAAGTTTTTATCACATGTTATATCTCACATTGTCGAGTTTATTCTTATGTGCATTCAACTGAAGTTTTCATTACATGGAATATCTTTCATTGTTGAGCTTATTCTTCGATTTTATTATGTTATTATTGAGACTCTTGTATACATTGTTGGTGAGTCGTTTGCTATGCATTGTTGCAATACTGGTGTTATTATTTTATCAATGTTGTGGCATATGGGCATGTGTGGTGCGAGTTGATATGTTGTGTTGTTGTGACTTTGGCATATGTGGAATTATTGCAAGGATTGTCGGTGTGTTTGCACGAGGTTTTCCCGTGCTATTATTATTATTATTGATATTTGCACATGCGACGAGACAAAGCGGGATGGGATCTATATTGGGTTTGTGCATGTGGCAAGATAAGGAGAGATAATTATTGATGCACGTGTGGAAAAATAAAGCGAGCATTTACTTTATTATGCGCACGTGACGAGACAACGAAAGCTATGTCAGGGACAATATGTGATGTCTGGGGGCATATTATTGATGATATTTGTGTGGTGGTGTGACTTCCATGTGTGTGTCATGCATATTACATGATTTATTGTGTTGTTTCCAATGTGCTACTCGGTGTCTCTGATATTACTTGTTGATTTGAGTTGTGATCGTACACTTGCACACGCATACATCGTAACATGTGTATATATATATATATATATATATATATGAGATATTGGCACGTGAGTTGCACATGCGGATATGAGATATTTCTACTATTGGTATGTGAGTTATCTGTGCACCACGTGAGTTATCCGTATGGATCTGAGATATTGATGTTATTTACACATGAGTTGCTCGGTCAGAACGTGAGTTATTCGTGCGATTGTAATCAATAATGTGCGCACAATGTTCCATGTGTATATAATTCGTGATTTGGGACTCTTGATTTGGGATAGTTGAGGTGTAGTACCTCAGGGTGATTTTGGTTGTAATTCGTGTGTTGGATGGTTTGATAAGTAGAACTGTCGTTCTTATCTCTTAATTGTTATCCGTTGTACTTTATATGTGTTTTAGTTATTTTTCTGATTTATCACATGATTATCCTTCGTTGCCATTGATTTACTTTCTTTACCGTTGTTAGTATTATATTAATATTTGAAGGTTATTTGATTAGCAAATGTCTTGACTTTAATATTGTCACAACTCCACCGAGGTTAGTCTTTATATTTTCTGGGAATCGCTGTGGTGTACTCATACTATACTTTTACATATTTTTATGCAGATCCAAGTACCTTGGAGCATGCCGGATGTTAGTTAGCTACTTGTAATTTGCTGTGAAGAGTTAAAGGTATACCTGCCATTGCATTCGCAAACCTCAGAGTCACATTCTATTGTCATTCATTACTACTATTTATTTTCATTTCAAAATAGTATTATATTTAGAGATTTTAATGTACTCAATAGAGCTTATGATTATGTACTACCGTTTTTGGGGTTGTGTGAAAGTTATTCGGTTCAGCTATATTATTTCAGTTATCAGTCAATATTTTATAGTTAAGTTGGTTATTTATGTTAATACTAAGCATGTGTTAGGCTTACCTAGTCAGGTTCCATCACAATACTTAAGGTAAAATTTTGGGATCGTGACAAATTAGTATCAGAGCTGTAGCTGCATAGGTGCTACGAGTAATAAGCAAGTTTTGTAGAGTCCTGCGGATCAGTGTGGAGAGGTTTGTACTTAGCTTCAGGCTACAAAACTATTAGAAAACTTAACTTCCTTCATTCCTATCGCGGCGATTTATTGATTTTGGAGTTTGAGCCTTTGTTATTCTATTCTCTCATAAATGATGAGAACACGAGTTGTAGTTACTGATGATATTGTCCTCTGGGAAGTATTGCTAGAGGTCAGGGTAGAGGCAGAGTAAGAGGCCGAGGAGGAGCACGTGTTACATCTAGAGTACCTATGATAGCAAATAGCTGAGGAGACAACAGTAGCTCCGGCTGGGGACCGGGCACCTGAGATGCCTGTTACTACCCCTGGACTTCAAGAGACTTTAACGCACTTTCTGAGCATTCTTGGTACATTGGCTCAAGCGGGATTGATCTCTGTCGCACCATCAACTTCATAGGCTGGGGGAGGAGCTCACACTCTCGTTGCCCCATAGTCAAGAGAAACAAGCCCATGCTGACAGAGTTTTGGGTGTTATGTTGGTACAGCTCAACCTGAGGTCAGGCCAGTGGCATAAGAGGAGGAGCAAACGAGACTTGAGAAGTTCAAGAAGTATTTTCCTCATGCATTCAGTGGTACAGTTTCTGAGGATGTGTAGGGATTTCTAGACTAGTGTCATTATATTCTACGTACTATGGGCATTTTGGAGGTGAGCGTGGTTGCTCTTACTACTTTCTAGCATATGAGGTCGGCGTATAGATAGTGGCAGGTTTATGAGGAGGCTAGTCTAGTTGGCGCAACACCACTTATTTGGAAGCACTTTTCTGATCTTTTTTAGGGAGTTCGTTTCGCAAACCCTCACGGATGTGTGGCGTACCAAATTTGAGCAGTTGCAGCAGGGGACTATTACCATGTCTGAGTATGCTATGAGGTTTAGTGAGTTATCTCGTCATGCACAAGAGAGAGAGTCATGTCTGAGTATGCTATGAGGTTTAGTGAGTTATCTCGTCATGCACAAGAGAGAGAGTCTGCAGATTTATTGAGAGGCTCAATTATTGTCTCAGACTTGGGTTGGCATGATAGTTAGAGACCGATACTTCATTTCATCAGGTGGTGGAGATTGGTAGAAGGATCGAGCACATCCGCAGTTTCGAGAAAGAGCATATGGAGGCTAAGAAGCCTCATGGACTGGGAGGATCTACTGACCATATTTTGGAGGCAAAGTGCATCATGGTTGAGGTTTTATGGGTCAGCGAGTTTAGTTTACACTTCAGGTTTCACGTGGTGCTTCAGTTATTCATGGGACCAGAATACCCATTTCAGATAGCTTTTGCAGCCGCATCAGCAGAGAGGTTGCTTTGATTGTGAGGATTCTATGCACATGGTGAGAGATTGTCCAGACATCTGGCTTGTGTACCACATTGGATATTTAGGCAATGGGTTCCTCTCTAGTTGCTACCATACCTACACAGCCAGGTAGAGATGGGGGACATACGGTTAGAGGGCATCCTAGAGACGGAGTCCCAACTCGGTTTTATGCTTTGCCTAATAGGGTTGAGGCTGCTGCATCGGATAATGCCGCTACATGTATGGTTTTGATTCGCTATTGAGATGCAAATTTATAGTGTGAGTCATCCTACCTTGCTTCACACATGGGTATGTTTCGTGATTATTGTACTCTATTTATGTGTCTTCACTTGTTGGGAGCTCTATTATGGTAGGCCGAATTTATCGCTCTGGTTTGTTCACTATTGAAGGTTATAATACTAGGGTGGAGTTTTTGTTACTTACTACGGTTGATTTTGATGTGATTTCTGGATGATTTGGCCATAACTTATGATTTGGGTTCTCTATAGGTATGGGATGTCTGTTACGTGTTGTGGCTTTGTTCTACGGGATTGAGTTACTAGAAGAGTTTTGGTTGTCAGGATGTTTATCTTACTTGTGATTCCGATTTGAGGATGAGAACCTTGTGTTCTTTATGATCGATAAGTTTGGACTGGGCCATGAGCCATTATGGGGTTGTGTTAAGTTAAGCTTTGTTGTAGTTGTTGCATGTGTCTTTCTTCTTCCTTGTGGGAAAGTTTCCTTGTATGGTAGCGATGGGGAGTTGTACATGTTAGACATGTTTGATATTTCTCTCATGTGTGTCTCTTTCCATATTCAGTGATATTCGAGTTGTGGTTGTTGGGTTTGGATTGCGATGTATGTGCCCAGGTGGCGTTGGGTGTGGCTTGTTGGTCGAGTGAGTAGTTATGAATTTCACATGTTTCTTACATCATTAGCAGTGTTGTAAAGGTCTGGAACAAGGCTCTAGTCGTTATGAGGCTATTTACTAGTACCGAGTTTGGTAATGGGCAGCTATTGTGGTCCGAGTTATTGGTATGAGCATATGGGTTATGCATTATGTCGTGTGATTTTAATTTGTGGATGTATGCATGGTTGAGAATCATACAACGTGTTTATGTGGGAATCAGGTCTTTAAGGGATGATTGGATGTTGAAATTTTGTTCTAAGACTTATCGATATGGGTGAAATAGATAATCTTTGGTCGAGATGGTGTTATCAAGCTTATGTGATTTGGGGTGACATGGCCTCACCTGTGTGTATGCATATGGTGAGCTTATACATAGATTTGATGAGTTTGGAATGACTCTTGGCATGTTCGAGGATGAACGTTTGTTAGAGGGAGAGAATGTAATGACCCGACTGGTTATTGTTAGCTTTAGCATTCAGTTCGATGGTTTGAAGTCTTGAGTAGTTTCATATTATGTATTATGACTTACGTGTATGGTCAGTTTCAATTTTCGAGCGAATCGAGATTGATTTGGAATGATGATTCTTATTTTAGAAGTTTTGAGTTGGAAGAGTTGATCAAGTTTGACTTTTTGCATATTTGATCTCGGATAGGAGTTTTGATGGTTCCATCAGATCTGGTTGGTGATTTTGGACTTAGTTGTATGGCTGAAATTGAATTTTTGGGTCCCTAAGTTGATTTAGCTTGTTTTGCCGAAAGTTAGCATTTGAGGCTTAGAAATTCCTTAAATTTGACCATGATTTGACTTTATGGCTATCAAGTTTGGATTTTAGTTTTGGGACTTGGAATAGGTTCGTTTTATCATTTGTGACTTGGAATAGGTTTGCAAAATTTGGTGTCATTCCGAGTTGGTTTGATCGAAATTGGACGCGTGGTTGTGTTTCTAGCAATGTTTGAAGTTCATTCTGATTTTCATATGTTTTAGTGTCTGATCCATGGTTCCAGATATTACCTTGGTGTTTTAATCGCACGAGCGAATTAGTATGATGTTTATGTACATTTGTGAATGTTTGGTGTGGAGCCCCGGGGGCTCGAGTGAGTTTCAGACGTATTTCAGAGGGTTTAAGAGACGTTAAGATTTTTGCCGGTGTTCAGTTCTCGCATTTGCGAGGAATTGGTCACATTTTCAACCACCGCATTTGCAATTTTCTTCTAGATTTTGGACCACCGCATTTGCGATTTTTTTCTCACTTTTGCGAAGTGGCTGAGGACTACAGAATCCGCTTTTGCGAACTCTGTATCACATTTGCAATTGGGGTTCCTGGGATGGGACTGTCACATTTGTGATCTCATGATCGATTTTTGCGAAGGGCCTGACTTTGCAAATGCAAAGTCAAGGTCGCATTTGTGACTTTCCTTGGGATTGTCAGGTGCTTCATTTGTGATAGAATATCCACATTTGCGAGGGTTTGTAATTTCTAACCCCAGATCACTTTGCGACGTCTGCACCTCAACAAAAAGGCTAGAAAATGGGACTTAGCTTCATTTATCATATTTGAGAACCCTAGACTCGGTAGGAGACGATTTTGAGGAGGAATTTTCACAAACAACTATTGGATAAGTGATTTTGATTCAATTTCAATTATATTACATGATTATTTATGAGATTTAACATCAAAATCATGAGATTTGAAGAGAGTTTTTGGGAAATTTTTACTACATTTTGAAAAATAAAAATTTCAAATTTGAGAATCGAATTGGACTCATATTTGAAAATAAAATACGTATATGGACTCATGGGGTTATGGTGATTTCTACCTTTGGACTTGAACTTTTACCGTCCAGGCCCTGGGTTTATTTTTTATGACTTTTAGGTAATTGTGTAAAGTTCTTAACTTTATTAATCGAAATTTGTTACTCTTGAATTGTTTGATGATATTATGTCCTTTTTGTTATATTTGAGGTGTGCAAAGGTAAATTTTAACAGAAATGATATTTTTGAGTGTTGATTTTGTCTAGATGAGGTAAGTATCTTGCATAACTTTGTATGGGAGAAACTACCCCGTGTGATTTGGTTTAATTTCACTATTTGAATTATGTGAAAGACGCATACATTAGATAACGAGTGTGTACTCGGACTTATATGTTGAAAGACTCTTAGGTTAGTTTTATGCATTTAATTAAAGTTGTTATCACGTGTTATATTTTTCATTGTCGGGTATATTCTTATATGCATTTAATTGAAGTTTTCATTACATGTTATATCTTTCATTGTCGAGTTTATTCTTATGTGCATTCAATTGAAGTTGTTATTACATGGAATATCTTTCACTGTTGAGTTTATTGTTCAGTTTTGTTGTGTTGTTATTGGGACTCTTGACATAGCTGTTGAGCTGTGGGCTATGCGTTGTGATATTGCTATTGTATTTTTTGCAATTGTGTGGTATATGGGCACGTGTGATGCGAGTTGATATGTTGTTTTGTTATGAATTTGGCACATGTAAAATTGTTGAGAGGATTGTCGAGGTGTTTGCACAAAGTTTTGTTGTGCCATTATTATATTGATATTTGCATATGCGACAAGACAAGACAGGCTCTCTCTCTCTCTCTCTCTCTCTCTCTCTCTCTCTCTATATATATATATATATATATATATATATATATATATATATGGGGTTTGCACATCTAGCGAGACAAGGTGGGATAATTATTGATACACGTGTGGTGAGACAAGGCGAGTATTTACTTTATTATTTCACACGCAATGAGACAAGGGGGGCTATGTCAAGGATGATATGTGATGGATTGGGCATATTATTTATGATGTTCGTATGGTGGTATGACTTCATTGTATATTACGTGATTTTGTTGTATTATTTCCAATGTGATACTTGGTATCTCTGATATTACTTGTTGGTTTCAGCTGCGCTCGTACACTTGCATATGCATACACCATAGCATGTCATCTATACTTGTCCATGAGTATGAATATTGATGTCCATTGTCATGTGTATGTATTCTTGTATCTGCCTTCTGTGTGTGGATTGGACTGGTAGCCCATGAGTTGTCAATGCGGATCCGAGACATTATTACTATTGGCATCTGAGTTGTCTGTGTTGATATGAGATATTATTATTATTATTATTATTATTATTATTATTATTATTATTATTACTATTATTATTATTGGCACGTGAGTTATCTGTGCAGCACATGAGTTATCCGTGCGGATCCAAGATATTGATGTTATTGGCACGTGAGTTGTCCGTGCAGTTATAATTGATAATGTGGGTAAGAGGTGTATGTGTATATGATTTGTGATTTAGGATTCGTGATTTGTGATAGTTGACGTGTGGTACCTCGTGGTGATTCTGGTTGTAATTCTTGTGTCGGAAAGGTTTGATGGGTAGCATTGTCGTTGTTATCTCTTAATTGCTATCACTTGTATTTTATTTGTATATTTTTCTGATTTTTCACATGATTATCCTTTGTTGCTATTTATTTACTTGCTTTTCTGTTGTTAGCTTTATATTGATATTCTGCACAGGTTATTTGATTAGTAAGTATTTTGACTTGAACCTCATCGTTATTCCACCA
This sequence comes from Nicotiana noctiflora, assembly GCA_032618575.1. NCBI lineage: Eukaryota > Viridiplantae > Streptophyta > Magnoliopsida > Solanales > Solanaceae > Nicotiana > Nicotiana noctiflora. The sequence goes on from JASVEL010013161.1 coordinate 742,619, forward strand.
AAGATAGTCTTAAATACTTATTGGGTACAACTATGGTGTACTCATACTATGCTTCTACATATTTTTGGGCAGATCTAGGTACCTCAGAGCGGCCGGACGTTAGTTATCTGTTTGTGATTTGTTGCGGAGACTCCAAGGTATATCTGTCATTGCCCCCACAAGCCTCTGAGTCACCTTTTGTTGTGTTTCATTACTACTGTTTATTTTCATTCCAGAATAGTATTGTATTTAGAGATTTTAGTGTACTCAGTAGAGCTTATGACATTGTACTATCGGTTTTGGGGTTGTATGACTATTGTTCGGTTCAGCTATGTTATTTCAATTATTAGTTAATGTTTTGTAGTTATGTTGATTATTTACGTTAAATCTCAGCATGTGTTAGATTTACCTATTCTAGGGAATAGCACCATCACGATCCTTAAGATGAGATTTTGGGGTTGTGACAGAGGTGGCTTTTCCCGGATGAAATGAAAATTGGATTCATGTAACAAGAGAAAGATTTCCTATTCCTTAGCCGGAAAGATATGTGGCCATGAAAAAGGGATTAAGTGGAACAAAATTGGCTAACTGGTAGAGTCGTGGAAATGCTTGTTTCTTCCATATTTTGGACCTTAGCTCCATGGAAAAATATGTTACTGCTGAAACACAGAAAAATTAAAATCTTAAATCAAAATACTATGTATAGATGATATAAACTGGCAAAACAAGAATTCTAGAACAACAAACATTCAGTTCAGATATTCGGGACCAAAAAGTATTGGATTCTCCTCGACTGATAACCGAGCAATCCCAAAAGGAGACCACATGGCGACCCATCCATAGAATTAATCTACCAAATGAACCCCTCCCTGGGCAACGGACTACTTCTTTTTAGAGCGGGCTATTTCTAGGGCGAGGAATATATTTCTATTTAACTACTCCATCTGTTCTGATTAGAGGGCACTAATATACAGGAACAAAGAAGTGACAAAACATATACGTAGTGCTCTCTTTTAATATTAATAGTTAGGTTTATCCACCAAATGTCTCAGTAACATTTTGTTAGAACGTAAAGTTCGTTACCTTTTCCCTTCTCTCTATAAGTTGAGGTTTTCCAAGTATCTTTTCTGGCATATTATACTTTTCTGCAAATTTTGGCGTTAGAAAACATTGCTAATTTTGTTAATGAAAATTGGTTTGAAATCTGACATTTCTGAAAGATTGGACGTGTAACTCTCCATTTGTCACAAATTAGTTGGTTGGCTAATTTGATTTATTCGGTTCAGGGAAGAATAGCTTCGTATGAAAATGAAACACTTATAGAGTACTTGTTTTTACATAGATAACGGGATAGTGGACTGTTTAGTAAAGACAATGTCATGCTTACTCTAAACAAGTAAAATTGATAGCCACTAAATCGAAGGCTAATTTCACCAATGCTCAGTCATTACTAACTCCAGAATAGAAGGCCAATATATAGCGAACAAACATGAGATCCGACCACCAAAGGATGTGGTATAGTGGATGAGACTACTCTTGCCTTAACCAGAGATATCTCAAGTCAAGCATAGGTATAAGAAAAATTCTTAGCAGGGAGCACTTCCCCCCGAATGGAACCCTACGCAAATCTGCATATAGTCGTACCCCGATTAACCAGATTTGTGCTGCAAAAGACCATTAAAACAGAAGCTATCTCTACCAAAGTTTTGTTCATCACAAAACTTAAATTCAAGACCTCTAATTAAATACAGAGAAATCATATTCATCCTATTGTAACCCTTACTTAATTACTCTAGTATTTATTTCGTCTGGTCTACTTTAAGTGATTTATTCGGTTGTTTATATACATATTAAGGAATTTATCTTTTAGCATTATATAATAATGCAATTAACCATATTAACCTTAATTTTTTCATAAAAAATACAACAAATGCTTGTAGGCTTTTTACACCAATGACAACTTTGAAATAAAAAATTAATTTTTCTTGATATTTGAAAAAAAAACACCGATTAACCAGATTTGCGCGGCATAAGACCATTAAAAAAGAAGCTATCTCTAACTGAGTTTTGTTCATCAGAAAACTCAAATTCAAGACCTCTAATTAAATACAGAGAAATCATATTCATCCTATTGTAACCCTTAATTAATTTAGTATTTATTTCGTCCGGTCTACTTTAAGGTAATTTTCTTTTTTGTTTTTAGACATACTAAGAATTCACCTTTTAGCATTATGTAACAATGCAATTAACCATATTAATCTTAATTTGTTCGTCGAAAATACAACAAATGCTTGTAGGCTTTTTACACCAATGACAACTTTGAAATAAAAAATTAATTTTGATATTTGAAAAAATCTTATGGACTAAAAAAAGTGTCAAAATATCACGTCAGGTGGACAGAAGAGAGTACCAATTAGTGCATTTCTTATTTCTTTTTATTTTCCTCCATGAATTAATGCATTTTTGTTAATCTTCGTCTTAAATCATAGGGAAGCAGTTTTCAAACGTCCTTAGCTTTTTTGCCCGTCTTTAAAATAATCCATTCGCTTAAATAATCTCTCTCCCATCTATAAATATCACCAACAACATCAACGTACATCCTCGTTCCATTCTTGTTTTTCTTCTAACCCCTTCTGCTATTTTGAGATCCCAAAAATGGAGAGTTTAGATGCCAAAAATATTCAAAGCCCACCACCGAAACCTTACAAATGTTTGTTGAAGACCCAAATTTTCCTGAGAATTTTGGCAACTGCATTCACATTGGCGTCCACTTGGATTATTCTCACCAGCAAGCAGACTGTTACTGTATTTGGACTTGAGATGGATGCTCGATATAGCTACTCTCCAATTTTCAAGTAAAGAATACGAAAAAGCAAATCTTTGGTCTTTTCCTTGAAATTTATTAAATATTTCCTGATTTTGCTGTTTATTTTGTTTTGTCTGGTTCTCTGCAGGTTTTTTGCGTTTGCAAATATCATTGGATGTGCCTTCTCTGTTTTGTCCCTGTTTCTTGCCTCTGTTTTAAGCCATAAGTGTTTGGACCCAAAGAACTACTTTTACATGTTCCTTCATGATTTGGTACGTCATATTTGTTTGCATAGCTTGAATATCCATATATTTCTAGTAGTATATTCATTGTGTTTATTACTATAAATTGTTAGTAGATCTTGGGAAAAGTTCTTGACCAATTGTGGACTTATGCGGACTCAAAGGTAAATGTAAGTCCATTTGGGATCTGGAAAAAAACATAGTACTTTACTTGCAAGCTTGTAACGTCACGCAATATTGGCATAAAATTATTTGCTATCTCTCGATTTGTTTCTTTTCTTATGAGGACTAAACCTAGACGTTCATTTACAATGCATTATGCATGGATTTATTTCCCTAACTGCTGATTAGTTTTTGAGGGAAAAAAAAAAGAAGAGGTAGAGACTATTCGTATGTTTAGACAAACTTCTCCGAGTGCTTTTTTCTTTTTCGAAGTCAGATATATTTGGCCAAACTTTTGGAAGAACAAACAAAGTATTTTTGAAAAAAATATACTTAGAATCAGTATTTAAAAGCTTGGCAGCCCGTTTGGCCAATTTGACTTATTTTAAAAAGTGTTTGTTTCTCAAAACTGAGAAAAACACTTTTGGTGAGAAGCAGTTTGTGTTTGGCTAATTAGTTTGAAAAGCACTTATGAGCAGCAATCAGTGTTTGGCCAAACTTTAACAAACTGCTTCTAAGTGTATTTTTCTCAAAAGAGCTTCTCAAAAAAGTGCTTCGGAGAGAAGCTACTTTTTTCCGCTTCTCCAAAATTATTTCTGTTTCTCCTCAAAAAGACTTTTTTTCCTTCCAAAAGCTTAGCCAAACACCTCAATTTTTGGCCAAAAGTGCTTTTGGCCCTAAAAAAAGTAGGAGTAATACTTTTGGCCAAAAAGAAGCTTGGCCAAACAGGTTATAAATGTTGTTCGGAAGTGTTTTTCAAATTAATTAGTCAAACACAAGCTGTTTTTCACTAAAAACACTTGTGAAAAGAATTCTTTTTTAAAATAAGCTGATTTTTGCAGTTTGGCCAAACATACAATAAAAGTGGTTGATATTGGTATAATGGTGCTAGCTAGTGTGAATGTATGACCTCCATTTTTGTTTCTTTTTGTTGGGCCCCTAAGAACTTTGAAACACATGGTCTTTGGATTTAATTTAGGTTTACACTGTCGGTATAATTTAACATGTTGTACTAATATGTAAGCTTCCTTATCTTTTTAGGTTATTAATCATACTTTTTATGGACCGTTTTAGTTATAATTATCTCTAGGTAACATAATAGTAAATATTTTGTTTACACGTATAGTATACACAATAGTTAAACTGTTACTCTTTTATAAGGCATACATTTCTATTATAAACTCAGTATAAATTTGAAGCATTACTAATGTGAATGTTGGAATTTTGTTGTAAGGACAGATTGTGATGGCATTGCTGCTAGCTGGATGTGCAGCAGCCACTGCAATTGGATATGTGGGGAAATATGGAGAGAGCCATTCGGGATGGATGCCCATTTGTGATCATGTCTCAAAATTCTGTCACAAGGTTACAGATAGTGTCATGCTCTCTTATTTTGCTGTGCTTTTCTACCTCTGCCTCTCTATAATCTCCGCAAATCAATCTAGACAGATCCAAGTTTAACACACTATAGAAATATCAGTGATGAAGTTCAAGAAAGTTGTTTTAGCTGCAACATAGCAGAAGTAGAAATCAAAACGGAGCAACTAATGGTTTATTCTTCACTATTTTGAATTGATGCAAGGCTATTTATGGGATATATACCCGAGTCCTGAAAGCTGACGATTAAATGAAGCTGGAGATAATTGTTGATGTCAAGGGTTATGCTCAATTTCAAAGGCCAGTTGCGCGTTGTGTCATCTTAGCAATTGTTCACGCAACTGATCAATTGCTCTTTCGTATTTTGAGTTCAGCCCTATTTAGTTCAAAGTTATTGTTGCCTTTCTTTTATCTTCTTTTCAACTAAGACCCCGTTTGACCATGAGTTTTGCCAAAATAAATTGAGTTTTATTTTCAAAATTCTTGTTTGGCCACAAATTTTGCTACATTTTGGCAAAATCTCAAATTTCAAATCCCAAATCCTAAAATCGCCCCAATTGCTTACTTTGGGGTACATAATCTCAAAACTTGTGAATTATATACATATTTTTTAAAAATAAAATTGGAAAATATGTTTTAAAAATGTATGTCCAAACATATTTTCATCTTTGAACCAAACTTCACCCAAATTAAATTTTTCAAAACAAATTTAAAATCTATGGCCAAACGCTAGATAACTGTATGTAGTCCAACGTCACTTCAATTTTGTATGCTCAAACAATATTTAGCTCAAAAAGTAAAAACTGGTCCATCAATAATCAAATTAATACTACAAACAATTGCTGCAAAAACGCTGAGCCAACGAAATGACAAAATCACAACCATCTTGATCTTGGCTTTACAACTAACACAACGCTATCAAGTTAGGTAAATGGGTTATTAGATTCAGTTTGATCAAGAAATGAAATGAGAGGCTTGGAATTCCAACGACCAATATATATATATATATAACAAGAGAATCAGAGATACCAAATTATATGTGAAAAACTTTTTCTATACAAATAGTACAAATTATAGGACCTCCAAATCCATAGAAGTTTCATTATTTCAAAAGAGCGTTATAAAAGTCCCTTAAATTGGTCACAAAACTAGTGTCACGTAAAAAGAGACAGACATCAATAAAAGCAACAACAAAACAAGTGAATAATAAGAAATAATGGTCTGTTTGGTATGAAAATATGTTTTAATTTTCCCATGTTTGATTGACTTAAAGGTTTTGAAAAATATTTTCTTCGTGAACTTATTTTCTTTCAATTAGAAGAAAATATTTCCCTATCAAGAAAAGCCAAACATTTTCTAATACTATTTTTCAATTTTTCCCATCCTATTCCCTATCCCCACAAACCCACCCCCATGCGCCACCCTTACCTCCATGCTACCCACCCCCACCTCAACCCATCCCCCATCTCACCCCACTCCACCCTCCCTCATCTCCGTCCTAAATAAAAAATATTATTAATAGTACTTTCTTTTTATGTTATAGATAGATTTTATTTTTCATTTTAACAAATGAGTATTTTCTTTTCATGATATAAAAAAATTCATTTAAAAAAAGAGTACTTTCTTTTGATGATATAAAAAACAAAATCTTTCGTTTCAACAAAATGAATATTTTTTTCATGATTTAGAAAAAGTATTTATATTTATTTTAATAAAATAATTACTTAATTTTTATGTTGTAGAAAGAGTATTTTTTTTTCAATCAAATTCTTTACAGTTATGGATCGATCATAAATTTCAACGCTATTTTGCATAAAAAATAAAGCATCACATTTGTTTTTTGGGTTTGTGTAAATTTTTAAAAGAATGATTAAATTATTGAAGAGAATTGGGGTGGGGGGGGGAGGGGGGGGGGAGGAGAAAGGAAACATGGGGACTTGGGGTAAGGGAAATGAGGAGAGTAATATAAAAAAATATTTTCTACTTGATAAACAAACACTAGAAATTTTTTTCCGGAAAAAGTGTTCTACTTACTGACCAAACAAGGAAAAATAAGTGATAAAAATACTCATTATTTCTAGGAAAATATTTTTTCATAGAAAATATTTTCTTTCATATCAAATATACTCTTAACCACCCAAAATCGATCTCCAATTTTTGGCTCAAAATATGTAGTTAAAGACCTCTAAGCACGATTACATTTTTTCAAATTGAAGAATAAGATGTCAGAAACTCCAATTAAAAATTTCACCTCGATCCATGACGAATTAGAAATTGTTGAGAATTGGGGTTTAATTAACAAAAGGTGTTGTGAAACGCGTGCTAAGAATGTCACGACCCCAATCTCGATCATGATGGCGCCCAACCCTAAAGCTAGACAAGTCAGACCAACAATTGTTTCCACGATTAAAGACCAGTCCCAAAAGGACAAATTCGCAAGAAGAATATAAGAGTCAATAATAATAATAATAGTATAATTAAATACTGAGAAGTGCGAACATCGAAATAACACTTCCAAAAGATCTAGGGTCACGAGTCTAGAGCATCTAAACAAAAACTGAATCGTAATAGAAATACTGAATGAAATACTCAAGTCAAAAAATATATATAGAAATAACTGAAATAAAGAGGGAAGCTAGGTTCTGCGAATGCCGGCAGCTACCTCAGCAACTCGAGTATACTCTGAATACGCTGGAAAACTCGTCTAACCCTCTGTGTACCTAGATCTGCACATAAAGGTGCATGGAGTAAGGGTGAGTACTAAGTACTCAGTGAGTAAAAAATAATAACTAGAAAACTCGCAGTTGCCTTAGGCTGGCCTTTAATAAAATCGAGATGAGTCTTGCCAAACAAAACTCATAAATTACGGGCCCTCGTCAATAATATATATAAAAATACTTAGAATTTGGGGCGTACCATTTAGCGAATTTCACGGTCTCCCACAAAGATAACAACCTGTTAGTCGCTTTAGGCACACTTTTAATAATCTTACCTTCTTAAATACGGGTATGTATTTCATGCAACTCAAATCCAAATCCAAAAATGTTGAATAAGAATGTGTCGAGGATCCGGGTGCGTTTCATGTGACGTGATCCAAAAATACGTTCTTAAACGACATTCACTTTCTTAATAATTGACTGAAAGCAGTAAAAAATCCTAAAATTGCACTACAAGTTTTAACATGTACAAAAGTCAAATCTTAGCCAAATATAGCAGTTGAGCGATCGTGCTTGAACCACAGAGCTCGCGAGTGTCTAACTCCTTCTGCCGGGTTAATAGAATTCGTTACTCGGATTTTAAATTTGCGACTGTAATATAGAGTCAAACCCTTTCCTCGATTCGGGATTCAAACCGGTGACTTGGGACACCATAAATCTCCCAAGTGGCGACTCTGAATGTATTAATAAACGAATCCCATTTTGATTATCTTTTAATTGAAAAAACTCCATTATTATACTCTTCACGGGGTGTAGTAGCAAAAAAGGAGGTGTGATAGTATTAACTAGTGTATTATAAAAAATCATCAATTGAACACTTGAGAATTCTTTTCAAGCATTGAAGCTATCTGATATTCGAGTATTCAATTCTCAAATGCATCAAAAACAAAGTTTAACACTACTACGAACCAGTTCCTAAATCTAGTATCTTGTTATCCTTGGTTGAGCTGTAACTTTTTAATTGTTCTTCATTGTAATTCCTAATTTGCTTAGCTAGAAGTGTGGCTTAGGAACCTCCTTGTAAAACCATAAACACTTAGTGTTTGTATCGTGACTAGTGTTAATCATGAGTAGAAGTTTTTGTAATAGGTGTACTGCAAAATATCTTGTAATAGGTGTATTACAAGTTAGCGAGGGATTAAGAGTTTAATTCCTAGATGACATATGTTGTAATCCAAAAGTTGCTCATAGTGAAGCTGAAATCCTACCAGTGCAGGACATGATTTTTTATCCCATTGAGCAGGGATGTTTCCACGTAAAACTCCATGTCTTACTTACTTATTGTTTCATTAGCGTTCTCAGTGGAAACTTATGGAGGACCCCGTCTCTCTATAGTTTGGTGGATATAAACTATAAGTGTTGAAACCCGCAAACTTATTATTTTTGCAAGTTATATTTTGCACAACTACTTAAGAGATGCAGATCCAAATGATGAGTTACTTGCACAAGTTGATGCAGAGCTTATGAATTATAGTGATGTGCATAAAGAACCACCAAATTCTAGGAAAAGTAATGAGGAGCTTAGAAGGGGGGAGATGATTAGAGATGTCATAGCAGCTGGCATGTGGACTAACTATCAAGTTTAATCTTTTAGGAGAGAAAAGTCAACGAATTTTTTTGTGTTTATTTATTTGATGTTGTTTGAAAGTAATTTCGAATATTATTTGAATAATAAATATAATGTACTATAGATTTATTTTATTTTATAACTCTTACAACTATTGTACCTGACAAAGTTTTCATTAAGTCTTATGAATATCTCTTGATTATGTAGTTATCAATATGACGAAAAAGCCAAAGGCATCCTCAAGCAATACAAATCTTTCAAATAATACTTATGTTTGTATTTGGTCAAATACCATGGATGTTGTCTTAATTGATGCATTCTATCATGAGCACACACTTGAAAATAGGGTTGGTGAAACTTTTACTGCACACGCGATTGACATTATAGTGAAAGAAAAGCAATCAAAATATTCAGATAAAGTTTTTACCTATGAGAGAGTTCACAACTGAATGAGAAATAGTAAAACAAAATATAGCAAGTGTTATGACACCTTTCGAAATGAGATGAGCGGGTTTGCATGGGATTTCAAAACAAATATGTGGAATGCTGAATCTGAAGTTTGGGATCAATTAATACATGTACATTTATTTTTAGCAGTTTTGTTTTCTATTTGCATCTTATAATGTTTATCTTATTTTCTGCATTATCATATTGTACTTTTTTTGTGTAGTCTAAGCCTGAAGTTGTTGAATGGAGAAACAAGCCGATTAGAAATTATGATAAGCTAATTGAGCTATAGGGAAGAGATAGAGCTACTGGAAAGCAAGTTAAGACCGGAGCAGATATAGTAAGAAGGGGTGCTCATAATAATTTGAGAAAATCAAGTGATAGTTCATTGACTATTGATGAGGCAGATGAATTAATTTTCATGAATGATACCTCTTTCGAAAATATCGAGGAACATAGACAACATGAGCAATATCAATCAACTCCAAAAGCGTCGGACACATATTCAAAGGTACCGACTTCTAGCAAGAATAAAAAATCTAAATAAGATCATCTAATCTTCTTTGACTGTACAAGAATATGTGGAGCTCAGCATGTCTGGAAGTACAGGAGAACGTTCGTTTGCTGATATTATTACCAGTATTCGATATTGGGTCATTCATAGCATTACTATACCTTCCCTATTCATTGCGGGTTGGTTATTTGTCAGCACCGGTTTAGCTTACGATGTGTTTGGAAGCCCTCGGCCAAACGAGTATTTTACAGAGAGCCGACAAGGAATTCCATTAATAACTGGCCGTTTTGATCCTTTGGAACAACTCGGAAGACATGGTTTATATGTTGAGAGGTGGGATCAATAATTACACTAATGCAGTTAATCGCCTTTCAACTATGTCACCTATTTCTGAGAGTGAGATATGATAAATGATACAAGTGTTGGATTAAGAGCCTAGTATGCACATGAAAGCTTATATATTTCTTTACAAACATGGAGACTTGTGTCACGCGCTGATTGGTTACCTATTGGAAGACCGCAAATTTCTTTTACTGACCATGATGTCATTACCTAGCAATTGAGTTAGACTAATGTTATTTATGCTTTAGCTATTGAGGATTTTATAGACTTTGACTAGATCGATATGAATTTTATATGTCAGGTTGCTAGAAAATTTTATTACATTTATGCACTTTAAGTTATGAATTATTTGCCACATTAAAGGTCAGAAAATCAAGGTCAATTGTCTACTCGGTTTTGATGGGGCGGTGAATTTTTTTTTTTGTTTGTATGAAATTGATTTGGGGCTTTCGCTATTATAGTAGAATGATGATTCCATGTGAGGAAGATACGGAGTTCAAATGAATAAATTATTTTTATGAGTAATTCTTAATAAGCATCATATTTAAAATAATTGAGGGCATTTTAGTAAACTTAGCAGCACAGTACAGTATAATACAGTCAAACCATAATTATTTAACAACAGCAAATAATACAGTCTATCCAAACGTTGTATCCATCAAAACGATAGAATACAATACATTACGATATAATACATTCTAAAATGATGGGTAACAATAATGTTCCAAATAGAGTGTAAATCATCTTACTTTGTTAGTAGTAACTCTACCACAGTCTGTTATAACTAACTTCTAATATTTGACTAACACTATACTAAAGTGACTGCCTATCACTCAATACTCTGTCTCAACTTCTCAGCTTCTTACAGTGCACAGCTGTCATCCTAGCACTTCAACACTCTTATTCACAGTGGCACACCTCTTTAGTCAATCGAAAAAAGAATAGTATTTTTAAATTAAAAGCAAGTTAATTTTCAATTTTTTTATTAATCTATAACTCATTTTAATAAAAAAAAAACGTGTTCAAGATCACATAAAAGGAGTGGAATGAGTGTGATAAAGTTTTATTCACATAAAAGGAGTTGAAGGAGTGTGATAAAGTTTTATTCACTTTAGGTACATACAAATCAGTGCGAGAATGCTTTCTGCTAGCGGCCTTTGTATAAAGATTTCTGCGTCATTTTTCCTTTCTTTTGAAATTTAGGTCACTGACAACAGGAAAGATTGATGGACTTTTTCTGCTAGATGTTCTTATTTTTCTGTGTCAAAATTCAGCAATTATTAGGTTACCAAAAATATGTTATCAATATGCGGCATTTATACAACATAACATTTGTTTGTCTCCTAAATATTTTTCTCCTCCCAAAGTATCTTTTATCTTCTTCTCCTACCTTTTTCCTTTGTGAAATGGGATAAATATATATCACCCATTAAATGAGCATGCCTTACCATCAACATTTACTTGTTCGGTTTTCGTTATTTTTCAGTGTAAAGGCAAAACGACTTTTTCATTGACTGCATCCCAGAAAGTCTTCGTCAATGTGGGAACGGCAGAGGCAAACAATATTAATAAAATAACAGAGAAATAGCGACCTTTCTTTTATTTCATTGTCACCGAGGTGGTTAAAACTGTTGGAAAAATTAGATGATTATGGAGAATAAAAGATTTAGCTTGAGGCGTGTCAAGGACACTGTCCTTAAGGATATTTCGCCCACATCGAGATAAATAATAAAATTAGGCGTATCCCCCAGGATTCAACAAGCTCTTCTAGTATAAACTAGGAGCAGAAACAACAAAGATTAATCAAAATAAACCCAACACAATAGAAGAAAACAGAAAGTAAGCTTTTACTTTTTTTTCTTCACCCCTCTTTCAACATGTTAAACCAAAGTAGTATAAATAGTGCAAAAGAAATGCACAATCTCATATGAAAACTGTCCAAGCCATAAAGGCATTTCAAAGCATATAAAAAACGTTAAAATCAAAAGCCATTAAGGCTATAAATGGTCAATTATTCTTTTAACAGTAACATTCAAATTACCCACTAATGAGCATTCAATAATCAGATTTATTTTGTTCCAATTGAATTTAAAATTAAACTAATTTTCTATTAAAAATATATTTAAGATAATTACTATAATCATTACTCATTAATATAATTGTAAGAAAATGAATCTAGACATAATTTTGAAATATTTCTTTTTGAGATATCAAAAGTATTTTTCCATCAATCCCCCACATATCTTAAAAAGAATATTTAAAAAATAATACAATAATAATTTTAAAAATAATTCGCTGGGTTTCACAAATGAGCATAATGCGTCGAATCTGGTGTCTCTTGGACTATGAACCAGACCTAGATAAAATAAGATTAAACTTACAGAACAAATGGTGAAGTTCAAAACTTCTATGAACCAAAAATTCTTTTGTAAGTTTAGTGTCTTATCTATCACATTATACTCGCACACACTTTGTTGTTTGTCGCGGTTTTGCGCTAATAGGCCATGCGCGCGCCTGGTTTTCATGAGTGCTCTAGAAATTTCGCCACAAATTTCATAGGAGCGGCCCCACTCCACACCCATATAGGTCCATCCATCAAGTGTATTCTGCAGTGCAATACACCACCTACAAAAGGCTATGGATTATTGGATTAAGAGTTTAATAACTCAACCTCACATTCATTGCAGTCTTGCACTATGTACACATACACCATAGGAAGAGACATATTTTAATAGTGCACATTTGATCAACTAATGACTTGTTATTACCCATATGAACCTACTTCATGGGATCTCCAATCACATAGGTTGGGTTACCATCATTGTTGATACATCTCAAATTGGCAAAAGTCTCAACCCCTCGATGTTTCACTTATAAGTCAAAGGATTGGCCAAATCCCCTTTTGACTACACATAATATATATAAAAAATTCTCGTATCTAAGCAATTGCTTTATCACATAACGTCTCGAGATATATACACTTCCCATTGAGAGATTTATTTTCTTACAATGGTTATTGCGCCTTGGCAATCACAATTCATCGACAAATTATTGTCGGTTTAACTCATGGTGGAATATTGCGCTTTGGCAATCACAATTCGTCGACTTAATTATTATCGGTTTAACTCTCCAAGAGGTTGTTTAATCAACATCATTGCCAAATAATTTCAATATTGTAACAACCACCAAAAGGTGATCACTCAACAACTAGCTAGTTTTTCTCATCTTAATCAAGGATTCGATGTCATCACTGTATCATTCTAATACAGTGGAAGATTCTCATGCAAAATAATAACTCATAGTATTTCTCAAATAAAACATAAGATCATCTCAAATGAAATAAAAGTTGACTTCTGTACAAGTGTATTTTAAAACATCTTTCAACACATAAGAATTTAATATTCTTTTTGGTATCTTCCATATTATAATACCAAAGTAAAATTTTCTGAATGTAGAAGCAATCTTAACTTCTACAGAAATATCTCAAATTAATATAAAACATGCCATAATTCAATAATTTCTTCATCCAAATTACTAAGAGACCCAAAGCAAGATAATTTTTCAAAGCCAGAAATACAATATATTTTGATCTTCTAATATAAATTTTCACCACAAACAATCTCAACTTTGTAATGCCTTATTATAATTTTGATAAATAATTTTCCCACCTTTTTTCTTCTTATAATCAGGCTATAACACTCTGGGTACCCGATCCCCCACATTTTAGAAAATTTCAAGCTAAGGAGATAATACTTTCACAACTCATAAAGCTTTTTACTAATTTCTCATAAAAAATTCCATTAATTCTTTCTAATGCAAATCAACGCTCTTGATTGAATTTCTTCAAAAGAAATCAAAGAAAACATTTGAATCCAACGACATAATAAATTTAACTACATCCATAATATATAATAGCACCAAATGCTTTTTGCAACACTTCTATGTGGTAAATTTATATAATATCTCAATCTTAATACTCAAAATATATAATAATATAATCTTAGTAAATCTTAGTTTACTCTCTTGTTTCCTTGCAATGCATAATCTCATATATTCTAAAATATAAGTTCCCAATAATTAGATTGGAGATTATATCATAATAATATTCATGAGGAACATCAATCAACTAATGTTTCAATTTCTCCAAATAATAGCGTGACTCGGAATCCTTGCCAAGTTGTGACATCTTCTTTCATAAAGTAAAAAAAAATCTAACATTTTGACACACTTGAAGTCGAATTTATAAAATTAGTACCATCTCATGCTAAAACTCCTTTGTCATCCCGGCTACATCATTTTGTTCTTTTTGTCTGAAAACTTTACCTGCGTTGAAGAAAAGAAGATTGATGAAAAAATTGATATGTCAATAATAGCTTAACTAGTCTGTGCATCATGTGTAAATGGATCAGCCAAAATATTGCAATTTGTATTCTCCATAAGAATAAAGTGTGAAATATCCTTAAGATTGTTGGAAAAATTAGATGATTATGGAGAATAAAAGATTTAGCTTGAGGCGTGTCAAGGACACTATCCTTAAGGATATTTCGCCCACACCGAGATAAATAATAAAATTAGGCATATCCCCCAGGATTCAACAAGCTCTTCTAGTATAAACTAGGAGCAGAAACAACAAAGATTAATCAAAATAAACCCAGCACAATAGAAGAAAACAGAAAGTAAGCTTTTACTTTTTTTCTTCACCCCTCTTTCAAGATGTTAAACCAAAGTAGTATAAATAGTGCAAAAGAAATGCACAATCTCATATGAAAACTGTCCAAGCCATAAAGGCATTTCAAAGCATATAAAAAACGTTAAAATCAAAAGCCATTAAGGCTATAAATGGTCAATTATTCTTTTAACAGTAACGTTCAAATTACACACTAATGAGCATTCAATAATCAGATTTATTTTGTTCCAATTGAATTTAAAATTAAACAAATTTTCTATTAAAAATATATTTAAGATAATTACTATAATCATTACTCATTAATATAATTGTAAGAAAATGAATCTAGACATAATTTTAAAATATTTCTTTTTGAGATATCAAAAGTATTTTTCCATCAAAAACTTAGATATATGAAAGAATATATTCTCTTATCGTTAGTTTAGAAATATCCATCAAATGTAAAGTAAGTTATAGTTTGGTTCATTTATTTATTCTTGGTTCAATCAAATATCTATCAAAATATTTTTTGCTTAGCTTCTTTTATTTATGTTGCAGTGAGGTGGTTGGATATATGAAAGAAAAATGATTATCTTTTGTTTAGAAATATCCATCAAATGTCTAGAAATAAATTACTGCTACTCTTTAGCCTTTAAAAATTGGGCTGTCATAACTTTTGATATATTATCCACCCAACACATTCGTCTTCTCTCTCTCTATACTGAGCTTTTATTTGGCATATTATACACTTCGTTACTTAAGTTGTTCTATTTAGACATAAATTTTACGGTAAAGGTACAAATACCTCCTTAAACTTTATGATAAGGTCTATATTTAATACTTGTTAAAAGTTTGGTCCAAATTCAATCATGTCGTTACACTATTGATCCGGATACCACCTTTATTTTAAACGGAGTCAAATACCCCCCTGGATTTTACGATAAGATCTATATATAACCTTTGTTTTTTTTAAAAAAAATTATTTTTTGTAAAAACTGAAAATATTTTGTTGAAAATAATTTCTAACGAAAATATTTTGTCAAAAAACGAATTGTTTTTCCTGTTTTTACAAACAAAAAAAATAGTTCTTACAAATTTATTTTTCCAGTTTTTGCAAAAAAATCTTTAAAAAAACTGAAAATGAAGTTGCAAAATATATTTTTCAAAAGCAAAAATATTTTGTTAAAACCCGGAAATGTTCTAATTCCTTTTTTTAATATTTTTTTTAGTTTTTACAAAAAAAAGTTAAAAACTTTATTTTTGCAATTTTTTTTAAAGTTTTACAGAAGATTTTCTTTTTGTAAAAACATGTTTGCAAAAATCATTTTTGCAACAAATAATTTTTTTTAAAAAACATATTTGTAAAAACATAAAAAAAAAAATATAAAAACAGAGGAATTAGAACGTTTTCAGTTTTTAAAAAATATTTTCGTTTATCAAAAACTGAATAAAATATTTTCAACAAATTGTTTTCGCTTTTGAAAAATGTTTTTTCCTTCATTTTTTTGTTTTTTAAAGATTTTTTTTTTGTAAAAACTAGAAAACAAATTTGTAAAAACTATTTATTTTGTAAAAACAAGAAAAAAAATCAGTTTTAACAAAATATTTTTATTTTTTAAGAACTGGAGAAATTATTTTCAAAAAAATATTTTCAGTTTTTACAAAAAAAAATATATTTTGTTAAAAAAATAAGGGTTATATATAGACCTTATCGTAAAGTCCAAGGGGGTATTTGGCTCCGTTTAGAAAAGGAGGGTATCCGGGCCAATAGTGTAACGACAGAGTTGAATTTGAGCCAAACTTTTAACGAGAGTTATATATAGACCTTATCGTAAAGTTTAGGGGGCGTATTTAGACGTTTTCTAACTTTAATGTAGAGAGTTTTACCACACAATATTAATTTGTTGAATGAGAAAAAAAAATATCTCCATTTTATTTCCTTCATTTGGTGTTGCGCTGTTCAAATAAATATTTCTACGCACCAAAAAACATTTTAGGATGTGGGAGAGGATTTTGCGGCGTCTAGTAAGTGTAAAGATGAGATGGCCAAGTAAGTATTTCATATACAAAGATAGACATATCAAACATTTTTATTTTTTCTCTTTTTTAAAATTCTACCGAGTTTAATGGCTTCCATAAAGGAAGCTTCACAAGGTTCATTTCATTTGCTCATCGACGTTTTGTTGTCGTTGGGAACTTCACTTAAGTTTACTAAAGAAAAAGGTTTTGAAATCTAACCTTTCAAAGATTATTGTCGTTGAGAACTTCACTAATGTTACTAAAGAAAAAGGTTTTGATCATTTTTCATAAATCAATTGATTCATTTTGGCTATTCTCACACATATTAAGAATCTGTATAACCATAGATTTTGCCAATTTTTTTGGGAAAATACATGTTTGTTCATAAATTTTATCTATATTTTGATAGATTCCCAAAACTCAAATCCCAAAACTAGCACAAGAGTTGGTTTTGACCCACAATATTATTATTATATTTTTTAAAAATTACGGCAAACTTTTGTATTTTATAAAAGAGCCCACCATGTATTCAATGTTGTTGTTGGGATTTTATGTATATTAAATGTTTAAAAGAGGGGGAATAAGAAATGGAGGAAAATAAAAATTTTAAGTTCTCCCCCTTCTCCTATTGACAAAGGGACATTGTGTCATATTGGAAGATGAAGAGGTGTTTGATGAGTATATAAGCAATTGCCCTTCTTCTAACTCTTAATGAGCTGAGAAGAAAGCAAGTCTCGCGCTGCCGTCGTCGCTCGTCTCGGTTCGGCTTCGGATTAGATCAAATGATCGATTGATTGATTAATTTTTTTGGACTAAATTTATTTATATATTAACATAATTCTTGTTAAATAGTTGTTTTAATAACAAAACTATTAATATTAATGGACATAAGGCAAGCCTCGCGCTGTCGTCGTTGTCGTCGCTCGCTCGACTCATCTTCAGCTTCAGATTCAAATGATCGATTGATTGCTTAATTTTTGGACCAAATTTATTTGTTAATAGTAAATATTAACAGAATTGTTATTTAATATTTATTTTAATAACAGAATATTAATACTAAAATCTAATCGTTTTCAGTTTTCAGTTGTGTAACTGAAAATTAAACTTCCCTCTTCAATTTCCCTCTTTATTGTTGAGTAAATAGCCATTTATGTTGTTGTCGTTTTGCATAAATAACCATTCTGAAGAGTTGCACCTATTCCGATTTCACCCCAACATTTGCTATAAATATAAGTCCATTCTCTCATAATTTCAATACGAATTTCTGCGTTTCTCCTCCTTTCTTCTACATACTTTTAACTTCAAAGAAAGCAATAATAAGTGTGATTTGCTATCGAACTTTGTGTTCGCTGAAACTCATGGGTTTGAAGTACCGCTACACCAGTGTGTAACTCGTTCTATCATGGGAAGAAATAATCTATAATCTTGGGTACTAGAAGGGGATTGAATTCCTTAAGGAAACACTGTGAATTCAGTGGGCTCGAATTAACTCTTGTTTCTTTACATTTTCTGTTTATATGTTATTCTTATTATTTCATAATTAGTTTACAAATACAGACTACTAACAGTTGCTTTGTCTTCTCAGTAATTTGTTGATAGTGTATTATGTAGTTCATTATAAAAATGATAATTCCGTACAAAATTTATTTATGTTCAGGACAATATTACGTGTGTTATGAATAGAATTCTATTTATGGTGAATGTCCATATTTAGAGAGATTCTAGGGTTTATTACTTGGTGGCTAAGTCACCATCTCCCTATAAATAGAGGGTTTTGTTCTATTGTAATTCTTCCCAAAATCAATAAGAATTCCCTCTCCCTAGTTTTCTCTACAATATTGTTTTTCTTCTTTTATTATTTCATAACACGTTATCAACACGAGACTCTAACCAATTGAGTAGAAATTTTGGGATTGCTCATAATGATTGTCAATTATTTCATGAACTTCCTTCATGATTAAAATTCTGGATTTAAGGTAAGTGTTTTACTTTTCTCTTTCAAATTCTTGAAATTCTATAATTTGATTTTATATACAGGCAAAAACAACAAAGTTTGATTATAACTCTAATGGAGTTTTTAAGAAATTACACCCACATGAAGTGGTAAAGTTTCTATGCCTTGCCATGATTAAATTCATGTATGATTATGGGCAATAAGTATTCTATAAAACTCTCCCATTGAATTTGCTCCATTCTCATTCCCTTTAGAGAATGTGATAGCAGTATGTAATAAGTCTGAAAGAAGACAAAATTATTACCATGAATAATCAATGGATATGGACGTGGCAATAGACAAAATTATATCATCATCATTGTGGCAATGAGAACAATAAGTATTCTCAAAATAATCCCACACTTTGTGAAAATATTTGTTATCGATTTGACATGAGATTTTATAAAGCACATACAGATGACTATGGTCCATTCATGATGTGAATGAGAAAACATCTGATTTATGAATATATATTTGTTTTTGGAAGAATATAAATGTGCTAGTGGTAGTGATTACACCACACTCACCTCTAAAAGGAGGTTTGAGATGATATAAGAAAATAATATCATTATTATGGCATAAATGATCATTGGTCACGCACCTATTGTACGCCAAAATATTTTGGCATTGTGATTATTAAAAGTCAATGATAATGCAAGAAACAGATCTTGCATATTATTTTGACCAAGGCCATAATGATATAACTTTCTCTTTAAAAGAGATATTCACCATATGGATGATGATGAATCTGTGGTAGTACAAAATTAATTAAGAGCTCTGGAAGAGCCAATTATTACTATTTTGGAGAAACACAATTGGTTACCAATAATGTATTGTGTTGTAGTATGTTTCAAAGAAACTTATTCAGTTTCCAAAGTATATGCGAAAGCAGTTGATTATATTGAGACTATAAATAAAGGAAAGATTTATTATCTTCTATTACTACAACTTGTAGCGGGGTAATATGTATGTGAAAAGTTACCCGCTTTATTCTCCAATTTGTACTACATAAACAAAAGAATATCATATGAAGTGAATATTTATTGATATAAAAACCCATATCATAATAAACTTGGAGTTTATTCATAATTGCACACATCATGGAGTAAACCTGAAGTTTATCAATATTGATAATTTATTCAGGCATAATTGATTTACCCATATCAATTTAAGTATGATGTGCAAAAATAAAGAGAATTCACATGGGTAAATATTAAAGAACTAGAAAGTTCTTTACGAATTTTTTTATGTGCTTGTTCTCATTAATTAATATACCAACTAAAATTGGGATTGAATCCCATGAATGCTGGAAATATCAAAGGTGAATATGAGCTCATTCACCTGTCATGTATACACATAAGATACAACTATGAGATGGTTACATGTGCAATTATTATTAACCCGCAACCTGGCCGGTATGTGCGAGGTAACTTGCTCATTAATTTAATTTCGAGCATAATTTCCAGATTTCCTATTCAAGATAGTTTATCTTGATAAGTTGGTTTACATCACAGTTGGTTTAGCAAAATAATTTATTGAGTGCCTCCACTTAATAGCTAAACTATTGCTTATAAGAACAAAGATATCTATATCACTTTGAAATAGGTTATATACGAAAGTATATTACATTCTCCCCTCACAAGTGGTTTAGGGTCAGGAACCAAATAATTCCATCTTATTATTATTGATGTGCGACTTATATTTTGATTAACACCATAATGCACAAAGATGAGTTCTCAAAGTTGAGGAAACAAGTTAGTTTTTCTAACATGAGGGGGAGACAAGATACAACAGTTGAGAAAAGTTACATGGAATAAATTATAATTTATACATCGAGATCCTCGGATAAAATAATATGAACTTAAAGTTCATAAAAGGATAATTCATGTGCAATTTATTGCAAAGCATGCCTGACGCATTTGCTGACCCAAAGAAAGTAACTATATTCTCACCGCAAATGCTCATATTATAATAAGTCCTAGAAGGACAAAGTCTATGGTAAGCTTAGAGTATAGACAATTCAGTTGCAAATAAATTTCTTGATAAAGAAGATGAGCAAATGATCCAAATGATCATAATAAAGGAGGCAAGTGATCTAGAAGATCACATGACATAACATTTCATAAAATCTCATGAGAGATTCAGGTACCTGAATATATGAATGAAGAGATCTCTATGTTATGTCATTATGAAAATACATTGAAACTGATTAAAATCTTTGTCGACGTCAACCTTCAAGAAGCTAGTGCACAAGATCGGGATGCGAAGGCTTAAGGATGTGAATTGATGCTCTCCTCAGGGGGAGTTAATGCGTGTTGTACTCTTTTTCCCTTACATGGTTTTGTCCCACTGTAACCTTA
Organism: Nicotiana noctiflora; assembly: GCA_032618575.1. Classification (NCBI taxonomy): domain Eukaryota; kingdom Viridiplantae; phylum Streptophyta; class Magnoliopsida; order Solanales; family Solanaceae; genus Nicotiana; species Nicotiana noctiflora. Next base: position 763,810 of record JASVEL010013161.1, read on the forward strand.
ACGAGGCACATTATCATTGAATAGACATTCAAGGGGAAGTGTTATGAATAGAATTCTATTTAGAGTGAATGTCTATCTTGTGGAGAGTTTTACTTTGTGACTAAGTCATATTTCTCCTATAAATAGAGGGGTCTTACCCCATTGCAAATCATCCCAAAAAATTCAATAAGAATTCTCTCTCTCTTTCTCTGTAATATCGTTATTCTTCTTTTATTATTTTATAACAATGTGATAATGATAATAAATATTATTGATAAAAGTGTAATTGGGTATTTGTGATAGTTTTAGAACTTGTGGGTATAAGTTATGTTTCATATTTTAAAAAAAAAAGTAAAATATGTTTTGAGAACTAAAGTCCAAATACATTTTCATCTTCAAACCAAACTTCACCCAAATCAGTTTTTTCAAAACAAGTTTAGGAATCTATGGCGAAACGCTAGCTAAGAAATTCACCTTTTAACATTAATTAACAATGAAATTAATAATGGATCCAATCTTTACTAAAAATATATTATCACAAATTAATAGTCCCTCCGGTCCACTTTTAATTGATTTACTTGTTGACTAGTGGACTATTTCTGTAAGGCCAAAGTCTTGGCATACTTTTAAGGCAAGTAAGAATTGGCAGCAGCCACTAAATCGAAGGCCAAGTTCAAGATTTCGATGCCTATAATATACTCATTATTCAGTCATTGCTGCTTCCGAAAGCTAAGGCCTATATATAGAGAACAAACATAACATCCATGACGAGGATTTAACTTAACACCAAACCCCACTCAAATCTCATGTCCTTTAACCCATAGTAATTTATTAAGTTAACAATTAAAACAATTTTGTTATTTTTCCCCGAGAAATATTGCATTTTTGTTTATCTATTTTTGTTACTTGTTAAATCAAAGGCAGCAGTTTTCAAACTTCTTCGCTTTTTTGTCGGTTTTGAATGTGATCGATTTACTTAACGATCTCCTCGGACTCTCCCCACTCTCTCACTCTATAAATACCAGCACAACATCCACTCATCCGTTAATTTCTTCATTCCGTTCTTCTTTCTCTTCTTGCCCCTTCTTTTTCTGAGAAGATCCAAAAAATGGAGAGTTTCAGCGTCAAAAATTTGCAAAGCCCACCTCGGAAATCTCACACATGTTTGTTGGGAACTCAAATTTTCCTGAGAATTTTGGCAACTGCGTTCACATTGGCGTCTACTTTGATTATTCTAACCAGCAAACAGACTGTCACTGTATTTGGCATTGAGATGGATGCTCGTTATAGCTATTCTCCTACTTTCAAGTAAAGAATATCAAAAGCAAATAGTTTTGGTTTTATTTTGAAAGTTCTGAATCTGATTTTGCTTTTGGGGTTCTCTGCAGGTTTTTTGCTTTGGCAAATATAATTGGATGTGCCTTCTCTGTTCTCTCTCTCTTTGTGGGTTTTGTTTTAGGCTATAAGGGTTTTGACCCAAAGCACTACTTTTACATTTTCCTTCATGATTTGGTACGTCCAACTTTTCCCCTTTTCAATGATCAGTCACTTGTCAAATTAGCATGTTTTAAATTGTTAGTAGTAGATCTGGATTAAGTTCTTAATCAATTTGGATTTAGACAGACTCAGAGGTAATTTGTAAAGCAATTTGGGGCCTGAAAAAAGAATTCGTTTCTTCCTCTCCCTATGGATTTACTCAATATTTTCCACATATATACCTTTCTTCCCCACCCCAGAATCTCATACGGTATTTTCCATACATTTTTGTCTTTTGTTTTGATTTTTTATTTATGAGTCTTAAACCTAGACATCATTTGGAATACACTTTGTTAGTTGTTGGTGAATACTGAATATATAAGTTTTGAGAAAATTGTTCTGACAATTCAAAAAATTTAAAAAAATAAAAGCGAAAGAAAGAGAAGCTAGAGCCTAGAAGTGGTTCATTGGTTTAAATTGTGCTAGTATGACTGTATGGAGTTTTTTCCTTCTGTGGGCCTTTGGACTATTGTGACGCATAACGTCTTTTAGAATAGTCAATTTATAATTTTAATTATGTACTTTTTATCTCTCATTAGTAAAGGTATTTCTTAACTATGTTCACCGAAGCTTTGTTTCTGTCAGGATTTGAACAATGATCTTTCATGGAACTAGAATTTTTATCATGAGCATAATGTTAGCAGGGGTTGGCCTATGTTGGGGGCTGGGGGTCATCTGAATCTGTAAGATTCATCAAAAAGATATATATATATATCTAGAAATTAAAGTCACAAAATCTGGACAGAGCTTCTAGTTTGTAAGGGTCCACCTCTGAATGTTAGAACATTAAATATGAAACATTTATGTGAACTAATGTTGGAATTTTGGTGTGATGACAGATTGTGATGGCAGTAATGCTGGCTGGATGTGCAGCAGCGACTGCAATTGGATATGTGGGGAAACATGGAGAAATGCATTCGGGATGGATGCCCATTTGTGATCATGTTTCAAAATTCTGTCACAAGGTTACAAACAGTGTCATGCTCTCTTACTTTGCTGTGATTTGCTACCTTGTCCTCACTATAATCTCTGCTAATCAATCCAGACGGATCCAAGTTTAACACTTTAGAAATATCTTAGCAGTACCGAATGTCCAAAAAAGTTCGTTTTGTATCACAAGTAAAGACAAAACACTCTTGAGCCGATAATGTTTCATGCACTAATTTTACAGTAGCTGTAGTTTCTTTTGTCTTTGGTCTGTAATCATTAGTGCCTTGTAATTGCTGCCTTGGATATATAAATGATGTTATTATGCATAGTTACTTACTTTAGTTGCTTAATTGTTCGGAGAAGTCAGTTAAACATTTAATCTTTTAGGGATGCGATAGAGAGTTTGGTTTAACTAGGGTGTGCATTCGATTTATCGATTCGATTTTGACTCTTATCGATAAGTAACTTATCGATTATCGAGTTGTACATATGCTTATCGTTATCGTTTCAATAAGGTTTCGATTTTTTCGATTTCGATTTATTAATTTTTGGGGCTTATCGATTCGGTTATCGATTACACCAATAAGAAAATTTGCGGGATTCCACGGAAAGTATATCGCTATAAACACGCCTAACTAATATAGATAAAAAGAAGCTAAAATAAGACGAACATTGTTTGTAACATAAAATTGTGTCAATAGACATATGCAACGAAATTAAAGTAAGGGATCAAATATATGCCACCAACACCACTCAAATGATATTAAAAAAAATAAAAATACATCATAACTACTAATTCTGTTTTCCATTAATTTGAACTTCATTCCCTTCAACTTTAAATATGATCATTCCTTAAATGTGGTAGATGAAATAATTAGGGGTGTGCATTCGATTTATCGATTCGATTTTGACCCATATCGATAATTACTTATCGATTATCGATTTGTACAACTGCTTATCGTTATCGTTTCAATAAGATTTCGATTTTTTTGATTTCATTTATCGATGAACCGATAACAAATAATCGATTCGGTTTATCGATAAACCGATTCGAATGCACACCCCTAGCTTTAACATTTACATGCGCGACTGAGAAGAAAAGTGAAAAAATTGATTAAATTGGACATATGTCATCTTTTTATTGGGCTCTATTTTGTAATGACAACTATTACACGTGTATTACAAACTCTTTTCTTTCTTAGTTTTCTCTTTTAGTTTTGTTCCCTACAAAAAAAAGTTGGCTTTAGAAAAAAGTAAATAATTTGAATGCATAAAGCTGCTCCTATAAAAATAGTGTGCAAAAGTTAAAGAATGTGCAGGTGTTCTTGAAAACAACCATCTTTTTTTTTTTAGAAATTATAGAATGCTTCAATACACTAAATTTTTAATGCACCAAACCAAATAATATAAGAAATAATTTCAACAATACTAATATATCTTATTCAATATTGTTCTTGCTCTACTAAAAATTTATCAAAAACGTACAGAAAAATCGATCGAAACCGTGCAGAATCGAACAAAAACCGATCGATTTTCGACCGTTTCAATTTGACAAAAAATAATGATCGCTAATGGGGAACAACCGCAGTCGGTCCATATTTTCAACCGAAGTGGATCGGTAATTGTCAACGCACTTTGACTAAGTTATTTGACACAAAATAATCTTACTGAACGAAGTCGGTCGATATTGTTGAAAATAATATTTAAATTAGCGACCGACTTTAGTGGAAATTTTAATTAATTTTTTTTTAAAATTGTTCAATTCCGATCGAAATCGATCGGAATTATTAAAATATTTAAAATTAAAATTTCTGATCGAAGTGGGTCGGTATTATTAAAATATATAATATTTAAAATCAAAAATTCGATCGAAGTCGATAAGTAAATCTAAATTTTTGGAAAATCAAATAAACATTTCCGACCGACTTTGGTCAGTAGGCAGCCAGTTTTCTGGGTAAGTTTTTGGAAGAATACATTTGTTTTATAGCTGCATCACCTGCCAACAACCAATCGCCTATAATGGCAGCATTACATTATTGTCATTCAACAAATAACAACAACAATAACAACAATAATAACAATAATAATAACGATCAAAACTATATTAACAAAACATCATATGCATCTCAACTAAACTATATTAGCAAAACATCATACCCAACAACAAAATATTTCACAAGTTAAAGTTCAAACATCATTCAAGGAATATTTTGTACTACATCATCTGTATCTCCACTACTAGAAGCTTTATTATCGGCATGATTCGAAGGATCATGACGAGAAGGATTAGCATTTGGGGAAGGCTCACGACGGGAAATAGAGAAAGCACCATTAGCAAGAAGATTGACCAACTAACCTTAAAGGACATTAAATTTTTGTCCCTCTTTTCTAGCTGAACTTGAAGGGTATCAAATTTTTTATCTCTCTTTTGTTATCTAGAGTCTCTTCAAACTCTGCTATCAGCTTTGTGATATTTTCTCCATAGACAAGAGAGTCAAACCATCAATTGCCTCATTCTGGGAGGAAGTCCATATACCTTGCAATCCATTCCCGTAGCGCCTACATGATCTCTCTGGAAGACCTTATGATATCCCCTTTTTAGGATCACCGGGAACATCCAATCATATCTTCTGTGCTTTATCATCTGAAAGGGTGGTCGCTCGCGTTGCTCATTCGGTGGCAAGCTCTGAGTGTACTCCTCCATTTAGTCTTGTAGCAACAATTTATGAAAACTACATATGTTGTCTCCGTCTGATCCTCGATCCATCTACCTGGATCTGTAAGTACCTTCTTCTTCCGGATGTGAGTCTCCATGAAGAACTCATCATGACTTATCTTCCTCTTATGTTTTTTCTAAAAATATAACAAAACATGTTAACTAAATTAAAATATATAAATACAGTTTGATAAAAATATATTTAAATATTTTAAGGAATTACCAGCAGTCTCCTCACATTCCCTATGCTCTTTGTAACCACAAAGTGCAAGGAGCCATGCTTTTCAGATGATCGCCTTCTTTCTCTGTTCACTCCTCTTTTCGAATTTTTCAGTGGTCCACATCCTCAGCATATCCTCTCGTAAATGTGTTAGAACCCAGGAAGCCTTCTTGATTTTCTTTCGAGCAGAACAGAAGGAATCAGATAATCTCTTACGATATTTGAACACAAAATTTGCAAGAATGACATTGTTATGTCGGTCATCCAAGGCATACTTAGTCTGCAAATGAAGTGTGTAACATTAGATAAAAATATTATTAATATAATGCTTAAATAGCTAAGAATTGTATTAAAACCTTAAATTGGATAGAAATTTACTCTACGAGCTCTAGTGGAAATTCACTCTAAGTCATATAGGGTGCATTATTCAACCGGCCAAGAGTTTCAATGATTATCTTTGTTGTCTGATGATTTGTTATGAACCTGCAACATAGAAATTACATTGAATAAGCAAGACTAGCTATTGTAATTCAGCAAAACCAAATAAGTAATAAATAAATCTTATCCATTGCCCTCAGCCCTGATGATTATCCTATGGTAAAGATCATACCGCGGTTCCTCTGAATCATCCTCCTCCGATGAATCTAAAGCATACATAGAAAAGTAGGCATCCAGATAAGCGTTACTATCCCTAATGGAAATACTAGGAGATGAACTCCATGGACAGGGACATGGGGTCGCTGATGAAGATGAATGCAATCTAGAGCCCTGATGCAATCTATACCTCTATTGTGATCCAAACCACTGGTGCGACCCGAGTGGCTAAAATCTAGATAAATGCTCTAGCTGGTGGTGAAGCAAATGGAGAAGATGATGGTCGTATCACCATATGGCCATGTGACTGCTTACTCGGTGGGCCCATGTAACTATATGCATGCTCATGTGGAGGAAGCGGGGTATAGCCTTGTAGTGGAGAATATTAAGAATATTGTTGGGAGGGTGAATGGTAGATAGTCTGATGAGTACATGGATGTGGTGGAAAAGATGTGTGCCTAGAATAATGTTATCGACCATCAGCAGCGGAGGGATGCAAGTGAGGAGTGGAAGGAAGCGAGGGTGTAGCACCATCTTCATTATCAATATGCCTTTTATCCTTCCTAGACCTATCTCGACCACTACCAGTCATCACCATAAATTTAAGAAAATCTTAGAATTGAGAATATAAATCTATATAAGTTGAGAACACATGAAAAACTAACATGCTAGTCGTCTTCGAAGTATCCTTCCTTGTCCAAAAATTTTCCTCTTCACTTATTTCATTTTCATCAGCTGATTCTTCATCCTCATTTTCTACGATTTTTATTTCCTCCATATCAACTTCTTCTAATATGCATTGAGGATACTCCAAGTTATTTTCTATCTGATCATCCACCATTTGGTTAACACTTGAGGTATCATTTTGGTAAGAAACATCTAGCACATTCTCAACTTCCACCCTACCATCAGGCTTAGTTTTGATTACAACCAACCAATCAGCCTTATCCCTTCGTAATGGATATGGAACATAATACATTTGTCTAACTTTTTCTATAATTATAAAATGATAATAGTGATCATACTCCCTCTTTTATTAACCTTAATTATGTTGTACTGCAAGTGTACATTTGTACCTCTTCTAGGTGTTATGTCAAACCACTTGCATCAGAAAAGTATGATCTTCTTATTTGGCCAACATAAACATGATAATTCTAGAAACTCTTTGATCACACCAAAAAAATAATTTTTCGCATCCTGGTTGCCTTCATCACCTTTGACACACACTCCACTATTTTTTTTAATACTTGGAATATTTTTCGGTGTGAAATTTGTAACCATTCACAAAATACTTAAACATACAGGTCCCTAAGATATATCTTTCAAATTTGATTAACACCATTGTTTGGATTATTGACCAACATGTAGTGTTAAATAAATGACAAGTGAGAAAGTATATTCACAAGTGACCAAGTATGTATATACGCATGTAAGAAAGTATGTAAGATGCACTTACACACTCTTTAAACCACGCATTAAATGTGGAATATACAACATCATGGACAAATTAACCCACAAAGTCACTGAGCGGCACGTTGAAATTTTTTTAGTTACATCAACCAAATTAAATAGTAGTCCATGTAAATTAGTCTTACTTCAACACTTACTTAACAAAGGGGTGAACTTCTAAAAAATTTAACAACACATGATTTGAAGCTGATTTGTACTCTATACCACTTAGGCCCCTTTTTAATCAATCTTTAAAAGCTCGACCTGGTTGAATGAACGTGAACATTTGTGGATATAATGGATCATTCTCAATCACGATATTGTGCCGATTGGGCCTATTTTTAGTACATGGAACATGATTGCCGAAATAGTAAGAAAAAAATGGCCAGTTTCCTTTGCAAGATAGGCTTCGCATATGGATCCTTCAATCCTGTTCCCCCGTTGAAAAAATTATTTACACTTATCGATAGTCCTGCACATTGTCAATTTAGACGACAATGTTAAAGAAAATTACAAGAATGAATCAAGGTTTGATCATTATCTCTAGAATTAATACATCTACCTGCAATGAATCTGCGATCCAAGTCATGCCTCGTGTACAAGGTGAATTGGAAGATGTTCCATCGTATCAAATAAATCACATGGAAAAATCCTTTCCAACTTATTACTGATTATAGGAATGTTGCGATTCATTTGAAATATGTTTTCTTCTCTTAATGTGGTATAACATATGTATTCGAAAAATAAATTTATCTCAGTGATGGGTTGTCAGATATTTTTAGGGAAACCATAAAATGCAAATGGGATTAAAGTTTTCATGAAGATATGACAGTCATGAATTTTCATATGATTCAGCTTTCCCTCAACCATATTAGCACATTTTTCCAAGTTCGAAGCATAGCCCTTAGGAAACTTTAGGTTTGCCACTCATAAATCTGTCATCTTTGTTCCAAAGTGAATGTGTAGTTGCCCTTAGGCTTTAACACCATATCATTGTTCGCAGACTGGAAATGCAACTCAGGCCACCTGCAATTTTCTTGTAAGCCTAGTCTAGCCTTCAGGTTATCTTTTGTATTATTCTTATAATCTATCACTGTGTTGAATAAATTGTCAAAATAGTTCTTCTTAATATGCATGACATCAAGATTGTATCTGAAAAGATTATCTTTTCAATATGACAACTCTCGAAATATGCTTTGTATTGTCTAGTTATGAGTAGCACCATATCCAGGAAATCTAGAAGGTGGGGCCTCGGTAACATTAGTAAAGTTTTGAAACCTCTCTCGAATTTCCTCAGCGGATAAAATTAGAGGTGGAAAATCATGTTCAAATGTATTCTTTTTAATGCATTCTTTATCTTCTGAACACACGATCAACTGGCAAGAACTGATGATGCCAATCAAATCATGACTGCTTTCGTCCATGTCTTAGAGTGAACGCTTTACCATTTTCCATGCAGTAAGGACATGCTAACTTTCCAGCAGTCATCCACCCAGACAACATCCATTCGCAGAAAAATCATTAACGGTCCACATTAAATTTATACGCAAGTTGAAATTTTTCTTAGTTGATATGTCATATGTCTCAACTCCATCACACCACAACTGTTTTAACTCACCAATAAAAGGTTTCAAGTATACATCAATCAAACGTTTTGGATTGCGGGGACCGAGAATAATACACTTTACAAAGATATATGGACTAGTTATACACATCTCAAGCAAAAGATTATACAGCGTAATAAAGACCGGCCAACATGAATATGGTGTTGAAGAATAGAAAAAGGCATGAAACAATCAGCACGCAAACCCAATCGAATATTCCTCAGTTCACTAGCATAATCAGGAAGTATCCTATGAAAATGCTTCCAAACTTCCTCATCTGAAGGATGACACAAAATACCGGGCGGCCTTCTATTTTCATAGTTCCATCTTATATGAGGAGCGAAACTAATCGATGAGCATAACCTCATTAATCTAGGAATACGAGGTAAATAATGAATCAACTTCACAACAACATTCTTCCTGCTGGAAACCCACTTAAAATGAGGGTTTTCGAAAAATTTATAACTTTCTAAATCTGCATCACTCTTATAATACAACATGCAACTATCTTAAAAACAATCGATTCTCATAGACGAGAGCCCTAACTTAGAAACCAATCTTTTAACTTTATAAAAATCTCTAGGTATGTTGAAAGTTGGATCAACTAGTTCACTCATAAGGCCAATGAAAGTATTCATTCCCGCTTGAGAAATATTGGTATATGATTTGATACTTAATAATCTAACGGTAACAGACAATTGAGAGTGCATACTCCCATCACTGAGTGGACGACTAGCAACCTCTAACTGTTCGTAAAATATTTTTCTCCTTCGTTAGGTGGTTGTTCAACGCTCTCATGGGTTTCAAAGTCGAAATGCATCCTAAAAGCATCTGCAACCATTTCATGATATCTAGGATATCGAACGCTATTCTCCACCGACCTACTACTTTCGCCAACAACTACATTATGAAATACACCATCATTACCATCAACCTCTCCATGACTAGTTCACACAAAATAATTATCCATAAAAATTTATACTCCATCTCATGAAACTGACATTGCATGCTTAAGGATGGTATTAATTCCATTTCATATAAGGATAGAGATAAAAGGACATCTGTATAGTTTAAGTGTATAACTAACTTTTTCGAAGAGTATAACTTATGTATTGCATTGAGGTATTTACGTCAAACTGTGAGTTTGTTTGGCCAAGCTTTTCTAAGAGCAGAGGTATTTTTTTTTAAAAAAAATAAGTTTTTTAAGGTAGGTATTTGCCCAAACTTCTAGAAGAGTATTTTTGAGTAGAAGTAGAAGCAGAAAAAAAAATTCTCTCTAAAAGCTCTTATTTTAGAAGCACTTTTGAAATATACTTAAAACACTTTTGAAAGATTGACCAAACACTAATTACTGCTGAAAAATATTTTTCAAATTAGTCAGCCAAACTTATCATCAAGAGTACTTTTTTAAAATCAATTTTGAGAAAATATTTCTAGCTCAAAATAAACTGAATTTAGAAGTTTGGTCAAACATGCTATTAGTAGCATTCATTGTTGGAATTTGTAGTTATTACGTACCTACCTCGTAATACGTATTGAGAGTGCCATCTAACTGTGTTGATAAAGAGAATTCCATACGGCTTTCCCATGCTATTATGATAGTGTTTATATTTGTACTTCAACTATTTGAGTGGGTATTACTAGTTCCTACAATACATATATTGAGTAAGTATGTTCACCAAAATTTTATATAGATAAAAAATATTACCTTGCGTTTTTCGTACCGAGTAACCATGCCACTTCTTAATTGGTTAAGGATAACGAGAAGTCCAATATATAAAATAGAATGTGTTTGAAAAAATTTATCTTGCTATCAAAAAAGAAGAAAATAGTTACTCTATAAAAGCAGCATTCCCTCTCCTCGTGGGAATTGGGAATATTCAGTGAAATAAACATGACAAATGACGTCTCTCTCTCACTTCCCCAACAAGCACGCAAATGTATATATCAAGACTAAACACAAAACCCATGGTAAATGTGTCGCACACCTAATATCCAAAGCCAAAGCTTACGTAAACAATTACTCCCACTATTTTAATTGATGTGAATTTATTTAATTGTGTACAAAATTTAAACAAAAATGAAGATTTTTGAAATTTGTAGCCCTAAATAAGTAAAAAAAAGAGTCTAGAATATTTGTGTGGTTGTAAAAACTTCTTATTAAGGGTATAATCGAAAGTTTAAGCTAAGTTGTTTCCATATTTAGAAATATGACATTCTTTTTGGAACGGACCATATAAAAAATATGTTCACATATACTAGAACGGAAGGAGTAGTATATTCTGCAGTGAGTTGTCCAATAATCTATTTATAGCACCAAAATTTCAAGACGGTGTAGTCCATTGGACGACAATAATGAGTTGCTAACTCCATCCATGCACGACAATTCGTAATTCTACCTGAAAATCTCTCTGTGTTTGTTTTTCTGGAGAAGCGATGGAGCTATAAGTAAATCTTCATTAAGAATTGTATCATAATATATAGCTCCACTTCAATCCAATTAATTAGTATTGTATAATAAGTAAATCCCAAATAATTAGAATTGTATAATAATACAAGTATAAAATGTTATATCTAGTTGTTTGACTCAAAAGTTATCGGTTACTTTACGAATGCAAAACAATACACATATAAGCTGAGGGCCAATTATAACAAGTCGTAATAAATCGAGAATCAAATAGAGGAAATGGTGATTAAGAGTAGTTCTTCTAATAACCGAAAATATGGATGATCTTTATTGATGATAATACGGTAGTTTGCCTCCGCATAGGGAGGTTCAGAGCCTTACAATCCTATCCTCTTTTGATCTCTCACTTTTTTAGTTTTTTTTTTTGTGATTCTCCCTCCTCGTTTTGCTTTTTTTTTTTAGAGTCTCCATGGGGAATGAGAGGAACCCTGTGCAGGTCTCTCTTCTTGGTATTTATAGATATGAAGTATGCCTGCCGACTATTTGTGGTAGGGCTCATGTTGAGAGACTCCCTCTGACAAAAATGAATAGGCCATAACCTTACTAATCATCTTAAGCGGGCATTTAAACGACGTTAACTAAGAGAGGTTGTGTCATTTATTAACCTTGCTTATTGTCGATTATTATATGGTTGAATTCCAACCCATACAGTTAGTCCCTCCACTTATCGAGGTCGTCCCGTACTCGAGCTTGATAAGCGAACTTTGCCGACTATGATATAGATAAATTTTGGATAAGGAGTAGACGACTGTTACTCGGGTTGAGGCCACACTCTTCATGGCAACGGACCGGTCTCATAGAGTTTTCCAATATTGCTTTTTCATAGAAAAGGATCGTCAGACAACTCTCTCCCTCCCTACCATGAGGACATATGGTTTTTTTTTTTAAACACGACTAGGGGGACAGGAATTCGGTCTCGTCCTATTTTGAGACTTCGCTTTGGTCGTGCGGGCGTCATCGGCGGCGGGAGGTAAACCGTATGCAGTACGAATACAATGTACACAGTTTTTTCGGAGCTTTGAAGGAACATGGTACATTCCGCCCTTATTGACAAGACTCTTCGTTTACTCTGATTAGCGGGATGACGACTGTGGTCGAGCGGGCACGTTATGATGCTGATCGTGGCGGCGCCCGTTTTAACAGAATCGAATCGTTTTTAACGGTTTGATGTGTAGTTAATGACACCCATCGGTTTTCCCAAAATCATTTATGTTGCCTATAAAGGTGATTTGGAATATTCGTTTCTTGGTACACTATTATTTATTTGAGAGATTCTGGAGCTCTTGTCTTCTACAAATTCATTGTTTCTTTTCTTGATAGCGATAAGCTTTGTCGTCTTCCATCAAATCCAGTTTTTCATTCTTCTAACAACTGAACAATGGCCAGCTCTTTTCCCCGTGAATTTATTCCGGTTAGTTTGATGATCAACCATCTGGTGATTGAAAGGCCATCTCCAGTGCTGGGAGAAGAGGGGCAAACTGAGGATGAGAGGGTTCCATCGATAGACATAATACTCCCCGTATCTGGAGGTCCGGTGATAGATTTCACCGCCGATGGAGGGGAAGACCCCGTGGATGAGGCCCCACTAATGGGAGAGGTAGGCATGGCCCAACTGCGGGAATAAGGGTTTGTGCCTACTCATGTTGATATTGTTCTTGCCCGGCATGAGGAGAGGGTTCACACCGATCGCGTAGGGTACTGCATTTTTTATGCGCACCCCTTCAAGCTGGGGTTCAGGGTTCCGCGTCCCACTTTAGTGGTGGACTTCTGCCGTTACTATAAGGTATTCCCAGGCCAGCTCACCCCCTCTCTCTACAAATTCCTGGTGATATTTTTGAAATATGGGGAGTTGGCTGGCAGGACGGTCATGCTGCAGCACGTGCTCGCCCTATACGCTCCTCAACGAGTGCGAGGTACCATGCTTCGGGCGAGCTCACGTGGGTCGAGGGGGCTGACGACAGCGTTGGACGATGAGGTTGAGCCTTGGCCGTTTGAGCAGTTCTTTTATATCAGGACCGAGCATTTGGTGGCATCCTCTTTGAGGTTCCCGGAGGTTTGGAACCATAGACGTGAGTTATATTTATCGAAACGGCAATTTTCATTCCTTCTTTCTTTTTTTACTGTGTTTAAGTAAATACTGTCTTGTCGTTCCTTTCATAGCCGAGAGGTCACCACCGGCTTTATTTGTCAGGATACGTGGGTGGCTCGAAGCCGTACTTCCTCATACCGAGGGGATTCAAACGTGGGCATCCTTTTGGGAGAAGCACGGCCGGGGGCAAGCCATGGGTAAGAAGTTTGTTCTTTTGATTTGCTAAGTTTAGGGTTTAGTAGATTCTCTGGCTGACCTCATCTTTCAGTTCCAGGGAGGGTGAATCGCGGCAGAGCTCCTCAACTAGTTTTTCGGCAGCCAGTGTGATTACTAGATTCTTTGCAGCACCGGCGCTATACCGTGTATCAAGGGCTGGGTCGGCTGAATCTTTTGTGACTCCTTTTCTCTCTCGTCCTTTATTTTGGGACGAAGGGCTTTCGGGGATCGTTTTCCCTCGAGATGGCTCATCTTCGCGCGTTGAGGAAAAATGGCCTTTGATTAGGCGTAGGGTTGCTTTTACTCCAGTTCTTCTCGTGGTGGCCGCGTCTGTGCCGCCCATATAATTAATGTGGATTCTCCTCCTTTGGAGGCGGGAGAGGGTACGACTACGGCACATACTCGGGTCGAGGGCGAATGATGCTCAGGTCCACTTGGATCGAGAAGGAAGCGCTACCCCAACGGCCTAGTCTTCGACCCATATGGTCGAGATAAGGGAGGCTTCTCGGGTGATCGTGGAGATTGGCGAGTCGAGTACCCCGTCGTCAGAGGCGGCGACCGCAGGGGATGGGTCTAAATCCAACTCGGATTTGGATTCTGAGGATGTTCGCATGTTCCAAGATGGCGTCACAAATGAAACTGTCTACCCGAAAGGGAGGCCGTGCCTCATTGAGGTTCCAGTGGATTCGAATTTGCTACTACTAGACTCGAGTCTGGTGTTGCAATTTGGGCAGCTGTGTTTGGAGAGAGAGAATGAGTTGTTGAGGGGCGTTACAGACGTCGGCCTGATGAACGAAGTGGCGGTGATGGGAATGAGGGTATGTGTTCAAAGATGGAGGCTTATTTGCTTTCCTTTTGTCCTGTTTTATTTCCTGCATGTACTGTTGTCTCTCGTTTTGCAGGATTTATTGTTGGAGGTAGAGAGCCTCCGTCCAGCCAACGTTCGTTCGAGGGTATTTTTGCGGTTGCTTAACAAGTGTCATCGTTGTCACACCTCCCTTTTTACTACCCCACATGCGTAAGGTGTATAAATACACTCGTAGGGTATACCCCGACGCTCAATTACCCAAGACGGATAAAATAGCGTAAGGGAAGGAGTTTTTCCAATTAAAGGACAATCGGTTCCGGATTTTATTAGAGATTAATCAGAGTCGCCACTTGGGAATGACAATGGTGTCCCAAGTCACCGGTTAATCCCGAATCCGAGGAATTTTGACTCTTAAAATGTCTGCGAAGCAGAGGTCCGGATAAGGAACTCTGTTAACCCGGGAGAAGGTGTTAGGCACTCCCGGATTCCGTGGTTTTAGCACGGTCGCTCCACTGTCGTTCTTGACTTTTGTTTGACTCAATTATAAGTTTTAACAGCATAATGTGCTTTTACATAAATATTACTTTTTAAGAATTTGCGACATTGCGGAAACACACCTCGAGTCATACCGCAACCAGCACGCCTATGACTTTCGGTATATTTCGGCTTTGCCGAGATTTGGATTTGAGTCGCACCAAGTGCACACTCGTGATTAGGAAGGTATTATTATTAACTAACGCACCTAAAGTAATTTCGCGTTTGTACTTTGCGAGGGCCATGAAATTTGCTAAATGGCACGCCCCGAAATCTAAGGTTCAATTTATAATAGAAGAGGGCTATTCAATTTGTCATTTTTGTTTGACGTGGCACGCCTTGATTTATTCCAAGGATCATACTTAACCAGAGCAAACTACGGGGGCTCATTGCCGCAAACTCCATTAGTTCATCAATTTTTACAAGATATGCAGGACCGAACAGTTGCCACCATAGCCTTTGAATCTAAAACATAGCATTTATAAACAAAGGCACAATGGCACTAGGAAAGTTTTACTACTATTAATGAATTGAAGCAATCTGTTATAGTAACATAGCAAAGAATCATTAAACATAGAATGTTTTTTTTTTGAAATCATCTCTACAAACTAAGAATGACCGTATGGTAAACTTGAAATCCTCACATTATAGATTCGAGAATTCAATTTATGATAGTTAGTAGTGAGAAAATGGTTAAAGGATAAATCTATGTTATTATGATAAAAGATGTGAATGCCAAGATAATTAAGTTAAAACCAAGATGTTCCATACTTCCAAATTCTGAAAAAATGTTCACGGAAATAAGTCCAAATGCACTTTCAAATCCTTGGCTTCACTGTGCCGTATGAAAGTCTATTTACCTCATATTATAATCCAAATGAAAACGAGCAAACAAACATTCAACAATCCTTTAAATCAATCCAATTTTCATGGCGTACTTCAATACCCCAAAGCACACCCAAAACCTAAATTCCCTAACCAAATCCTTGGAAGATTCATATCAAATTACTAACACAATTCTGAATTCCAAATTAATTTCTATTTATGAATACATATAAAAAAACAGAATTAAATGGAATTCAACCAAGAGAAAAATGAACAGCTCTTCAATTTATTTCCAATAGCTTGGAATTACAAATGTGTACCTGAAATTTAAAGAGATTCCATTAGATTTACGAACAGTCGCAAAGTATAATTTAACCAACAGTTCAACGGTGACAGTCATAGCTACAATAGCTCAACATTTCAGCAGCAGTGGAATCGACAATTAAACCCAGGAAACAATTTTCAGAACTTTGAAATGTTTCAAAAAAACAATTTCACATTCAAATAACAACTTCCACTGATTCTACTATTGTTTTTGGGGTTTTTGAAGATAATTTGAAGAAAAAAGATAAGAAAAACAAATCTGAAATGTTAATTTCAGATCTGAAATTTAACTAATATTTTTGGGATTTTTCTAGGTTTATTTGGTTCCAAATTCTAAAAAGAGACCCTAAAAATCAGAAGGAACCCCCCTTTTATTAATGCTGAAAATGCCTATTTATAAGCCAAAATCAAGAAATCTGAATTTCATTAAAAACCCTTCAATTTTTGACTTGTTGCACAAGTTAGTGCAATTAAGCTAGTGAAAACTACACTAAGACCCATTCTAGAATACTCTACCATGTTCTATTTCCCTTGCATTACCTATTATGCCCTCATTTCCTTCTAATAATCACTAAGATACCTTTTGTTATGCCCAAATTGTCCTAAAAGCTCTATATTTACCACAATTATACCAATTTCCTTTCCAATTGCACCCTTTTCCTATTAACCTTATTACAAGTTTACCAACTCCCTTTCCCCAATTTACCCCTACTTCTCAAGACTTATTACATTCCTAATTTCTGTATTTTACTCCTATTTTAACCCATTTTCAGATTTGTATTTAGCAAATAGCCACCATTAAGTGACTATTGCTCAACTAGCCAATTGGCACTTTCAACTACTTTAAATCCAACTTAATTCGCTAATTAAAAACACATTTCAACTATAGCCAACCTTAGGCGATCTTACAAATATGGCCACTTATGACTAATTATCCAATTAACAAGACTCGGGAGAACAATTGATAGATGATGAGTCTTATTAATCGAGACAACTAACCGCAATTGATTCTATTTAATAGAACCACCTTAGGTTGCTACGAATCAAGTGATTTCAACTATCGACCTAACTTGAATTTAAACTAATCTAAAGTTGAATTCACTAATTAAGCTTAACGGCTAACTAACAGCTATAACCAATACATCCTAACTGAATCGACTAGCTCATTAACTAACAGAATGTACCAAAATCAACCATTAACCAACAAAATCAAAACAGGATCAAAATACTTATCAAAAACAGATTCACTAATTGGCAGACGGGTAAGCCCTATTGTTCGGACAGTATTGCATACTAATTAATCAACAAAATCCAAAACTAATCTATCACCACTGACTAACAATATCATTATCAAAGGAAACAAACATCAGAATCAAAATATTAACACCCGAATTAACCAATGACACTAAAATACCAAATCAGTTTCGGAAATCAACTTACTTTGAACTAATCGACACAAAAATTCAAGCAATTTCCATCACATTGTTAAAACAATCAAAAATCAAAGGCTCATCAGAAAATGACCAATTCTCGAAATCTTAAGAATCTAAAAAAATAACAGAGAAGAATCTAACAATACTAATCCAAAATTAACAGAAAAACTAACAATCCTATAAACCGATACTTAATGAAACCGGACACCAGAATATTAACGGAAATGAATTCATACTGAAATTAACAGATTCGACAAAAGATAGCAGTAACACAAAGAGACAAGGAGAACTTAGCTAAAATCCTACAGAAAAATGAAAAATCAAAACACGGCCGAAAAGAGAAAAATCAGAAATTAGCTATTTTTCCTAACAAATAACTAACAATTTAACAAAAAATCCAGAAATTACCGGAAACTAATATCAGAACAGTGTTAATCAGAATTTACTAATTAACTAATTACAATTGAGATTAACCAACTAAAAATCTAATAGTTTTTACGGCGTAACTAATTAAAGACATAAAACAACAAATGACTATTATTCCTAATTATTATAATTACTAAAAAGAAAAACAAGAAGAACTTAAACAAATAAAAAAAAAACACAAAGAAATAAAGTAGGAATACTTAGCTATTTTTTCCGATTTTTCTGTTTTCTTTTCCTTTTTTTTTTGTTTCTTTTCCATTATCTTCTTGATAGAACTCGAACCTCTCTTGAATCTTTCTTGAATCGACAAATCTTGACAAATCCGGCAACTCTCTTGAATTTTTCTTGAATGTCCGGCGGTTCTTGACTCGAAATTCTTGTGTCACGGCATAAGGGGTGTAAGAAGAGAGGTGGGGGTTGATTTGGGGGTGGTTTTGAGTGGCGGCGCCGCCATGGGAGAGGGTGGCGGCGCGGGAGATTTGGAGCTTTTGGTTGATGTTTGAAGGAGACTAGTGGTGGGGGAGTGATGAGGAGAAGGTGGGGAGCATTTTGGTGTTGGTTTCACCGGGAAAGGAAGCCGGCCGCCGCCGTGGGTGGCGGAACCCTAGCGGCGGCGCCGTTTTTAAGAGTGACTGTTTGGACAAGGAGGCATAGGGGAGATCAGTTTATGTCT
Source organism: Nicotiana noctiflora (assembly GCA_032618575.1). Classification (NCBI taxonomy): domain Eukaryota; kingdom Viridiplantae; phylum Streptophyta; class Magnoliopsida; order Solanales; family Solanaceae; genus Nicotiana; species Nicotiana noctiflora. Next base: position 782,633 of record JASVEL010013161.1, read on the forward strand.
AATGTGTTATGTTAAGGAATGAGTTAGGTTTTTTTAAGGTTTGTGTACATAAAAATGTAATAAAGAATTTGAACCGTTGGATTACAATCACTTACGGCTGAGATTAAAGGGGAGGGTGGACCGGTTTTAATTGGGTTTGGTGTTTGGGCTGGGCGACTGGGGCTGGGTATTTGGGTTGGCAGAAATCGTTTGGGCTGGTGTTAGTTTGGCCCAAGTCTTTTGTGTCTTTGTATTTTTCCTTTGTATTGTATTTCTTTTCCTTGTATTTTCCTCCCCTCTTTTTTTTTGTATTTTATTTTCTTTGTATTTATTTGGCACTAATAAAAACTAAACTAATTAACTCTTTTTGACAATTTTCAATTTAAAAGCTAACTAATTTTTTTATTTTTCTTTAATTTGTTAAACATGAAATGAACTAATTTCCTAAAGATGCAAATTTTTTGTATTTTTCATTTATCACACGCAACTAACACAAAATTCACACAAAATTTTTAAAAAAATAAGAAAAAATTATTTATTTTGAATTTTATAGGAATGACTCATGTGTAGGGTAAAAATCACGTGCTCACAGCTGCCCCTCTTTGCTCGGGGACACGAAGAGTTTCCGTGCAAAGATAAGTGAGCGACTATGAACGATTTTTACCCATTCGAGTATTCCATTGTGAAGCATTTTGAAAAGCTTTGACCGCACCCTGCTTCGGAGGTTGCCTACATATCCTGGGCTAAACAGGAATCAGGTCAGTGTAGTTCGGGAAGGTCTGGTAGCTGGGACTACCAAGGACTGTGATCTCACTGCTGTTGCTGTTGTTACTGCCGTCATTGCTGACTGACCCCTTATTACACCATGGTAAAAATAAAAGAAGCTAGTCTAAGCTACAGCCTATGAATCACAAAGAATCCTATCTATGTCTTCCAACTTGTCTTTTTGTATTTTCTTGATCTTGTGTCTTGTATTCCTTGCAACTGCATTTTTGTTATTGCCTTCAACTTGTATCTTCGCTCCAATGGCATTCTTGTTATTGCCTTGAACTTGTTCAACCTCTTCAATATGAAATATTTCGTCCATTCTCCAGGTGGACCCCTGCTTGTGACTAAATAAACAACCAAAGAAAGATTTTTTCTCCCCCAGTATGGTGACCTGGGCACATCATGTTATTGAATGTCCAAATTTTTCATTCATCTTTTTTTCTTTTTTTTCTTTTTTCTTTTTTTTTCTTCTTTTCATATTTTTCTTTTTTTTTCTTTTTCTTTTTCCCTTTTTTTTTCTTTTTAGATGCAGATACGTGAAATGCGATGCGGAAAAGTATTCCCGTATTTGAAGGTGGGCGCCTAACCGAAATTAAACGTGCAATGCGATGCGGAAAAGTATTCCCGTATTTGAAGGTGGGCACCTAACAGAAATTAAACGTGCAATGCGAATGCAGAAAAGTATTCCCGTATTAGAAGGTGGGCACCTAACAGAAATTAAACGTGCAATGCGAATGCAGAAAAGTATTCCCGTATTAGAAGGTGGGCACCTAACAGAAATTAAACGTGCAATGCAGAAATGTATTCCCGTATTAGAAGGTGGGCGCCTAACAGAAATTAAATTGCCATTCCATTCTTCAGGCGGGCACCTGACTCCAACAACAAACTTCGAAAATAAATCACCATTCCATTCTTCAGGCGGGCACCCTGACTTTCATCAACAAACTTTGAAAATACATCGCCATACCATTCTTCGGGCGGGCACCCCCACTTCAACAACAATTTAAAACTTCAACTAAAACTTAAAGTAAAATGCCATTCCATTCTCCAGGCGGGCACCCTGACTTCAACAATGAACTTTAAAAAATAAATTGCCATACCATTCTTCGGGCGGGCACCCCGACTTCAACAACAATTTAAAACTTCAACTAAAACTTAAAGTAAAATGCCATTCCATTCTTCGAGCGGGCACCCCGACTTCAACAACAATTTAAAACTTCAACTAAAACTTAAAGTAAAATGCCATTCCATTCTCCGGGCGGGCACCCTGACTTCAACAATGAACTTTAAAAAATAAATTGCCATACCATTCTTCGGGCGGGCACCCCGACTTCAACAACAATTTAAAACTTCAACTAAAACTTAAAGTAAAATGCCATTCCATTCTTCGGGCGGGCACCCCGACTCCAACAACAAACTTCGAAAATAAATCTTAAAGTAAAATGCCATTCCATTCTCCAGGCGGGCATCCCGACTTCAACAACAAACTTTAAAAATAAATTGCCATACCATTCTTCGGGCGGGCACCTAACAGAAATTAAACGTGCAATGCAAAATGCAGAAAAGTATTCCCGTATTAGAAGGTGGGCACCTAACAGAAATTAAACGTGCAATGCAGAAATGTATTCCCGTATTAGAAGGTGGGCGCCTAACAGAAATTAAATTGCCATTCCATTCTTCAGGCGGGCATCCTGACTTTCACCAACAAACTTCGAAAATAAATCGCCATACCATTCTTCGGGCGGGCACCCGACTTCAACAACAATTTAAAACTTCAACTAAAACTTAAAGTAAAATGCCATTCCATTCTTCGGGCGGGCACCCCGACTTCAACAACAATTTAAAACTTCAACTAAAACTTAAAGTAAAATGCCATTCCATTCTCCAGGCGGGCACCCTGACTTCAACAACAAACTTTGAAAATAAATTGCCATACCATTCTTCGGGCGGGCACCCCGACTTCAACAACAATTTAAAACTTCAACTAAAACTTAAAGTAAAATGCCATTCCATTCTTCGGGCGGGCACCCCGACTTCAACAACAATTTAGAACTTCAACTAAAACTTAAAGTAAAATGCCATTCCATTCTCCAGGCGGGCACCCTGACTTCAACAATGAACTTTAAAAATAAATCGCCATACCATTCTTCGGGCGGGCACCCCGACTTCAACAACAAACTTTAAAAATAAATTGCCATACCATTCTTCGGGCGGGCACCCCGATTTCAACAATGATTTAAAACTTCCACTAAAACTTAAAGTAAAATGCCATTCCATTCTCCAGGCGGGCACCCCGACTTCAACAACAAACTTTAAAAATAAATTGCCATACCATTCTTCGGGCGGGCACCCCGATTTCAACAATGATTTAAAACTTCCTCTTTTTGGTATTTTCTTTTACCAATTGTCTCTCATCTGTGAATTTCTCCACTTATCGTCAAACTTTCCTCTTTTGGGTGTTTTCTATTTTTCCACATTGGTCACATTCGCTTTAAAGTGAATAATGACACTTTGTTCCTGCATGCATCATGAAACAAAATTTATTAGATATAAACTGCTAGCAACTGGCATCTGCCGTCCCTGCCTCTTATTGCTTTCCTTTTTTCTGCTTTTCTCCTGCTGTGTGGATTTTCAGCTGCCTATCTCTTTTTTGGTATTTTCTCACTTTTTCCATTTTTGTTTTGTTTTCTTTTCCTTTGGCCATGTTTGCCAAGCTTCCTTATTTCCTTCCCAACTCTTCCTTTCTGATCCAGTGTTGTTTCAACTTTCATTATCATGAGCTGGTAGTTAGAACTTATCTGGGTATTTGCTGGCTGATTCCGCTGGCCATGCCATGTATTTAAACTCTGACCCAGTTCGCTCCAATCATTATTCTGTCTCCAAATTGTTTTCAACCCAAACCGATACTATTTTTGTTGCTTTTCTCTTTTCTGGTAGTCCTCACGATCGCCCTACGGTGCCTCGAAAGGTTTTCACCAATAAGACTCTCTCATTTATTCTTTCAAACTCACAATCGTCTCACAGTGCCGATTAAGGTTTTCACCGATGAGACTCTCTCATTTTTTTTTCATTGTTTTTCATTTTTCCCTTTTGTATTTTGTTTTCTTACCACAGGTGTTGTCCGATGTTTCGCTTCTCCTTCATTGCATTTGTTATCATTTCGGAATTTGATCAGAAGGTCTTTCTTTGGACTGTAATGTGGCTTTTGGATGGGTTGAGAAAGAAAGGTATAAAGGCTCAAAATTTCACGAGGGTTCAAAAATATTTACAACTCTCGGAATTATTAAACATAACTTCTGCCCCAGTTTCAATATGTGGGGAATTTTTGGATTTTTTCTTTATTGTGACTGAACCTCAGAGAGGCTGCCTACGTACCCTTTCGGGATCAAGTCGGACGTAGTTCATCCAACTTCATAAGTTAGATGGATTTCTTTTTGACTTTTTCCCGATCTTTGTCTTTTTCTCTTTTTTTTTTCATCATTTTTTTTCATTTTCATTTTTTCATTTTTTTTTTCATTTTTCCATCATTTCATTTTTCATTCTGGCAATTTCGATCTTATTGCACTAGAGCGATTCCGAGAGAGGGATATGAAAGAATATATTCGTTGAGGCTCAAAGGGGTTATCAATGGATAAAGTGTTTGGATAGAGAATAAAACGCCTTCGTCATTTCAATTCCAAAATCACAACAAAATACAAAACACATAATTGAAAAGGAATCATACGTAGTATCTTTTGACTGCATCTGAATTGATAGCAGTCTCCACGCACTTTCCTTCAACATCTGTTAAATATAATGCTCCATTGGACAACACCCGTGATACCACGAACGGTCCCTGCCAATTTGGCGCAAATTTTCCCTTTGCCTCGGCCCAATACGGTAAGATACGCATCGCAACCAAAATGAGCCTATGCCTATTGGAAGCTGTTGGCTCTATCGGACCAATAACATCTATGCCCCTGTTTCAAAGCAAAGAAAAATATGTTAGTTTAAATGTGGTGGTTGGTTGTGGCCTTGAACTTTGATGGCGACTGCTTTCCACTCGAGTGCCTTGCCTGTTCACCGACTATCCATTTTTACTTCTTCTTTGTTCAAAATCCACCTCTCTTTAGGTATGTATATTGTCCCTTTCTTGACGGATACCACAAACTCCGATCTCAATTCCTTTGATGACTCCACTTGACAACCTTTGGTCTTTCTCTTGTCAGAAGATATACCCCCTCTCTGTTCGAACCCCGTACTTCCATTTGCTATATTTTCCTTGAGTTGGCACGTTGCCGACCCTTATGTCTTGCATGATCACCATTGCACATATTGCTCTTGTGGGCTTAAATCACTGGCGTTGTCATTCCCAGACCTACGACAATTGTCGTGTTGGCTAAATCCCATCTTGTGCAATTGGAAAACTTGGTGGCAAATTTTGAAATCATTTCTATACTTGTTATGACCTGACTGACTCGATAAGAAGGAGGGTAAAACAAAGTGTGAAGAATAAAGAGAAAGGAAAATACAATTCCTAACAAGAAACCTACAGACGAATGACCTAACGGATTTTGAATACCGACTCTAGCGACCTTGACACGCACTTTTGGCCTTCTCCGTATAGCAAAGTTGATGTTCAACACTTGTTGCAAAGTTCTGCCGTGAAACCGGTCTTCAATACTTCATTTCTTTGATTTGATCCTTAGTCGACTTGCAGCGCCCGTAGGGTTTTCGCCAACAAGCCTCTCTCATTTGATCTTTCTTTCTCTCAACTCACCGTCGCCTTACGGTGCCCGTGCGGGTCTTCACCGATAAGACTCTCTCATTTTGACTTCTCTCATCCTGGAGTCTCGTGGTGGTTTGAGTTCTTCACTCTCCTGGAGTGTTGCCCCTGATGTGATTGACCTTTGTTCGCTTGACTCGGCATTTCTTGAAGATTGATCGGAAGGTCTTCCTTTGGACCGTAATGCAGGCTTTTGGATGGGGTTTAGAAAAAAGGATATAAAGGCTCAAAATTATTTCAATGTGGGTTAATGATTACAACTTTCGGAATCTTATTTATTCAACAACCATAACTTCTGCCCCAGTTTCCTTCTTGGGGGATTTTTTTTAGATTTTCAGATTTTTCATTTATTGTGACTGAACCTCAGTGAGGCTGCCTACGTACCCTTTCGGGATCAAGTCAAACGTAGTTCGTACTACGTCCGTATTCATTGTTGCATCTTGACTTCTCCCGATATTTTTTCTTTTCTTTTCTTTTTCTTTCTTCTTTTTTTTTCTTTTCTTTTTCTTTTTTTTTTCTTTTCTCTTTTTTTTTTCTTTTCTTCTTTCTTTTCGTTTCTCTATTTGGATTTCTCCGCTCAATCCTCAATTTTTGTTGTTGATTCTGAAAGAGGGGTATGAAAGAAAATATAATATGGCTCAAAGGGGATAACAATGGACGAAGCGTTTGGGATAGCCGAATAAAATGCCTTCGTCATTCCAATCTTCAAAACCTACCGAGTACAAACTATCTTTCGACCAATTCACATATTTGCCTTCTGTTTTTGACGATTCTCAATGCCATTGGGCAACAATCTCGATACCACGAATGGTTCCTTTAACCTTGGGGTACTTTTGCCTTTGGTTTTAAACCGATGAAGCATGATGCGTTTCCAAGGCATTTCTTTATGTTCTGTTTTCCCCTAGTATTCACTTGATTCCGGCTTCACAGTATTTCAATATTACATCTTCAACATTGTTTCATTGACTTTTAAAATCCAGGCTTAGAATTATGTGCATGTCATGTTGCTAAAGTCAGTATGAGAAGAAATGCAAAGTAATTAGAAATGAAATGACTAGAAATGACGGGAAATAACGAGTTGTATTAAACTGATGGGTTGAAACAACAACACGAACAACAAAACGAACAGACTAGACTAAAACTACAAACCTAGACAGCACTAAACAAAGCAAAGTAGTAAGACAACGTCCGGATTACAACCCTGAAATAACCCGGGTAACAGAAATGTCAACAAAATAAGCCACCAAAAATTCTACTTTGGATAAACCCCAAATGAAGCATATCTCCAATTACCAAGCACAATATCTTTAGCCACTGCCTTCTGCATCAACCATACGGGTGTCGACTATATCCGGATTTTGTACGGCAATGTAGCCTGCATTGATAAGCTCCTGAATTGCCTTTTTTAGCTTCCAACATTTTTCTGTGTCATGCCCCGGGGCGCCTGAGCAATATGCGCACGTTTGAGAAAAATCACACCTCTTTGACCGATGATTTGGCATTTTTATCTGAATTGGTTTCAACATGCCCAGTTGCTTCAACTTGTGGAACAAACTGGCATACGATTCTCCCAAAGGGGTAAGAGACTTTTCTCGTTTCGGTAGCCTTTCATTTCTAAAGGCCTGATTTGGCCTAAAACCTGACCCGTGGGGTTTCTGGTATGCTCGTGGGGAGAAGTAAGGGCCAGGAGAATTACAAGGATATCCATGGGTTCGATATAGAGGGCTTTTAGCAAAGACGACCACTGGACCTTGTCGTTGGGGAGGTTCAACCTGCGGGCTCTGTTTGGGGTCCTGATGAACAACCTCGGAGGGGTAATGTTGGGCAACATGAGCTTCGAGTGGGTGTTTATCGTCGGGAACAGTGGATGTGATTGGAGCGCATTCCTGGGGGAAAATAGATGGATACCGAGTGATGGAGCTATTGGGGTGGCTGGAAAGGCTGCGATAGGCAGGTATATTTGGCATCGGGTTCAGTGTAAGGACAGAGTCCATGAAACTAGGTGGTGGCGGAGGTAGTGATTTTCCATCCATCCACGCCCGATACATTTCATCCACGTGTTGTCTCAACATTTTGACTTCTTCAACTAACATGTGGTTCCGTTCAACCAGCTGTTGTCGGGTACCGGTACCAACCCACTCAGTCTTGAGATTCTCTGCCATTGTCCTCCGACCTTGTATTATAGGGAAGAGTTATTTTGGAACCACAACCAACCACCTTTCTGAAAATGGACACAACAAAACGAAGCCACCATGTCAGCATTAAGGTATTGCGCTTATTGATTACCTTTTTTTTTTCTACCATTTTCTTTTCTTCATTTTTTTTTCTTTTGTGGTTTTCATTTTTCCCTTTTTTTCTTTTTTGTAGTTTTTTTTTTTTTCTTTTTGGTTATGGAAATGGTCGAATCCTATGTGGATTGCCTACGTATCATGACCCCGCATGAATCAGACCAAGCGTAGTTCTTGCAAATTAATGCAAGAAATAAAGAGATGTTTATTCGATTTTTTTTTATTTTTTTTTCTTTTTCTTTGAAGGAAAATTATAGAAGTCGACTCCAACTACAAACTTGTGTAGGAGATTTCTACAAGAATAAGAATATTTTTGGCGTCAATTATGACTATTGGCCACATAATGGCTTATTTGACAAAATGACTATTTTTTGCAAAAAAATTATTTAAGAAAGATAAACTTGAAATTTTTTTTTTTTAATCATGTGGCTCATCGTTCGGCATCACTATAAACCAACACAAGACTATTTTTCATAAATTGGCCATGTAATGGCTTATTTAGACAAAGTGGCTCTTTTTGCAAAATTTTATTTAAGAAAAATACAAATTCAAAAATTCCTCATCGTGGGACCTATGGGGCATCGTTCAGCACCGACACAGGCCAACACAAGACTGAGGAAGTTAAAATGCCAAATGTGGCTATTTATGCAAACACGGGCCATGTAATGGCTTATTTGATAAAGTGAATTTTTTTGAAAAGTTGAGCAATGACTCAAACTTAATTTTGCGGATACAGCCTTTCAACATTTCCGCGAGGGAGTATTTCAAGGCTGTGTCCAAAATTATTTACAAACGACTCAAAGTGGCTACTCTTGCAAAAACGGCCTTCCGGCGTCTTTTTGAGGGACATTCAGCTTAGTTTAAGCAAGAATAGCATCACCCGACTTATTTATAACAAAATAAAAATTTGACATTTTTTTGGTTATTTTCGCAAAAAGGGTGTGAACCCCGACTTGATTTTGCGGTTATGGCCTTGCAACATTTCCACAAGGAATATTTCAAGGTTGTGCCCGCAAATTATTAAAAAAGTTTCAAAGTGGCTATTTTTGCAAAAACAGCCTTCCGGCGTCCTTTCAGAACATTCGGCTATTTGCAAAAACGGCATCACTTTGATTTTATTGACAAAATTAAACACACATTTTTTTTTTGATTTTTTAAAAGGGGTGGTTGGACCCGATGAGGGTTGCCTACGTATCCCACCTAATGGCGAGAATCAAACCTGCGTAGTTCGGTCAGATTAGTTGACCAATTATTTCAAAAATGTTCCACCTATTTTTTCAAATTTTCAAATTTTCCATGTGCCTATTTTTCTACAAATCATTATTTTCCTCTCTCTTTTTTTTTTCAACAATTTTTCCAATCTCGGGATTTTCACCGGTCCGCATAACGATCAAGGACAATAAAATGCAACACATAGCATGCTCGGTCTTTTCAATACCGGGTCACTTGTCCTAGACGGACCCAACCCCTGTGTTGAGTCCCCTAAGTCAAATATGATGCAAATAATCGTCCTAGACCTATGTTCAAAATCTTACGGTTTCATTGGATTGCTAGACCGTGTACCCGAGCGGACAACTCGAATCGAGGAGGGGGCTACGTACCGGTGACCCGCGGAGTCAATCGGCTTTGTAACTTATCCGGCCTCTGTTTTCTTAATTTAAGGTGACTTTTAACAGAAAGGGGAGTCTCAACCAGTAAGCACATCCCCGAGGGAGAAGAGAGAAGGGTTTTCGGCACAGTTTTATATATACAGTTCACATAATATCAAAGCGATAAAACACATAGCATGTTGTTCAAATCATATAATGAAGTCAAACAAAAACGCGAACGGCAGTTCTAAGGAGCTCGAGTTCTTAAACCCTGAAATCGAAATTCAGGGTTGGGTCCCCAGCAGAGTCGCCAGAGCTGTCACACCTCCCTTTTTACTACCCCACATGCGTAAGGTGTATAAATACACTCGTAGGGTATACCCCGACGCTCAATTACCCAAGACGGATAAAATAGCGTAAGGGAAGGAGTTTTTCCAATTAAAGGACAATCGGTTCGGGATTTTATTAGAGATTAATCAGAGTCGCCACTTGGGAATGACAATGGTGTCCCAAGTCACCGGTTAATTCCGAATCCGAGGAATTTTGACTCTTAAAATGTCTGCGAAGCAGAGGTCCGGATAAGGAACTCTGTTAACCCGGGAGAAGGTGTTAGGCACTCCCGGATTCCGTGGTTTTAGCACGGTCGCTCCACTGTCGTTCTTGACTTTTGTTTGACTCAATTATAGGTTTTAACAACATAATGTGCTTTTTACATAAATATTACTTTTTAAGAATTTGCGACATTGCGGAAACACACCTCGAGTCATACCGCAACCAGTACGCCTATGACTTTCGGTATATTTCGGCTTTGCCGAGATTTGGATTTGAGTCGCACCAAGTGCACACTCGTGATTAGGAAGGTATTATTATTAACTAACGCACCTAAAGTAATTTCGCGTTTGTACTTTGCGAGGGCCATAAAATTTGCTAAATGGCACGCCCCGAAATCTAAGGTTCAATTTATAATAGAAGAGGGCTATTCAATTTGTCATTTTTGTTTGGCGTGGCACGCCTTGATTTATTCCAAGGATCATACTTAACCAGAGCAAACTACGGGGGCTCATTGCCGCAAACTCCATTAGTTCATCAATTTTTACAAGATATGCAGGACCGAACAGTTGCCACCATAGCCTTTGAATCTAAAACATAGCATTTATAAACAAAGGCACAATGGCACTAGGAAAGTTTTACTACTATTAATGAATTGAAGCAATCTGTTATAGTAACATAGCAAAGAATCATTAAACATAGAATGTTTTTTTTTTTGAAATCATCTCTACAAACTAAGAATGACCGTATGGTAAACTTGAAATCCTCACATTATAGATTCGAGAATTCAATTTATGATAGTTAGTAGTGAGAAAATGGTTAAAGGATAAATCTATGTTATTATGATAAAAGATGTGAATGCCAAGATAATTAAGTTAAAACCAAGATGTTTCATACTTCCAAATTCTGAAAAAATGTTCACGGAAATAAGTCCAAATGCACTTTCAAATCCTTGGCTTCACTGTGCCGTATGAAAGTCTATTTACCTCATATTATAATCCAAATGAAAACGAGCAAACAAACATTCAACAATCCTTTAAATCAATCCAATTTTCATGGCGTACTTCAATACCCCAAAGCACACCCAAAACCTAAATTCCCTAACCAAATCCTTGGAAGATTCATATCAAATTACTAACACAATTCTGAATTCCAAATTAATTTCTATTTATGAATACATATAAAAAAACAGAATTAAATGGAATTCAACCAAGAGAAAAATGAACAGCTCTTCAATTTATTTCCAATAGCTTGGAATTACAAATGTGTACCTGAAATTTGAAGAGATTCCATTAGATCTACGAACAGTCGCAAAGTATAATTTAACCAACAGTTCAACGGTGACAGTCATAGCTACAATAGCTCAACATTTCAGCAGCAGTGGAATCGACAATTAAACCCAGGAAACAATTTTCAGAACTTTGAAATGTTTCAAAAAAACAATTTCACATTCAAATAACAACTTCCACTGATTCTACTATTGTTTTTGGGGTTTTTGAAGATAATTTGAAGAAAAAAGATAAGAAAAACAAATCTGAAATGTTAATTTCAGATCTGAAATTTAACTAATATTTTTGGGATTTTTCTAGGTTTATTTGGTTCCAAATTCTAAAAAGAGACCCTAAAAATCGAAGGAACCCCCTTTTATTAATGCTGAAAATGCCTATTTATAGGCCAAAATCAAGAAATCTGAATTTCATTAAAAACCCTTCAATTTTTGACTTGTTGCACAAGTTAGTGCAATTAATCTAGTGAAAACTACACTAAGACCCATTCTAGAATACTCTACCATGTTCTATTTCCCTTGCATTACCTATTATGCCCTCATTTCCTTCTAATAATCACTAAGATACCTTTTGTTATGCCCAAATTGTCCTAAAAGCTCTATATTTACCACAATTATACCAATTTCCTTTCCAATTGCACCCTTTTCCTATTAACCTTATTACAAGTTTACCAACTCCCTTTCCCCAATTTACCCCTACTTCTCAAGACTTATTACATTCCTAATTTCTGTATTTTACTCCTATTTTAACCCATTTTCAGATTTGTATTTAGCAAATAGCCACCATTAAGTGACTATTGCTCAACTAGCCAATTGGCACTTTCAACTACTTTAAATCCAACTTAATTCGCTAATTAAAAACACATTTCAACTATAGCCAACCTTAGGCGATCTTACAAATATGGCCACTTATGACTAATTATCCAATTGACAAGACTCGGGAGAACAATTGATAGATGATGAGTCTTATTAATCGAGACAACTAACCGCAATTGATTCTATTTAATAGAACCACCTTAGGTTGCTACGAATCAAGTGATTTCAACTATCGACCTAACTTGAATTTAAACTAATCTAAAGTCGAATTCACTAATTAAGCTTAACGGCTAACTAACAGCTATAACCAATACATCCTAACTGAATCGACTAGCTCATTAACTAACAGAATGTACCAAAATCAACCATTAACCAACAAAATCAAAACAGGATCAAAATACTTATCAAAAACAGATTCACTAATTGGCAGACGGGTAAGCCCTATTGTTCGGACAAGTATTGCATACTAATTAATCAACCAAATCCAAAACTAATCTATCACCACTGACTAACAATATCATTATCAAAGGAAACAAACATCAGAATCAAAATATTAACACCCGAATTAACCAATGACACTAAAATACCAAATCAGTTTCGGAAATCAACTTACTTTGAACTAATCGACACAAAAATTCAAGCAATTTCCATCACATTGTTAAAACAATCAAAAATCAAAGGCTCATCAGAAAATGACCAATTCTCGAAATCTTAAGAATCTAAAAAAATAACAGAGAAGAATCTAACAATACTAATCCAAAATTAACAGAAAAACTAACAATCCTATAAACCGATACTTAATGAAATCGGACACCAGAATATTAACGGAAATGAATTCATACTGAAATTAACAGATTCGACAAAAGATAGCAGTAACACAAAGAGACGAGGAGAACTTAGCTAAAATCCTACAGAAAAATGAAAAATCAAAACACGGCCGAAAAGAGAAAAATCAGAAACTAGCTATTTTTCCTAACAAATAACTAACAATTTAACAAAAAATCCAGAAATTACCGGAAACTAATATCAGAACAGTGTTAATCAGAATTTATTAATTAACTAATTACAATCAAGATTAACCAACTAAAAGTCTAATAGTTTTTACGGCGTAACTAATTAAAGACATAAAACAACAAATGACTATTATTCCTAATTATTATAATTACTAAAAAGAAAAACAAGAAGAACTTAAACAAATAAAAAAAAAAACACAAAGAAATAAAGTAGGAATACTTAGCTATTTTTTCCGATTTTTCTGTTTTCTTTTCCTTTTTTTTTGTTTCTTTTCCATTATCTTCTTGATAGAACTCGAACCTCTCTTGAATCTTTCTTGAATCGACAAATCTTGACAAATCCGGCAACTCTCTTGAATTTTTCTTGAATGTCCGGCGGCTCTTGACTCGAAATTCTTGTGTCACGGCATAAGGGGTGTAAGAAGAGAGGTGGGGGTTGATTTGAGGGTGGTTTTGAGTGGCGGCGCCGCCATGGGAGAGGGTGGCGGCGCGGGAGATTTGGAGCTTTTGGTTGATGTTTGAAGGAAACTAGTGGTGGGGGAGTGATGAGGAGAAGGTGGGGAGCATTTTGGTGTTGGTTTCACCGGGAAAGGAAGCCGGCCGCCGCCGTGGGTGGCGGAACCCTAGCGGCGGCGGCGTTTTTAACAGTGAATGAAGAAGGACAAGGAGGCATAGGGGAGATCAGTTTATGTCTAATGTGTTATGTTAAGGAATGAGTTAGGTTTTTTTAAGGTTTGTGTACATAAAAATGTAATAAAGAATTTGAACCGTTGGATTACAATCACTTACGGCTGAGATTAAAGGGGAGGGTGGACCGGTTTTAATTGGGTTTGGTGTTTGGGCTGGGCGACTGGGGCTGGGTATTTGGGTTGGCAGAAATCGTTTGGGCTGGTGTTAGTTTGGCCCAAGTCTTTTGTGTCTTTGTATTTTTCCTTTGTATTGTATTTCTTTTCCTTGTATTTTCCTCCCCTCGTTTTTTTTGTATTTTATTTTCTTTGTATTTATTTGGCACTAATAAAAACTAAACTAATTAACTCTTTTTGACAATTTTCAATTTAAAAGCTAACTAATTTTTTTTATTTTTCTTTAATTTGTTAAACATGAAATGAACTAATTTCCTAAAGATGCAAATTTTTTGTATTTTTCATTTATCACACGCAACTAACACAAAATTCACACAAAATTTAAAAAAAAATAAGAAAAAATTATTTATTTTGAATTTTATAGGAATGACTCATGTGTAGGGTATCACGTGCTCACAATCGTTACCGAGACAAGTGTAGGGAGATGCGTGTGCGTATGATGAATGATCCTTGTAGCCAGGATTTGGTTGAAGAGTTAGTGAGGAGGGAACTTCAGGCGCAACATGCGCTTGGTCATGTATGGGCTTTGGAGGATCAGTTACGTCGAAAGGATGAGGAGCTTGAGGCCAGAAGGAGGGCCTCGGTTGAGTGCGAGCGCCTGTGTTTGACCAAGGCGACGGAAGTCACCACAGAGTGGAGTGGGAAAGTGACCACACTGGAAGGTGAGGTTGCGGCCTTAAAACGCCAATTTGCTTACGCCTCTGCCCGAGTAAATGAGTTGTAGGGGGATGTCCGTGCCGGCGAGTCCCAATTATCATCGATAAGAGGTGTTGCTACCTTCAGGGAGGGCACTCTTGAAGAGCGGATTGGGGTCCTTGAGTGGGTTGCTCGGGATGCGGTGGGGCAGATTGCAATCTTGGAAGAAGAGAACAGGCGTCTCTAGGAGCAGTCCGATTTTTCAAGCCAGACCGTGAAAATTTGCGTCTATGCTGAGGCCCAGCGGGATGTATATAAGAATTTGTTCGAGGCCGGCATTGTGTCTAAGGCCACTTTCGAGGGGGCACGCCAAAGGGCTCAGGAGGCCCTTATGGAGTGTGGTTTTGATGCTGTAACGCCAGAGGTTGATGACGGTGCTGGCGGGAGCTTGGGGGGAGCCAGCGACAGTGTGAATGGTGCGGATGGTGGTGTAGATGGCACAGGTGACAATACGGCCGGTACACATGGTGGTGCAGATGGCGCCGACTAAAAAAAATAGATTCTTCCTCTTTTTTTGTCTTTTCTTCGCTGTTTGGCATTTGTTGTCTTGTTGGTTGATGTCGCTTCGGTTTTTCTTATTTTTTTTCTCTTTATTGGTCGGTACTCAGATGGATGTAAGTGGGCATAGCCCGTGGTCGTTTTATGAATAAGAAGGAATTTGGCTTTCGCTATTTGTTTAGTGTTTGTCTTGCCCGCGTTTGAGGGGGCGGTTTTGATTTTGATATACAACTTCGGTAGGCGTGTTGATTTTTGGGTGTTGGTGGCTCTTTCTGTTTTGACTTGGGGTGGTCGAGTCGGGCCATCCTTTTGGGGGTGGTGTTGTTTAGCCTTAGTCCCAGTTTGAACGCGATCGGGCTATTGGTTGTGGGGATGAGAACACGACCTAGTAGCTCGACCGAGGTCGATCTTTACGTATCTCTAGTTTTAGTTAGAGTTGTACGTACTTATTTGGCCAGTCGAGGGTGTTTGACCCATGCCTTAGTTTGACCGGCTTTATTTTTTGCCGAGTTTGTAGGCAGAGGGGTTCTGTTTGGGCTTCGGCTAGACTGCACTCGAATTTGTCGGCGGAGGCACGCGGCCCAAATCCCCGTTCAACTGTTGTTGAACTCATTAAATTATTTGGAAAGTGAGGGCGCATAGCCCGAGTCTGAGCTCGAGCTCATCTATAGTTGAATTAGTTGGCGAAGGCGCATGGCCTGAGTCCCAATTCAAGTGTCGTTGAACTTTGTTGATTATTTGGAGGCGAAGGCGCATACCCAATGGATGACTTCAACAGTAGTTGAATTTGTTGGCGAAGGCGCATGGCCTGAGTCTCAGAAAAACTGTCGTTGAACTTTGTTGATTATTTGGAGGCGAGGGAGTATAGCCCGAGTTTGACTTCAACCGTAGTTGAATTTGTTGGCAAAGGCGCATGGCCTGAGTCCTAGTTCAAATGTTGTTGAACTTCGTTGATTATTTGGAGGCGAGGGCGCATAGCCTGAGTTTGACTTCAACCGTAGTTGAATTTGTTGGTGAAGGCACATGGCCTGATTCCCAGTTCAAATGTTATTGAACTTCATTGATTATTTGGAAGCGAGGGCGCATAGCCCGAGTTTGACTTCAACCGTAGTTGAATTTGTTGGCGAAGGCGCATGGCCTGAGTCCCAGATGAACTGTTGTTGAACTTCGTTGATTAATTGGAGGTGAGGGCGCATAGCCCGAGTTTGACTTCAACCGTAGTTGAATTTGTTGGCGAAGGCGTATGGCCTGAGTCCCAGTTCAACTGTTGCGCGCATAGCCCGAGTTTGACTTCAACCATAGTTGAATTTGTTGGCGAAGGTGCATGGCCTGAGTCCCAGTTCAATTGTTGTTGAACTTCGTTGATTAATTGGAGGCGAGGGCGCATAGACCGAGTTTAACTTCAACCATAGTTGAATCTGTTGGGAAAGGCTCAAGGGCTGAGTCCCAGTTCAACTATTGTTGAACTTCATTGATTATTTGGAGGCGAGGGCGCATAGCCCAAGTTTGACTTCAACCGTAGTTGAATTTGTTGGCGAAGGCGCATGGCCTAAGTCCCAGTTCAACTGTTATTGAACTTCGTTGAGTAATTGGAGGCGAGGGCGCATAGCCCGAGTTTGACTTCAACCGTAGTTGAATTTGTTGATGAAGGCGCATGGCCTGGTTTTCCGGGCATGTGGTGAGAGGGAGCAAACTTGGTCTGGTCGGGTTGTTTTTTGTCTTTTCCAACATTTCCTTTTCCCTTTCTAAGAAGAACTATGTGATCTTGCTAGGAAATCCCCACAGACGGCGTCGAATTGTTTGACTCAAAAGTTATCGGTTACTTTATGAATGCAAAATAATACATATAAGTTGAGGGACAATCATAGCAAGTCGTAATAAATCGAGAATAAAATAGAGGAAATTGTGATTAAGAGTAGTTCTTCTAATAACTGAAAATATGGATGATCTTTATTGATGATAATTTCAGAGCCTTACAATCCTATCCTCTTTTGATCTCCCGCTTTTTTTTTAGTTTTTTTGTGATTCTCCCTCCTCGTTTTGCTCTTTGTTTTTAGAGTCCTCATGGGGAAGGAGAGGAACCATGTGCATGTCTCTCTTCTTGGTATTTATAGATATGAAGTATGCCAACCAACTATCAGTAGTAGGGCGCACGTTAAGAGACTCCATCTGACAAAAATGAATAGGCCATAACCTTACTGATCATCTTAAGTGGGCATTTAAACGACGTTAATTAAGAGAAGTCATGCCATTTATTATCCTTGCTTATTGTCGATTATTATATGGTCGAATTCCGACCCATACACTAGTGACAGATTGAAAAAAGGAATGCTACGCACCCCCTCAAGGGAGAATAACTAATGTTGTCTTGAATCATGATTATATCCAAATTTAAAAGAGTCCGAAACCTTTTTAATGATTTTTTGGACAAAAGTTATATTTTGAATGCTAAAAAAACGTTACATAAGTAGCTAATTCGCAGTATAATACTACGAATTACCTTAAGGGAAATTTTGCCGTTAAAGCAATTCACAGCATAATACTGCGAATTATAAAAAAATATTTGGTAATTCGCAGTATAATACTGCGAATTACTGTTTAATTTTTTTTATTTCGCGTTATTACTACGTGTTATTAAAAAATATAATTAGCAGTACACATAACAATAATTCAAACACATAAAACATAGTACTATATTGCGAAATAATTATTAATTTTTTCTACAAAAAAATAACTTTTTCCACATGGGTTTTATCATTTTCACAATTAACTAATTTTATTTTTGTTGTGTTATTGGTTGCTAATGTCTGAGTTTATTTTCATTTGTAAAATCTTGTACTTTTATCATAATTAAAATATGTCTAAATATGAGTTATTTTAAAAAAAAATTATCTAGTAAATTAGTGCTAGGAAAATTGTTTATCTTCACAAGTATTTTGATGCAAAATTACTTGTAACTCATAATCTTATGCATGCCGCTTATGTTGCTTTAAATTAATACTAGTTAGTTAGAAAGTAGTCTAAAAGCAACCAAAAATAGTGGACTATCAAAAAACTTCAACAAGAAGTTAGTCTGTGTAAATAAGTAATGGATTTAAATTATATATCTTCATAATGTAATGAAAGTATAATTTAATCTGTTATAATATCTTATTTAACGCTTATTTTTAGCTATCATATTATCAATTAATGTTATTAAATAGAGTAATTTTAAAATTATTTTTTAATTGATCTGATTGTATAAAATCATGTTTACATAATGCATAAAAATTCCTACAAACCATAATAATGGTCTTGCAATTTAAGATTTCAAAATCTCCAATCAACAAATAGCCAATAATACTCTGAAAAGAGCTTTACTTCATTATTCGTCAAAAAATCTCTATTGTGTTAGAAGTACGTGGTCCGACCTGAGATATTTTATCAAAACACAATAGAGATTTTTTCTTAGCGAACATGAAAAGGATAATTCTACAAGTAGTTTTGCATCAAATAAACGTTATTTTTAATTCACATGTTTTTTTTTGAACTAACTAGTATTAATTTAAAGCAACATAAGCGGCATGCATAAGATTATGAGTTACAAGTAATTTTGCATCAAAATACTTGAGAAGATAAATAATTTTCCTAGCAATAATTTACTAGATAATTTTTTTTTTAAAAATAACTCAGATTTCGACATATTTTAATTATGATAAAAGTATAAGATTTTGCAAATGAAAATAAACTCAGACTTTAGTAACCAATAACACAACAAAAATAAAATTTGTTAATTGTGAAAACGATAAAACCCATGTGGAAAAAGTTATTTTTTTGTAGAAACAATTAATAATTATTTTGTAATATAGTACTATGTTTTATGTGTTTGAATTATTGTTATGTGTACTGCTAATTTTTTTTTAATAACACGCAGTAATAATGTGAAATAAAAAAAATTAAACAGTAATTCGCAGTATAATACTGCGAATTACAAAAAAAAAATTGAAATTTGCAGTATTATACTGCGAATTACCAAAAATAAAAAGAAAAAAATTTATAATTCGCAGTATCATACTGCGAATTGCTTTAACGGCAAAATTTCCGTTAAGGTAACTCGCAGTATTGTACTGCAAATTAGCTATTTATATAACTT
Organism: Nicotiana noctiflora; assembly: GCA_032618575.1. Lineage (NCBI taxonomy): Eukaryota > Viridiplantae > Streptophyta > Magnoliopsida > Solanales > Solanaceae > Nicotiana > Nicotiana noctiflora. The sequence goes on from JASVEL010013161.1 coordinate 801,874, forward strand.
TTTTTTAGCATTAAAAATGTAACTTTTGTCAAAAAAATCATTAAAAAGATTTCGAACTCTTTAAAACTAAGGTATTATGATCCACTCAATCTTGCATCATTGGCCACATCTTGTTCACGTTATCTGCCACTGGATTTCCTAGCAGTTTCGTTCATATAGTGTCAACTTCAGGAACTGCTGAGAAACCGCGCGCAGAAGAAATTGTTATGCAATTAATTATCTATAACAGTCCGTCAATCAACAACTTAGATTATTCAAATGCCTTATGACTTGGGTTACATTTTATTGCTCTGAGGATACAGAGTGGCATCTTTCGAGAGCTACATATATGTCTTTTCCATCTGTAACTAATTCTTGCAATTTGGAATATTGCATGATTTTTGGAACATAACATTCTCCTATTGTCGGATAAATTAAAGTCCTGTAAATCTCGCGGGGAAGGTTGCATCTATTATCATTTTCTATAGGTTCACTGCATCTAACTTTATTTAATGTCCGGTTCTTTAAATTGTCACATTATTTTTATTTGGTCACGATAAAAAACAACATTCTTATTATCTTGTCATATTTAAACCAACAATATAAAATAAAATTATTGCAAGGCCAATATATATATATATAAGGTGGATAATGTTATACATACAGGGACAAAGCCACATGGTCATAAGAATTTACTATATTTCATCAAATTATACTGTCTAAATACGTAAACTATTACGTTTTAGAGGTGTATAACACATATTGAACATCCTTTGTCAGCTTTCTTTCCACTTCTGTTAAATTTGAACTTCCTTAGAAAATTTGCACGCGCATGTACACACACGCACGCGCGCGCGCGCGCGCACACACACACATATATATATATATATATATATATATATGTATGTATGTATGTATGTATGTATGTAGGCACGCATTTACAGTCTTCGACAAGTAATGAGTGCAAGGATATTAGGCAGCACACATGAAAATTTTAAATTTGCTTATGCACATGATATTTTGTCATTTTCACTGTCTCCATTTGAACCTCGTACCTCACTGCAACACCGACGAGCATATAAATCTATTGAGCCACCATGAGCTACTTTTGTAATATATCATAACATGTGGGGCTAATAAGTATAGAATAAAAATTGTAACTTAATCTGTTAGGTGGTTAGAGGAGTTAGTGGTAGTTAGTTCTAATTAGTTCCGTGCATAAATAGCTGAACATTCGATACTATCTGTAAGAGATTCCATTTTACATTTTGATCATTTCTTTCCTTCTGATAGTGAGATTAATAAGCTTTGAGCTGAAACCTCCCCCCACTGATCGAGGCAAACTGAACCCGAAGGTATGAGCGGGCACTACTACTCTTACCCGAATAGTGGTTCGGGATCAATTCCTCAGGGAGTTAGATTTTGGGAGTGAATAATTATGTTGCACTAGTATTGAGTTTTGGCTTCTAGTTTATCTTCAAATATTTTTGATATTTCCGATTTATAGACTATTGTATCAACTACTATTGTGCTATCTACATTATGCTAATGCTATTTCTAATTGTGATTTGCTAATGGGAAAGGGGACTACGGAAGTAGCTTATACCTAGGTGGAATAACTAATGGGTATAGAAATTCAATGCGAAGATGATGCATGGGATTATCGGATAGCCGTTGCTCTATGCATTCATTCTCATACCTCTCGGTAGAGAGAACAATTTTGCCCAATTGACTCTCTCGAGACCAACTGAGTAGGCTAATTTGCCCAAGCAACTTTAGGCTCAGGTTGGGTAATTACTCTCTCGAGGTTTATACCCGTTACTTGGGACTACCATTCTCATAGGTCCATCCCAAGTTCTTGTTGGGATTGATTGAGAGGTTTTAGACTCTCTTTCTCAAGTAGATACCAAACCCACAAAAATAGATTTCATGTTTGCAATCACAAAATCCCAATTAAATACACTCAATCAACCCAAAACCAATCACCCACAATCATCCTTGCATTTAGTATTCTAACCCATCAATTACCCACACTAGGGTTGGGCTACAACCCTAGCTATGGGTTTAGCTAGCCATAGAAATTGAAGAAGATGAAGAAATTGAAGCTAAAATTGACATAATAATTAATTGGAAATGAAATCTAATGTTAATCTAGTACCAAAATAGGCGTAATCAAGTTTCTCACGAGCTCAGCCGTCACTGTGTAGTGTTTCACATCACCTAAAAAAGAAAAATAAACTATTTATACTACCCTGAAATTTTCGGACAAAAATGCCCCTGCGGGACTCACGCGGACCGCACACTTTTATCGTGCGGCCGCGTAGGGTAGTTCGGGTTGCTGAAGGTTTGCTGCTAGAATAGGTATGCGGACCGCATACATTTGTCACGCGGCCGCGTGTGTACAGTATGCGGATCGCGTACAATTGTCATGCAACCGCACTGCATGAATTGATTCAGGACATCTCTCTGATCATATACCCACGCGGGCCGCACTGATATGGCACGCGGCCGCGTGGGACTTGTTCCTTAGACATTTTTGCTCTGGTCTTCTTCATTGCGGACCGCACAGTATTGGATGCGGCCCGCGTGAGTTTTGTCTGCAATTTTGGCTTCTCCGATCTTCTCCTGCGCGGCCGCACACCAAATCAGTGCGGTCCGCGCAGATAGAGCTTGAACTTTGAGTCTCTGAATCATCTTGTGCAGCCGCACACCAAAACAGTGCTGTCCGCACATGCTTCCTTGAAGTCCTTCTTCTCTTCGTTGACACTTTGCTGGTTTTACTCCTTTTTGAGCCACTTTGATGATATTCATCCTTTTTTCGCACAAACCTGCAAAATAGCGCACTTGTAAGTAATTCAAAGCCATTTAATCACATTTTATGCACAAAGCTAAGGTAAGAAGGGGTTCAAAAGCATGCAAAATTCCTAATTATCAACTCCCCCAAACTTAAACCTTTGCTTGTCCTCAAGCAAATCAAAACTAAGACCTAACCTTCAGAGAAAAGACACCAATTCACCCCTACTTGTCCGGGGTAACCTCACAAACATCAATTGGGACTAACAATTGCCCCTAATGCAAATGTATCATTGACACCTTTTTGAAAACTTTTAAGCATTGTGGTTCAAGTGTGACACAAGAGCTTCGAGGGTAGACTCGATCTATCAAGGAGCCTTTCTCAAAACACTTTAGTTATTGTGGATCCCAAACTCATACACCCTCGGCTCTCCCTAAGTGTACCTCACCTTTTTGGAGTATTTGCACTCAAATCAATGTGGAGAATTTCACATTCGCTCTCTCAAAGAAGAGACCCTAAGCCCGACACTAGGTACCATAGACTTGTCCTTTATGTAAGTATCCACTAATGCAGGCTCTTCTCGACTTGAGATCATATAGGGCTTTTTGGGAGTCATTGTGAAAGCTTTTTGGGTAGGGTAGGAATTTGGTTCTTAGTGGTTCAACCTTCCCTAAAGCATTTCTTTTGATTCATTTATGGAACACCTTTTTGACTCTTTTCGTCATTTCCTCTTTTAAGGGGTGAAAGAGAGGCACCATGGCACTCTTCCGTTTTGCAATTGACACTTCTTTCTTTGATCATTTCATTCTCATTCTTCCTTCTTCCCTTTTCACTTATCAACTCTTTTTGGTCTCCCCCGTTTTGGGTCTTTTTCAATTTTTCACTTGTTTTTCTCTTTGTTTCCTTTTTCTTCATGCCTTTTCTTTTTCTTATTGCATTTGTGCCTTTTTGCCACATTGGTGCCTTTCTTGTTCGTATCTTGTCTTTCCCCACCAAACTTATACTTTTGCAATCACTTTAAGGGAAGATCTTTGGGTGCAAAGAGAAGGTCTAAATTGGGTATAGGCTTGCACTTTGGTTCACGAAGAAATAAGGTTTTAGGCTCAAAAGGGGTGACTAGGGATTCATTTATTGGTAGGTTGGAAGGATTGATTCATGATATGTTCATTTGGATCAAAGGTGGCCTACACTCACTTCTCAAGTCAAGTTTCACCTAGGATTGCGCCTCAACAAACATTCGGGGCAACTTCTAGGCCATTGGTACGGTGCTTGGGCTCACAATTCTATTTTCTCACCACACTTACACTCAGAGATCACCAAGAAATGGAATCGAAGGCCCACAACAACCTCGGAATAGATTCGAGCACACTTTGGTCCATATGACCAATCGATGGTTGTTCGATCAACACAAGACTCTCAAGGCCACAACTTGATGTCTTTGACCATAAGATCGAAGACAAATGTGCTAGGCCCAAGTGAAGTTCGCCCGAGGTACCCTTAACCAACAAAAAGTTTGAAAATCAAGAAGAAAAAAGCAAAAAAAATGACACAACCCTTAATAAAGTTGTCACACTATCTATTATAGGGAAGAGCCACCTGGTTCACACAACACTTTACCCTTGAAAAGAACCGTGGCATTAAGAAAAACAAGGGTTTATTGAAAGAATAAAACAAGATCTAATGATTCTACGAGAATAACCAAAAATGAAAAAGCAAATGACTATGAACAAAGATAGATCCGAATATACAATCAAAAAGTGTTCAAAATGAAACTAAAGTAAATCAAAGTGTTAAAATATATACAAATACTACGACTACGAATGTACTGAATGTAATCAAATATATACAGTCCCAAAATCAAAATCATTAGGGCACACCCCCACGAATAAAAGCTAGCATTGTCCCCAATGTTAACTATCAAATAAAGCACAAAGAAAGGATATAGATGGCCCCTCAAGCCTGATCAATAGGGTGGCTCTGACTGGCTCCCTCATCCACTGTAGTGGTGGGGACCTCAGACTGGTCCCCAACCTGCTATGAGTGCTGCTGTGGGTGCACTAGAGGATCCCTCCTTTTGCTCAGGGGCTACCATGATAACCACTCCCTCAATGTTGGGGAGCTTCCTCTTCTTGCGTGGCCTGAGCTCCTCCTGTGGCTGCTCCACCTGTGGCTCTACGGCCGGCTCACCAAACAATAGATCTAGGGGCAACTGATCAGCTACCAGCTTGTCCACCTGCTCCTTTAGAGTTGCAACCGACTCCGTCGAGGCCTTGGTTTTTCTTAGCTTCCTATGCTCCCTAGCAAGGCTATTGACTGCCTTGCTATGTGAATCGACCGCCTCAACCAAACTATCTTGCTTCTTCATCATCTTTTCCTGGTTTTCCAAGATTTTCTTCAATGTGTCCCCAATAGAAGCTGGGACCTCCACTGTCATTGGTGCACCATGGGACTGAACCACTGTCGTCAAAGTGGACAACTTGGATGTCGCAGCTGACATCTAGTTGTTCAAACTGGTCAAAGTGTACGACAGCTGGTTGGCAGTGAACCGGTGCGTCTTGGAGACTAGAATCTCTGGACATCTGTAGATGAGGAGGGTGCTGTAGATGGACCCGGAGGGAGTGAAGTGGCCTGCTCAGTAGTAGTGACAGCTGGCTCCTCAGACTGGCCAGCTGTGGTGGAAGTGGTGGCTTGGCCCTTTTTGGCCGTCTTAGGGTTGTCTGGACCCTTTTGATCATACCACGAATATGCCCTCTCCGGAGGCACAAGAACATCAAGCTTCTTCCTTTTCACTTTCAGCTCTCTGAAGTACATTGTCAATGTGTTGGGGAAGGGGTAGTTCATCTTGGTCTCATTGGCCACATTTGAGATGACCCTATACATGATATTTCCCACATTAAGTGGGAAGCCTGCCATGATCGAAGCTACCAACACCACTCTATCAATCGGCACTGAATGGTCATGAGTGATGGGATCTAGACGGTTACAGACAAAGGTCAACCACCCTTTTGCCTCGAAGCTAAGGGTGTTCCTGTAAATCTTCTCCTGTGCTTTTAGCCACACCGGAACAGCTCCGGGAGCGGCTAGCACCTCTGCTAACCACGATCGGGCCTCCTCCTTCTAGGCTAACTTCTCCAGATACTGAAATTGATCTTCCTCCGCGAACCCCAAAAACTCATTGAGTGAATTCCAATCAAATAATACAATTTGGTCCCTCACTTTTGTGGCGGTGGAATCTCGGACTAGATGGTGGATATTGACATAAAACTCTTTCACCGTGTGCTCCTTTGCATTCTCCACCCGCTCCTTAAAGAAGCTTTATCCCTCTCTCGTGTGGAATTGTGCTTGCACATGAGGGTTGTGCGGAAGCAAGTCCACATTTATAAATCTTCTCTCTGGGATCAATCTTCTCTTTGGCCACCACTCTCTAAACTTATGCCATGCTAGCTCACTGACAAACCTATCGGACCACACATTAGGATCCTTGGTCCGCTCTACTCCCCCCACCTGTGGCTCACATCCCTCTGCCTGACCTCCATTCTCCCCTGATAGTGAAACTGTAGGGGAAGTGGAGTACTCATCATCACTATTCTGCTTCTCAGCTCGAGACTCATCAGAAGAGTCCGAGACTACATTAACTTGCTTGGAAGTGGCCTTGGAAGTGGCCTTTGTGGGTTGATCTTTTTCTGGAGATGAAGAGGCCATGATTGGTACTGAGACGGACATAGGCAGACTCTGAGGTGATGCTTCTGGAAGGAACGTAATCTCTCCCCGTGGAATGAGAGGCCGCGCTGTCAGCTTCACGAATTGTCTTTCGGGTTTTCTTGATGTTTTCCCGGTCCTCTGGGGTGAGTTTTACTATTCTTTTGCCTTTGCCCCCTCGGGAGGGACCACCCCTCCCGGGTTGTTTACCCCCACATTGTGCTAATTGTTTCTTCGTCATTGCCTGCAAAATACAATCTATATTGGTTAGTCGAAGCATGTGAGCCGTATATAATGACAGAAGATTATAAACAAAACAGGCATAGTGAAGAACAGAGGCCACGCGGACCGCACACTTTTTCCATGCGGTCCGCATAGTCTAAACAGCTACATGTAGTATCCTCTGAGGTTGACCCACGCGGGCCGCACTGATTTGCATTGCGGCCGTGTGAGGTAAACACGGACCGCACACTTTTGCCATGCGGTCCGCACAGTTTCATAAACTAACAAACGGACTCTCTGAAGTTGACCCACGTGGACCGCACTGATTTGCATCGTGGCCGCATGAGGTCAATGCGAACCGCCCAGAAATGGACGCGGTCCACACTAAAGAAACCACCACATTTTAATTCTCTAAACCTCGGGCACGCGGTTCGCACTGATTTGGACCGCGACCGTGTAGGTGTGGTTGATCACTCAAAAAGGCACGCGGACCGCACAACAAAAGTATGCGGCCGCGTAGGGCAAAAGACAAAACTGGTAGGGTACCTTTTTGTTCAATTCAGTCCATTGTGTTCACTATCATGTGTCCTAGGTGTCCCTACTCAGTTATTTTAACAAGGAAAATTAGCCCTAGTTCTATAATTAGCATGTTTGATCCTAATGTTATCAATTAAAAGAAGAAAATACAGAAATTAAGAAGTTATACTAACATTAATTAATTTATGTACACTGTAAAATAATGAAGATAATGAATTAAAGATGAAATATTACCAAGAGTGGTTGAAGTTGTAATTGAAGCACAAAGAGTGGGAATGAACAGTTGAATTTTTATCTCAGAAGAAAATTTGACCAAAAGGTTTAATGAAGGCCGGGGGTCCCTATTTATAGAAAAAAGGTATGGTACCCATCACTTACCTACCTGCGCGGCCGCACACTTTTGGCACGCAGACCACGCAGATTTTGACTTGTGTTCATTTTGCCCTGCAAGTTACGCGAACCGCACTGTTTTGGTGTGCGGCCGCGTGCCTAACTTCAGAAACCTTCTTTCTTGATGAATTTCCTTGCGGACTGCACTGTCTTGTTATGCGGCCGCATGGCAAACTTCAGAGAACTGCTTAGTTGACCAATTTCCACGCGGTCCGCACTGATTTGGTGTGCGGCTGCGTGGCCAATCTTCAGAGACTTGTTAAATTGCATTTTCTCTTGTCCATCCCACGCGGACCGCACACTTTTGGTACGCGGACCGCATGGGTCTCCTTGGGCTCAGATCATCACATTCAACAACCCACGCGGACCGCACTGATTTGTGGTGCGGCCGCGTGGCGCAAACTTTAGAGAACTGTTCACTCATGTATTTTCCTACAATATTTCAACGTACTCCTTGTAACACTTCACACACTGTTAGCTCAAAAATCATATCCTACTGATGAAGAAAATAAAGAAAAAGAAAAAGACATGTGTTGCCTCCCAAGAAGCGCCTGATTTAACATCGCGGCACGACGCAAATTACCATTCCATCACTTCAAGTGCAAGAGTGCCACCACCTGGTTTTCATCCGGCTTCCCCAAATAGTGCTTCACCCGATGCCCATTTACTCGAAATATTTCACCATTATTGTTCTTTAAGTCTAGAGCTCCAAACGGGGTCACACCTACTACCTCAAAAGGACCACTCTATTTTGACTTGAGCTTTCCCGGAAACAATCTCAACCGGGAATTGAACAGAAGAGCCATGTCACCAACCTTGAACTCCTTGCTTCGAGCATATTTATCGTGAAGGTACTTCATCTTTTCCTTGTATAAGGACGATCTAGAGTATGCATGAAATCTAAACTCGTCAAGCTCTTTCAAATGATCAACCCGGAGATTAGTCGCTACATCCCATTCTAAGTTCAGCTTTTTCAAGGTCCACATCGCTTTATGTTCAAGCTCTACCGGAAGATGACAAGCCTGACCAAACACCAATAGGTAGAGAGACATACCAATTGGCGTTTTGTAGGCCGTCCTATAAGCCCACAACGCCTCATCTAGTTTCTTGGACCAATCGGTCCTATTTGTATTGACCGTCTTAGACAAGATGCTTTTGATTTCTCGATTTGAAACTTCAACTTGACCGCTTGCTTGGGGATGGTATGGAGTAGTGACTTTGTGATTAACACTATACTTGGTCAACAATGAATCGAAAGCCTTGTTACAAAAATGGGAGCCCCCATCACTAATAATGGCACGGGGGTCCCAAATCTTGTAAAGATGTATTTCTTCAAGAAGTTCACAACACTCCGAGCTTCGTTGTTAGGAAGAGCCACTACTTCTACCCACTTCGAAACATAGTCCACTGCTACCAAAATATATGTGTTTCCACAAGAACTCACGAACGGTCCCATGAAGTCAATGCCCCACACATCAAAGATGTCAACTTCTAGAATGGTGTTTAGGGGCATCTCATCTCTGTTTGAAATTCCACCAGCTCTTTGACATGCATCACAGCTCTTCACTAATTCACTAGAATCCTTGAAAATTGTCGGCCAATAGAATCCACAGCTCAAGACTTTGGAGGCCGTCCTCAGTCCCCCATGGTGACCACCATAGGAAGAGCAATGGCAAGCTTCCAAGATGCTCATTTGTTCGCTCTCCGGAACACACCTTCTAATCACTCCATCCGTGCAAATTTTGAACAGGTACAGATCATCCCAATAAAAGTCCAAACTATCCCACTTTAGGTTTTTTCTTTGGTTGGAAGAGAGCTCACATAGAACCATACCGGACACAAGGTAGTTGGCTACACCGGCGAACCATGGCATATCATTCATTGACACTGCAAGAAGTTTCTCATCCGGAAAAGACTCATTAATTTCAAGGTCGTTGGATGGCCTGCCCTCCTCTTCTTGACGAGACAAGTGGTCCGCCACTTGATTCTCACTCCCTTTCCGGTCAACAATCTCTAGATCAAATTCTTGAAGGAGAAGTACCCATCTCATCAATCTTGCTTTGGAGTCCTTCTTTGTCATCAAGTACCAAAGGGCGGCATGATCGGTGTGGATTATCACCTTAGCCCCCATAAGATAAGGACGAAATTTCTCCATGGAAAATACAATGGCTAACAACTCCTTCTCCGTGACGGTATAATTCCGCTGAGCCTCATTCATCATTTTACTTGAATAGTACACTGGGTGGAACATCTTGTTGAGCCTTTGACCAAGTACCGCACCTACCGCAACATCACAAGCATCGCACATTAGTTCAAAGGGCAAATTCCAGTTGGGTGCGGTGATGATGGGGGTAGTTGTCAATTTATGCTTTAACAATTCAAAAGACTCCATGCATTTCTCATAAAAAACAAACTTTGCATCCTTCTCCAAAAGCTTACACAAAGGGTTCACAATCTTGGAAAAATCTTTGATGAATCGCCGATAGAACCCGGCGTGCCCTAGCAAACTCCTCACCCTTTAGACAGAGTTAGGGGGAGGGAGCCTTGAAATGACTTCAATCTTTGCCTTGTCGACCTCAATACCATCTTTTGAAACTTTCTGCCCCAAGACAATTCCTTCTTTCACTATAAAGTGGCACTTTTCCCAATTAAGCACCAAGTTTGTTTCTTCACATCTAGCTAATACACGGTCCAAATTTTCCAAACAATCATCAAAGGAATCTCCAACCATACTGATATCACCCATAAATATCTCGAGAATGTCTTCCACCATGTCGGTGAAGATCGCCATCATGCACCTCTGAAACGTGGCTGGGGCATTACACAATCCGAATGGCATTCGAGAGAAAGCGAATGTGCCATAGGGACATGTAAAGGTTGTCTTCTCTTGATCTTCTGGGGCATTGAGGATTTGATTATACTTCGAATAACCATCCAAGAAATAGTAATAAGCTCTACCCGCCAATCGGTCCAACATTTGGTCCAAGAACGGCCATGGAAAATGATCATTCCTCGTCACCTTGTTATGCTTTCTATAACCCATACAAACTCTCCAACCCGTAAAAGTACGAGTAGGAATTAGCTCATTATTTGCATTGGTGACAACCGCCATGGCACCTTTCTTGGGAACACATTGGACCGGGGAAGTCCAAGAACTATCTGAGATGGGGTAAACCACCCCGGCATCCAACCATTTTATAATCTCTTTCTTGACTACCTCTTGCATAGCCTCTTTCAATCTTCTTTGATGCTCAAGTGATGGTCTAGTATTCTCCTCCAATATTATTTTGTGCATGCAAAACGCGGGGCTTATTCCCCGAATGTCCGCCAAAGTCCATCCAATCGCTCGCTTCCTCTTTTGTAAGACTGCGAAAGTGGCGTCAACCTGCATGTTAGTCAAGCAATAAGAAAGAATGACTGGCAAAGTGAAATTGGGACCCAAGTACTCATACCTGAGGTGAGGAGGAAGTGGTTTCAACTCCAACACCGGCGGCTCTTCAATAGATGGCTTTGTAGGAGGAGTCTTTGGTTCTCAAGATCCAATGATAGCTTCCTTGGCGCATAAGAGTACGAGCCCATACCATATAAGGCATTCACATATTCCACACGTTCAGCATCTTCGTTGGTCTCCATGTTTAAAAGTTCCGCCTTAAGTGGATCCTCAACATTGATCATCGCGCTTGTGTCATCCACTAACACCGCCGTGACAGTGTCCACAAACGAGCACACTTCGGTGCTATTTGGTTTGCGCATGGATTTGCATACATGAAAAACCACCTTCTCATCACCGACCCTAAATGTCAATTCTCCCGCTTCAACATCCACAATATCTTTTCCGGTAGCCAAGAATGGCCTACCAAGAATGATAGGCACCTCGAAATCAACTTCACAATCAAGAATTACAAAATCGGTCGGTAGAATAAACTTGTCAACTCTCACTAGCACATCGTCAATAATTCCCAAAGGCCTCTTCATAGAACGATCCGCCATTTGCAACCTCATTGACGTTGGACGGGGTTGTCTAATGCCCAAGGTTTTATATACGGAGTATGGCATGATATTGATACTAGCACCGAGATCACAAAGTGCTTTGGCAAAATTAGCACTTCCGATAGTACAAGGGATAGTGAAGGCTCCGGGGTCTTCTAACTTGGGAACCATGGAATGAACTATGGCACTCATTTGGTGAGTCATCGTTATCATTTCACAATCCATCGACCTCTTCTTCGTTACCAAATCCTTCATAAATTTTGCATACCCGGGCATTTGTTCAAGTGCCTCCACCAAGGGCACATTAATGGTCAAGCTCTTCATCATCTCTATGAACTTCTTAAATTGATTATCTCCTTTTTGCTTTGCCAATCTTTAAGGATACGGTGGAGGAGGCCTTGGCAAGGGTGCCTTGGCCTTTGGAATAGATGGCTCGGGAATATCAATGATGTGTTTCCTAGACGGGTTCACGGTATCTTGGGATTCAATCCCGGCCACATCCTCAATTTCAATCCTCACTTCATTTGTTGCAATAGGATCAACCACACGGTCATCATTCATTTGCATATCATCATCATCATTCAAATAGGCTTCCGCATCCAGAACTCGATTCTCATTTGAGGCATTTACAACACCGCCTCTTCTACTCCTAGTTGTCACGGCCATCACATGATTGTTCCCTCCCTTCGGGTTTACCACCGTGTCACTTGGTAGTGCACCTTTAGGCCGGGAGTTCAAAGATTGAGAAAGTTGGCCGATTTGCACTTCCAAATTCCGGATTGAAGTATTATGAGAAGCTAGTTGGGCATCCAAATCTTTATTCTTTTTCATCATTTGCTCGAACATGATTTCAATGCGACCCATATCATTGCCCAAAGAACTTGATCCTTGTGAATGGAAAGGAGGTGGATTGTTGGGTTGTTGGTACATAGGAGCTCTTTGGAAACCGTGCCCCCGATTGTATTGATTGCCACCATTGTTCCACCCGCCTTGATTGTTATTGTTCCCCCAATTGTTATTGTTGCCACTCCAATTGCCACCACTATTTCCTTGATTGTTCCAATTATTTCCTTGGTTGTTCCACTCTCCACCATCAATCCTATTGTTGTTATTATTCCAATTACCTCTTCCTTGATTGTTCCCACAATTGCCTTGGGAACGCCATTGTTGGTCGTTTTGATTCCCTCTATGCCTTGGAAATTGTTCACATATTGACAATCTTTATCTTGATCATCAAATCCATCATTAGAAAATCCTCCATCATTATTGTTCTCATTTTGGTCATATTGGCTTTGTTGCACTTGTTGCCCTCTATTCCTTCTTTTCAACATTGACACATTCTCCATAGAATTCACTTGGCGTGGATTTTGTACTTGTTGAAGTTCAGCTTTCACCAATTGATTCATGGTTGTAGTGAGCTCGGCAATGGCTTGTCCATGGTCATGCAACTCTTTATATAGATGAATAACATTCGGATCTCCTTGAGGAACATTCGCCCGACTTTGCCATGCCGATGAACTGTCGGCCATTTGGTCCATTACTTTACATGCTTCCTCCAAAGATAACTTCATGAAATTGCTTTTTGCCAAATGGTTCGCAATGCATTGGTTTGCCGTGTTGACCCCCCTATAGAAAGTTTGTTGAACCATAGCATCGGTCATGTCATTGTTAGGGCACTCTTTTACCATAGTCCGATACCTCTCCCAAATTTCATGCAACGGCTCCGTTGGTTCTTGCTTGAAGGCTAGAATCTCATATCTCAATGCCGCCATATGAGTCGGGGAAAAGAACTTGGCAATGAAATTATTCACCAATTTGTCCCATGTAGTGATTGATGATTCGGCAACCTCTCCAACCAATCTAGCGCCTTGCCCCTCAATGAGAAAAGGAAAAGCCGCAACCGTAAAGCATCTTCGGACATATTGGTTTGTTTGCTTCCCCAACAAGTATCTATGAACCCCTTCAAGTGTTTGTAGGCATTTTGATTGGAGGAGACCGTAAAATACCCTCTTTGCTCCAATAGTGTTATCATCACATTTGTAATTTGAAAGTTCCCCGCCCGGATTCGGGGAGGAACAATGGCACTAGCATATCCTTGATTTGTCATTGCTCTTGGTGCAACCCTTGGCGGTGGCGGAGGAGGGTCTGGAATTTGGTCATGTTGATTAGCATTAGCATTTCGAGCACTTCGTGGTACATTTTGTACCGAAAAATCATCTTGCTCAAAATCCTCTACCTCCTCCCCCCCATGGCATCACCAAGGGGAAGATTAGCATTTGCCGCCATTTGTACCTATTAAAATTGAATCAAGAAATTAGTAAAAGAAGGAAAGAAGAAGCAGAACACAACACTAGTAATGCAATTAATCAACACCGTTTAACTCCCCGGCAACGGCGCCAAACCGTGATCGAGGCAAACTCAACCCGAAGGTATGAGCAGGCATTACTACTCTTACTCGAATAGTGGTTCGGGGTCAATTTCTTAGGGAGTTAGATTTTTGGAGTGAATAATTATGTTGCACTAGTATTGAGTTTTGGCTTCTAGTTTATCTTCAAACATTTTTTATTTTTCCGATTTATAGACTATTGTATCAACTACTATTGTGCTATCTAAATTATGCTAAGGCTATTTCTAATTGTGATTTGCTAATGGGAAAGGGGACTAGGGAAGTAGCTTATACCTAGGTGGAATAACTAATGTGTATAGAAATTCAATGCAAAGATGATGCATGGGATTATCGGATAGCCGTTGCTCTATGCATTCATTCTCATACCTCTCAGTAGAGAGAATAATTTTACCTAATTGACTCTCTCGAGACCAATTGGGTAGGCTAATTTGCCCAAGCAACTTTAGGCTCAGGTTGGGTAATTATTCTCTAGAGGTTTATACCCGTTACTTGGGACTACCATTCTCATGGGTCCATCCCAAGTTCTTGTTTGGATTGATTGAGAGGTTTTAGATTCTCTTTCTCAAGTAGAGACCAAACCTACAAAAATAGATTTCATGTTTGCAACCACAAAATCCCAATTAAATACATTCAATCAACCCAAAATCAATCACCCACAATCATCCTTGCATTTAGTATTCTAACCCATCAATTACCCACACTAGGGTTGGGCTACAACCCTAGCTATAGGTTTAGATAGCCATATAAATTGAAGAAGATGAAGAAATTGAAGCTAAAATTGACATAATAATTAATTGGAAATGAAATCTAATGTTAATTTAGTACAAAATTGCCCAAAATAGGCGTAATCAAGTTTCTCACGAGCTCAGCCGTCACAGTGTAGTGTCTAACATCACCTAAAAAAGAAAAAGAAACTATTTATACTACCCTGAAATATTCAGACAAAAATGCCCATGCGGGACTCACGCGGACCGCACACTTTTGTCGTGCGGCCGTGTAGGGTAGTTCGGGTTGCTGAAGGTTTGCTGCTGGAACAGGTATGCGGACCGCATATATTTGTCACGCGGCCGCGTGTGTACAATTGTCATGCGGCCGCACTGCATGAGTTTAATTCAGGACAGCTCTCTGATCATATATCCACGCGGGCCGCACTGATATGGCACGTGGCTACGTGGGACTTGTTTCCTAGACATTTCTGCTCTGGTCTTCTTCATCGCGGACCGCACAGTATTGGACGCGGTCCGCGTGAGTTTTGTCTGCAATTTTGGCTTCTTTGATCTTCTCCTACGCGGCCGCACACAAAATCAATGCGGTCCGCGCAGATAGAGCTTGAACTTTGAGTCTCTGAATCATCCTGTGCGGCCGCACACCAAAACAGTGCGGTCCGCACAGGCTTCCTTCAAGTCCTTCTTCTTTTCGTTGACGTTTTGCTGGTTTCACTCCTTTTTGAGACGCTTTGATGATATTCATCCTTTTTTCGCACAAACCTGCAAAATAGCGCACTTGTAAGTAATTCAAAGCCATTTAATCATATTTTATGCACAAAGCTAAGGTAAGAAGGGGTCCAAAAGCATGCAAAATTCCTAGTTATCACCTACCCCCTTTCTTGATGGTTCTCTAGGTTATTCAATTTATGCTTGTGCGTTTTCTCAATATGGTATCAGAGCCTTGTGATTAGGTACTGATGTTGATTTCACTCTTCAATTTTATGTCCAATCCACTGAAAAAGGCAGTTCCAAAGTTAGAGTTTTTGATTAAGATCTCAGATGGCCATTGATGAAGGTAAGAGTGATGATATTGTACTTAATCATAATTATCCATAGTATTTGCGATCATCAGACTCTCTAGGGGAACATCTGATTGATTTCAGACTGTTAGGGACTTAAACTACAATTTGTGGTGTCGATCTACGAGAATTGATCTTTTCATGAAGAACAAAGTTGGCTCTATTGACGGAACCTTTTAAAAACGAATTTTAATAAGGATCCGCATGAACAATGGGAGAGATGTAATATTTTTGTCTTGTGTTGGATCATGAATGTCATGACAAAATAACTTTATATTAGTGTGTTTTATTCTTCGTCTGGATTTATTCTTCATCTACATACAATGTGCGGAAAGATCTGACGAGAGATTGGATAAAATTAACATCTCCAGAATCTACAACATACTTCATAAATCTTTATTTTAAATTAAGGCCTGGCTCCAGTTACTACTTACTACTCGAAATTGAAAGATCTATGCAATGAATATGACGCTATTGCCCCTGCTATGTCTTGTCCATGTCCAAAATCGAAGGGGTTCCTTGAGCACATTGAGCAACAACGACTGCTTCTTTTTCTAAGTGGACTAAATGTATCATTTGTTCAAGCGAAAAGTTAGATTGTTAATAATTTCAACGCTAATAATCAATGAGGCATATGGAATGGTGGTTCAAGATGAGAGTCAATGAGCAAAGGTAGGAATTACTACCACCTTAGAGATAATCATTTGTTTTGTAGTGAGTTCTCTTTTACTAGTAAATGTCATATGGTGCAATTTGAGTTTAGATCACTTCTGGAAACTGGCATGACTATTACAATAATGAATGCGACATTTGTAGATAATTTGAAGTATTAGATGGTTTGCGTTACATGAGCTCATGAAGGATTCAGTTGGATCCCACTACAGTATTATGGCAGTAATGGAGTATGCACATTTCGAATTATTGAGTTTTTTTATTTATGTCCTTGAGTCAAGTGGGGGAGCCTGTTATCAATGAGTTGATTGCACGATTATGTATGATATCTTGAAGCGGATTCAAAAGATCATCTGGATGGAGTTTTTACTGTCTATTACCATAGATGGATTTCCACAATGGGAGGTTGAAAGCAAAAATGAGTGGATGGTTAGGAAGACCAAGATACACAAAGGATTAGTAATTGAGATTATGTAAGTTATCCAAGAGGATATTTCTGTACATAAAAGAATTCTGTGTTGTATTGGTTTCAGTTAGGATATACTAGTGAGTCAGTTATGACTGCAGGTGTTGAGAGTAAGGATGACTCGAGTAAGGGAAATTCTGAATACAAGTTGTATTTCGCTCTATGATTATGTGGGAGTCATTGAATAGAGTGGGTAGTGGTGGACGATTTAGTGTGCGTGGATTAGAAGATTGGTCAATTTCTTAGAAGTGTGGATTATTTCCTAGGGTGTTGGTGTGCAAATGGGTCACATGTTGTTTTGTCTGTTTAATCAAATTAATTGAGATTTTTGTAGAGTAGACGAATCTCGAGAATGATTCTGATGGATTTAAGATTTACATGTAACAATTGAGAATCTTCAAGATGTGTATTTGGCTAGAAACTGAGATTACATTGGAAGGCGTCAAGATTTTTGATATTTTTATATTGTTGTGGATTCGACATTTCGGTATCAGAAAAGGGAAAGAATAACTTAAAGTCATAGGGAGTCTTTTCAAAGTATGTAATTGAGTTGTGGTACTTTTGGGGTTCTTAATAGAACATTCAGTGGCTTATGCACTTTAGGGCGGTGTGGTTTTGTTTTATGGTCTCATGTGGTGAGTTTTGATTGAGGATTTTTTATCATGGCAAGAAGAATAATCAATTTCAAGGTAACTCAGAAGGAACTCAAAGAAATAGGGCAGCATGGTAGTAGGTTGGATTGGCATTATAATGAGTAAGATCGGTTCCTTGGGTGCTTATGACGTGGTAAGGTTCTATGTGTGATTCGTGGAAATGCTCTTGGGTTTTGGAGGCCTGTGTAGCTTAGTGAGTTAGAGGGATTCATCTCTAACTGACTGGTTAAGTGCAAATGAATTTCAGAGAGTTCTTGATATTCTCTACCATAGTTGAGATGTATATTTCCTACTGTTGTGTGGGGAATGTGGCTTAACATAATTTTCTTCAGAATGAAATTAAATGGAAAGTTCTTAGCTAATTGAGTATGTAGTTGCTTGCGACTCAGAGTGGATTTTGAGATTTGTCGTATCTTTCATATTATGGCATAATGGATGTGATTTGTGGTGTAATATTGAAATTTGCAGTTGCAAGGTGACAATGCAGTTTTGAAAGGAAGGTTTTGAATTTTTAGGCAGTATGTGCGATCTCAGATTACCAGATAGATGATAGTACTTCTAGATATCTCTTGATGAAGGTATACGTTTCAGAAGAGGAACTGTGTTTTTATTTATGGATACTTCATTGGTGTGGCGACACTCTCCTAGTTAGTCGGTTGCGGATTTTCAAATTTTGCCTTGCAACACATATGGATTGTAGGGGTATTCCTCGTGGTATGATCCCATATGGGAGAAGTATTAGACATTCAGGTGGCGGAGTTAAGATTGGATATGGTGATTTGTGTGCCCTGTGGATTTGGAGACTAGGACTCTAATGAGTAAATGATTTCATATTTTTGGGCTGGGGAGACATATACAAGGTTAGTCAGAGGATAATATGTGTTGTGATTTAGACATTGTGGGCTTCAGAGGTTATTTGTCTATTGTGGATGACCGGATTTATTTGGGGTTCATTATTAGGCCCAATTGGGATAGGTGTTTTGCATAGAGTCGGATTGGTTGGCTCCGTAGTGCTATTTTCAAGAGACGTGCCATTCAATTATTGTTAGGCTTATTTGTGTTCTGGTATGATTTATGAATTACTCTTTCATGCTACGAGGAGTTGTGATTCATTGGTATTAGGCACACATGGTGCGATTCTATTGTGGTCTTATGGTAGAATTTGAGTGAGATGAGTAATTGGGTATTGGATGATTGAGGCATATTGGTTATGTTTTTTTGTGTTTTGCGTGGCATTGAATTGTCTGGTTCTCCGTGGTTATGGTAATGCACTTTGATCACTTGACGTCAAATTTTGTGTGGTTATTGTTTTTTGAGCTAGGCGGAGCGATGTATATAATATGGACCAACATTTTAATGGTGTCACGAATTGTAGCGAAATTATGCTGAGATATAATTTTTGTGTGTTGGATTCGTGTGTTTTGGTTCTGGCAGTGTGTGAGGAGTTCTTCGCATTGCATTGTGGTGATACCCGTTGATCTTGCGAGGCAGTTCTCTTGTTTGATGTCATTTTTAATGTTTGAGTACAATTGGAATGTTTCTTATTAGTGTTATATTTATACATCAAGTCACTAGAGTAGTTGTGTTAGATGAGATGAGGTCATCCGACCTAGAATGAGTGCTATCGGGTCTGCTTGCGGTATATTTGGGAGGATATTGATGTTTTTCGGCTTAGAAATTTTGCTATAGTTTCTACCGAAGGAGAGGGAGTTCCACCACTTGTTGACCCGATGAACCGTTATAGGTTTCTATGTGTTTCTTTCACCATTGGTAGTATATTAAGGTATTAGACCAATCTCTATTTCATAATAGGTTTAATACTGGAATCGGTTTGTTCTGAGAAGCCAATATGATTATAAATTATCGCTACGAGTGTTTGAGTTATGTGAGATATGATGTGATTTCATCTGAGTTATGGCTATGGTTGGATACAACTTATTTAGACTTGTACAGTGTGTAGATGCGAGATTCTGATGGTATAGAAAATTTCGGACGTGGAAGTTTGGATTCTAAGTCTTGGGCTAGGTTGGACGAAGAAATTTCAGTTATTTTGTGTTACCAGGCCTATATGGGAGGATGTGTAGATCTCCGGTTGGATGGTTTGGGCCGGGTGAGTTATAGACCCGCTTCCCCCATTTATGCTTCCTTATGAGTTAACCAGCTGTGTTGTATTGTATTGGGTTGGTACGTTCCGGTCCGGAGTAGAGTGGAATAAGACACTTAGTCTCTTATTTAGAAGGTTAAATTGGAAAAAAATCAACTTGACTTATGAGTAAACGATCTCGGATTGGGATTTTTATGGTTTAGATAGCAGTTGATACCCAATTTTTTCGGTATATTTTTTATATGCAAAATTCTTTAAAATAGCATATATACGTATATGTAAGTATATCCAAGCATGTTACTATTTTTCCCCCATAATATTTAAGGTTATAGATTGATTTATTTTTCTTTTTCATCCATAAAAGCCCAATGATTATTTTAAATTATTATTTTTTGTTCATTTAGTTATTAGAATTTTATATTTATGCTAAAATATAACTAACATAATTTTTGTTTATTTTTATAAATTTATTTAGTATTTTAAAAGCTAAATTGTACATAATTCTAATATGAGCCTATTTTAAGATTTAATTGCGTTTATAATTATAAAATTGGCTCCTATATTTTTAGTATAATATTTATATATTATTAATTAATTTATTACCTCTAATTTGTTTCCATAAATAATTTTACTATTTATTATAAAATAAATAACTGAAATTGGCTATTTCAATGTTAGCCTATTTTTATTTCGATTTTGGCCAAATGTGGCACCCATAATCCAACCTAAATTCAATTTCAAATTGCCTATACTAATTACTAAAATTGCCGGACCCACAACCCGTGTAAAAGACCCGCCCGACTCCCCGTTTAATTAAGATCGTTGATCAAAATGATCAATGGCCACAGTTCTCCCTTTCCTTTTTAATTTTACCAACACCCCCCTAAACCTAAATCATTTTATACCTACCATCCGCCTCTGAACCCCTCATTCTCTCAAACTCTCTAGAAGCTTCTCAAACCCCAACGGCCTCCCACCATTTCCACCCTAAATCCACCAGAATCCATGGCTTCCACGGTCATCGGAGTCCTACACCGGCCTCGTACGACTCCCACACGCTTGATTTATATAGATTCAAGGCCTGACCACGATGGAGTTTGGTCCATGCTTTCTTTGATTTGAGTTCTATGGCCAGGCCTAGCTCCGGCATGCCATGGCTGCTCAAGCTTAGTTTTGACTTTTCCGGCTTAGATCAATGACTTTTTCAAGCCTTTCTCACTACTTCTTTTGAAACCCTAACCCTTTAAAGTTTTTCTGATTCCTTTAGATCTGTTGTGTATCTATGTGTTTCCTAAGCTTTCAAATGATTTTCCTGACTTTTCTTTCAAAAATTATCTTTCAAAACCATTTGTTTTCTGACCTAGGGTTTTCTGAAAAGTATCTAAATGTTTTTGACTTTCTTTTTCTTTTTGTGTCTATTTTCCTCTACTGTTTTCTTGTATTTTATTCTACCGTGTTCTTGTATGCTTCTTGTATATTTCTTCTACTGTATTTTCATGTACTGTGTTATCGTATGCTTTTTCTACTATATTTTCCTCTACTGTGTCTTGTGTGTTTCTCATACTGTACTTTTCATTATTATGTTCTTAAAGTGTTTCTTATTAAGTTCCATCTACTAAACTCTATTTAAGTTTCTTCTAAAACTTCTTAGCATGCTTCTTCTACTATTCTTATCAAATTTTCTGTTATGTTTCATATTAGCTTCTGCTACTCTATTTTTCCTTTGAGCTCTTCTACTATGTTCTGCGTGTTACTTTTCTATCATGTTTTCTCATGAGTTTCTGTTGCTGAATGAAATATGTTAGAGTTTCAGTTCTTCTCTGAGACTTCTAAACCTGTTTCGGTTTAATTACTTGCCCTCTCATCTTTGCACTCGATGAATGGGGGAAACCCTAGAATTTTGGGGTTCTTCCGAGTTTGGCTATGTGATTTTCTTGAACTAGGGTTTTATTTCAAAAACCCTTAACTCTTTCACACTAATTTCGAGTCTCCGTACTGAGTTTGGACAACCTTGTTTTCATATGATTCTGGTAAACTCTTCTAAGACCTTTTGCATTGGCCCATGTGTATGCTACTAGATGCTATTTCTCTTATGCATTACTGACTTATGTGACAACCATTACCTACTGATTTTTACAAAGGCATGACATCTTCTTTCAACTTAACATGTTTGTATGTTTTTTATATATATGAAGAACTTCCCTCTAAAGTGGCTTTCAAAGTTGTGACCAGTTCAGACTTCTTTCTGGGCAGGTCTGGTTTATTGCTTTCCATTATTTGGTGATTTCCTTGTGATTCAACTTAAGTTAAAACACCTTTTATTATCCTTTTTGACTCAGTTCCTTCATGGACCAATAATTACAAAATCTCGGACCCTTTGATTTACTGGCTACTAATTGGTTTTCTTACCTTATTTGTACAACTTTGTATTTCAAATTTTGTCCTTAAATAAACTCTCTAATGTTTTACCCCTAACTACCTACTTTGTACAAAGTGGTTAGCTAATTTCTTTCCTTAAATAGTTCTTACACATTTGAATCTGAATTCCTTGATTAAAAGAAGTCTTGTGTGATTGATTCTTAATTGATATTCAGTTCCTTAACCATTTTCTTACCTTATTTCTGCATGATTTTCACACTTTAAATGCACAACTTTCACAAACTAAAAGTCAGTCTTCTCCACTTACACTCATACATAATAATATTCTCTCTTCTTGTCTGCACTATGGCCTATTTACTAGACATATTATTTTTCTCTACTTGTTTTTTCGTAACTGATATGTCGTTATTTAAGCTTCAACATCACAATAATGTATTTATTTATAGTTTGTGTATCCATGTCTATTTGCTGTTTCTGTAGAGCTCAATATTTCAATTAGCATGCTGCTTTCTTTCTGTTTGTTTATGCTATGAATCCATGTTCCCTACCCCCTTATGTGTTTGAGCATATGGTTTAAGACATTGCAATATGTAAGTTATTATGCATGAATTAAACTTGATCCTTTGGGATCCTAATCCCTGAACAGTGTGTTCTTACATGCTTATGGGTGTGCCAGCATTTTCCATTGCTTTGTATGCCCATCAGCCCGTCTTTGCTTCTTTACCACCTCCCTATACCCCTATGTGTACTGGTTTTAGTTGTTTCCCTCTCTCTTTCCCCTCTCAGAACTCTGTTTCTGCACTTGTACTCTCTCTTAGTCCGTAAGTTCTGCCGCCTCTTATGAGTCTTGCCTTGGGACCTTAAGTTCCCTCTAAACTTGGACACCTGAGGGCTAGCCCTTCCACACTGCACTATGTCTTAATCTGGTGATTTATTTGGGTGTGAGCAAAGCCCGATGTCCATATGAGGCTCTTAGGTAACTCTGACACATTTAAATGGGAGAAAGGCTTTGGATCATGATCTCATTGGAGTTGGTTTACTTCATATTTCAGACAGGAAGTCTGAATCATGCTCTCCATAGTTGTGCTTACTAATTTATGATGTATTTTATTTTTATCTTCATTTTGGGCTGTAATAATTTTGTAACAAACTCTTGGGGATTGCTAGTGAAAAGGGGAAGGATAACTATGTATGCGAAGGGTAAATATCCTACCTATAGTTGTATCTTCTAATTTCTGCACTCTCATATAGATAACTTGCCTATCGGTGTATTCTCTGAATTTATACACTCTCATATAGATATCCTTCCTATAAGTTTTTTATGAATTTATGCAATATCATATAGACATCCTGCCTTTAGGTTATCTCTGAATTCCTGCACTCTCATATAGATACTATGTCTATAATTACCTGGAAATATGAATCCTGCATATGCATATAGAAAGTATGCCTATAGGTCTTTGTTAATCTTGCATATATATTCTTCATCAGGCAATCATGTTTATATGTATTAATTAATCAACTACAATTAGATATCATGTTCATAGGCTTTAAATAAAATTCAACATCTAGATATCATGCCTATAGGAATTTTTGCAATTTACCATGTCTGATCAAATGGGTTTAATATAAACACGCATAGAAAGCATGTTTATATGAGTTATTAATCAAGTTTGCATCACTTCACTCGCTTATAAGTCTAATACCAGTAATAATGACGACCATCAGTTGCAGAACTTATGATCTCTTACTAAAACTTACTTTCTTTAATAACTAACGACTTTCTTAAATCAGTATGTATTCAGTTTATTTCATCATTTCTGAAATCAGTACATATCATGCCTATAGTATCCTCGTCCAACACCTAGGCAAGCCATAGGGCTAAAGTTATAAACTAAATAAGATTTTATTTGCTACAACCAGCAGGAAGGCCTGAATCGGGCTTCTTATGTTAATTATGTAATAAATCAGTCTGCCATAACCTTTAAGTTTTTCATACCTTAAACAGTATTTGTAAGTCATTCTAAATTATGTGCTTTCTTTGGTTTAAAGGTTTTGGAACTTAGAAATTTTTGCTGGTATAGTTGAACATGTTACAGGCCTCTTATCTTGCATTTGGAAAGATTTCTTCGCATTTGTGAAGTAAGGTGGGAAGCGGCAGTGATCGTACATGCGATCATTTTATCGCATTTGTGGAGGTTCATGTTCATAATTGCGAGGGTAGCAGAGGTGTGAGGGTTCTCGAATTTGCGATGGGACCTTCATATTTGGGAGCTTCGCAATTGCAAAGCTCAGGTCACAAATGCGACATCTGCAGTTGATTAGTATAGACTTGGATGGGATTTTCCATTTATTCTCCCATATTTTAAAACCTAGAACATAAGAGGAGGTTTTTCAAAGGTTGTTTCCTCCCTAAAGCATAGGTAAATGATTCTTAACTCTTTTCTTTCATCTTTTACTTCTTTCCACAAGATTACATCCTAGAATTTAGGGTTCTTCATGGTGAAATTTGGAATTTTGGGTAGAACTTAGGAATTTTAAAATTTGGGGATTTAGACCTCAAATTGAAGTTATTAATTGTTCCATAGTTCATTGTATCACATTATTGGTTCAAGTTGGTTTATCGGTACTTCATGGCATATTTTTATGGGTCTCACTGTGTACTACTAATTGATGAAGTTTCATAATTGTATAGATTTTCGTTTGCGTTGGTTTTAGGCATAAATATTGTGGAAGGTTTTGAACTAAATTTTAGAAACACTTGCACTTATTGTGTGATTGGTATTGATATTGTGGGATCGGATTTCACGTCGCAACAGGAGGAATAAGGGTAGTGTCTTGAGGAGGAATAAGGGTGAAATGTGATTTTCAGGTGGGATGGGGTTGCGCGCCGCAATATGAGTAATAAGGGTGGATATGTAGGATCGGGTTGCATGCTGCAACATGAAGAATAAAGGTCATATATTGAGGAGAAATAAGGGCAAACTAGTGGGATCGGGTTGCACGCCGCAACAGAAGTAATAAGGGTGGATGTTCATATTGTTACTGATGATATGGTGAGATTGGGATACGCACTGCATCATTTTGTTGTTTATATATTCTTCTTCTGCTATGATTTTTTTCTGTAGCATTGTAACTCTCTTAAGGATTGGTTATAGCTGAGTACTAGCAAGATTATTGGGTTCCGTATGTCTTTTACTGCAAGATACTATTCCATTTTCTCCCGTACTTCCTTTTGTTTTATTATAAACTGCATGCATGTCATATTGTAAATGCCCCGCCTTAGCCTCGTCACTACCACATCGAGGTTAGGTTCGAAAGTTACCAGTACATGGGGTCGGTTCTATTGATACTGCACTCTGTACTTTCTGCACAAATCTTGGAGTTGGTTGTGGCTGATCGAGAGCTCGATTCCAGGCATTCATCTAGGAGACCCAAGGTAGTCGTGCAGACGTCCGCAGGTCCTAGCGTCCCCTCCTCTGTTTATACATTCCTATTTTCCTTTCTTTCGAGACAGATGTACTTTTCTTCGGACTAATACTTAAGATATTCTTAGTATGTTCGTGAGTTGTGACACCAATTTGTGGGTGGTAACTGTTTCGGTATTGTTATTAGTATGAGGATAATCAGTTAATTATGTACTTCCACATTTATTTCAATTTGATTTAGTTTCATTAATTTTAAACTCCAAAATGTAAATGAAAAATGCGAATAGAACTCTAATGTTGGCTTGAATAGCGAGTGTGATGTTAGGCACCATCATGGTCTTGACGGTGGGAAATCAGGTCATGATATCCAAACCATCTAACTTCTACCCTCAGTAACACAGTACTCATCATATAGCTACCAACCACTCACTGAGCCATCAATTCCATTCACAGTGACACTACTGGGCATGTGAGTTTGCATAATCATGCAATATAATCATCATAGTAGACTCCACCACTTAGTTCAAAGTCATATGACACAACTTCTGATTACCTATGATAACCTTACTCCATAGCTTCCACAATCCCATAGTGCAATTCGACTAAATGTTATACACTCATGTATCTCTAATCATAAAATACCTCAAATCATCTATTAAGCCCATATCCATCCTCGCGATAGCCGTGTGAACTTCCTCAAGCGATACAAACTCGAATTGCAATACTTACACTCCCCCCCCCCCAGTAGAAAGAAAAATCTTTATATAAACCTCATAGGGATAACACAACCCAAGAACATTCCACAGGAGATAACCCACTTTCTAGCCTCAAATTGGAATCTCACTATAATAGGCACAACCACTATGCAATCACTAAATCTTTCGAGTCTAACTCGTTAACAAGACATAAGAATCGGCTTCATTCCATAAATGAGAAACTAAAATATCCTTAACACTCTTATAACTCGAGGTTGTACCACCCATCAAGACAGAAATCAATCATCCACAGTCCTTTGCACCCCAAGCAAACCGTCTTCATCACATCCAAACCATCTAAGTGCAACTCTCAATCACACGATACTCATCGTATATCTATCCAACCACTCACTAAGCGATCAATTCCACTCCTAGAGACACTACTAGGTATATAAGTGCAAGAGTACATGCTCACATAACTGAAACTACCGAGACCAAGTTGCAGTCTGAACCTTACCTCAGGTTTGCCAGACTAGCCTACAACTCAGAAAAGACATCTTGCACCTCATCCATGGCATCACAAGTCGTTGATGCAGAACTGATACTGCGTGCTAGACATAACGTACCAGTGGGTAGAAGGAATTCAAAATAATGTATCGGTGCTCAACATAACATATAAAAATACGGACCTGATATCCATAAAATAAAACATGGGCAAAACCTTCAGATTCATTAAGCCTTTAAAGTTTCGAATTTTGAACTAAACAAGATAACTCGAGCTAGGGTATTTCAAATTTGATTCCGGACATACGCCCAAGTTTTAAATCACGATACGGACCCACAGGGATCGTAAAACTACGGATTTGGGTCTATTTTCTCAAAACGTTATCCGGGTCCATTTGCTCAAAACTTCGACCTAAATTAACTCAAAGGGATTTTAAGGAAAAAATTTCATATTTTATCATTTTTTAACATAAAAGATTTCCGAAAAAATACTCGGATTATGGACGCAACTCGAGCGAGGCTAAGATGAGATATTTGAGACTTGGAAACATGGAATTAGGTTCTAAAATTCTAGATGACCTATCGTGTCATCACAAGTGTGAATTAAAATTTTGAATTAGAAGATGAACATGAACACAATTAATGTGTATCGCATTGTGTATCATTATCTATCAAATATGTATCATGTTATATAAAAGGTATATCATATGTATATCAATGTATACATCTATGTGTGTTATACATGCATGATACATGTTTGATATATATGTCACAGAAAAGTTTTTTAGCTCGATTTTAACTACTAATTTTGATATTAAATCATTCAAATCACATCAATATATATATATATATATATATATATATATATATATATATATATATATATATATATTGTTTGTTATATATATATATTGTTTGTTATCTCATCTATGATATTTTCTTTTCAGCTTGCATCTATTGTTGTTGATCACACTTAAATGTATGGAAGGAGATCTTTCAGTGTGATTCTTGGAGAGAAAGAACCTTATTTATTGGATTTTCAATTTTTATAGGTGATTGGCTAGTTTTATTAAGTTTATAATTAATGGCGATAAGTTAGAATTCATCTAAGATATTTCTATAAGATTCCCTTCTTCTTCTTTCAGAGCCAAAGGTGTAATTTTCAGTGTGTCTATGTTTTTAAAGAAAAAATTACGGCCCTTGTCACTTGGCCTAACAACCAACTGAAAATGGCCTAGATTTGAAGTTGTTACCCTATTTAGCCCATGTTGTACATGACTTGAAAAAAAAAAATTAGCCTTTAGCCCATTATTAAAGAAATATTTTTCTTCTTTCTTCCCAACACACAAAATTCTATCACTGCCTCTCGCTTATTTATTTTCATCCATATATATCTCTCATCCCCTCTTAACCTAGCCCCCACTATTTCCCTCCTCTACCCCTTACGCATTTTGCCATCAATGGCTCGAACAAGGTACAGACTCCTACTTCGTCATCCATAATGGCAAGCAGAAGAATATTGAAGATATTTTGAAATTTGGTCTGACTCTTTGGAGTTTGAAACCTTTATTTCCAATGTCTGGTCGAGTTCCGAGGAGAAAAGATCAGAAGTTAAATCATTGATTCCCAATTTATTGATTCGGAAGTTATTGATTCGGAAGCTAAATCGGAAGTTTGAAATCTTAATTTCCAAGTTATTGATTCCCGTGATATGTGTGTTGTCCTCCTTGAAGTCTCGAATCTGAAATTGGGTGTATCGTATGTGTGCGTTGAATTTCAAATCATTGGTGCAAAATTGCTAAACTATATATGAGTTGCCATTACATTCTACTACAACTCGAGGCTTGGATAAAAATCATAGCTATGTAGCAATTTGTATAAACACTGCATAATAGTGTATAATTGTGTATATGAATATACAAATACCACCTATTATACATGTTTATACAAGTTATACACTATTGTATAATTGTGTATATTTGTATATAATATTGTATAATTATATGTTTTTTTAAGTTTATATGGATATATATATATATATATATATATATATATATATATATATATATATATATATATATATATATATATATATACACACACACACACACACACACATATTGTTAGTGTGTAAGAGGCCTTTACGAAAGTTTGATACTTCCTTCTTCTCTTCTTTTTCGTGTGTGTGCTGTATAAAAAAGATTTATGCGCGTTGGAGGGATTATACTATTCATTTACCCGGTTCTTATATTTCTTTTATCCTGTTGGATTGCTTCAGCAATTGCACATAAATAGTATATGAAAATAACTGGTTGTATAAAGAGGAAGCAATAACCGTAGTTGATTGTGTAAAATAAGTTGTCTTTCGGGAATTAGCCTATTATTTTTGGGCTATAGATTTACAAAATGGTATGTAGGCTATTATGTTGCAAGTGAGATGTGCGAGTTGTATTTATGTGAAATTATCCTGTTTTCAAATTCCTATCACCGTATATTTTATCAGCCCATGAAAATGCCTCCTCATTCCCGTGAAAGTCCTTCACCGTCTTCAAATGTCCACTATGACACCATCATAACGCCGTCAAGAATCTCCATCACAAATGCCATAACCACCAGCTTCCACTCAGGGGCGGACCTACGCTTGGGTTTGGGGGGCACGGGCACCCGTTGGCCTCGGTAAAAATATTGTATATATATTATATATATATAAGTTAATACAAGAAGGCTCCCTATAAATATATTATGCTGCACACTCAATCACAAAGATTGGGTAGAAGAGTTGGTTTGTGGAGTAGTTGGCTTTTACAAGACCCAAGTTTGAATCTCACGTTTGACAATAGCACTAATATTTTTGATTGGATCTCATTTGGTAATTTTAACGCCCCTACTATAGTGTATTTGATTTATTTTTTTTCAATGGACCCACCCCTTTTACTTTTAGTTAAATCCCTACATCAAAAGTTTCTTCTACAATTATCTCTCTCCACACAAAAAATTTCTTCCTTAATTTTTAAACTCATATGCAACCACTAGTTATTAGTCTGCCTAAAGCTATCGAGTAATTATTTCCGCCGTGACCCTACTCCCTATAAATATTGTTAAGGTACTGTTACAGTGCATTCGCTACCTTTAAATCCTGGGTCCGCCTCTGTTCCCACTAAGATAATTGTACGTCGTTTCCCGCTCGCCGCCACATAGATCCCACCAGTTTATGATATGATATATACTTTTTCTTTTTTAACTATTCTCTCCATATATTTCACCACTTAATTTATCCAACATCAACAAGACAACACTCACATTTTCCAATTCGTTGATGGAACTCGTATATAGTTATTTATATGAAGGATTTTCACCATCTCTTTGTCGCATCAAACTGCAACATGATCAGTTTGACTTGGTAGATGAAAGTCTGCAAACCGAATTACTCTTATTTCAACTAATATATCACCGGATCAAATTAATCCAACTTACAAACATTAGAATAGAAAACTCAGTACATTTGCCTTACTGAAAATCAAGAAATTCTAAATTAGCACATTCACAAATTCTTTGGCTTTGACTAGAGGCGGAGACGAAATTTGAAGTTGATGATTTAAAATTCTTGCCATTTTAAGTTACTACATTCTAAATTGATAATTTGTACATATTAAATAGATTAGTTAAGCCAAATCTAGAATATAAACAAAAAAAACTAGGTTTAGCCAAACCCGCATCTTAAAACTCTAGCTCCGCCCCACTTTGACATTGGTGCATGGGCAGACATATGGGACGACCGAAAGTGATAGCATTGGAATAAGGCATTCGTAAAGTCTGGGAATAAAAAATGGCAGAGAAATGGACTTGATCCATTTTATTAGGACCTAATTAATAGACAGATGATCGATATGTCAATGCTTGGATTTATTCTCTCTTCCTGATTCTTCTTCAACGAGCTAGAGATCAAATCTTTTCAAGTGATCAGGGGAATGTCAAACAGACAACTTGCTTCAAATGTGTCGATCAAAGGGTGGTTTAAACGGGGTCACCAAGAATAACAATGATAACAAAAGTCAACATAGAATACATAATTCTGAAATGGATTATGTTTTAAGAATTACTCATTTTACATGTTTAGTTTAAGTAAGCCATACCTCGTATCTGCCAATAAAAAGTGTTATTGTTTCCATACCTCGTATCTACCAATAAAAAGTGTTATTGTTATATGAAACCCGCTTTAAGAAAATAATCAGCTAAAGTAAGTATGAAGAGATCATTTGATTAATAGATCTAACAAAGTAAAATCACATACTTGTTGGGCCAAACGTCTACACAAGTATACGTAGTGATCGATAAGTAATAAAGTGATGAGAAAGTATCATTTTGACGAATATTTATAATCAACTATTGCCTAAAATAAACTACTTATAAGTTATTTGTTCAAGAGATTTTGTAGAAGATAGATTGTAATTTTTATTGTCCAAAATTACTACAAAAACTAAGAAGCAATCAGAAGAACAAGAATGCAATTAGAGCAAACAAACACTTAGGAGCAAATTCAATACGGATGGAAAAGGTTATGAGATTAACATTTTTCCTATTACATTTTTTGGTTAATATAACTACTTGATCTATCTGATTTGTTGATCAACATGATTTCTTATACTTGCGAAGTTTTTTCGATGCTTCGCTCGCCTATTCAAACCAACATAATACTATACGTCTATAGAATCAGAGTTAACTAGAATGCATGTATATCTCCGGTAAAATTAACTAAGTAAGGCAACTAGAATATGTCTATCATTATCGCGAATTTATTCTCCATGCCTAGATTAAAGAACTTATTCTATTCAATCTTTTATACAATCTATAGTTTGCATTTTCGAGTTCAACTATAAATATGTAGATAGTGTTCTATTGTTAGCTATCCAATAAAATAATTGAGAGCAAGACTGAACAAAAATTTAATATAATATAAATATGTAATACTGTAAACCTTCAAAGAACAATATTCAATAACAATCCATAACCCTAGTTTTTGCCTTTTCCTGTGTTTTCATCATCCCTTTATACAACCAGACAATAATAACCACCACCAACAATAACAACAACCACCCAATAATAATCTTACTAGTGGGGTTAGGGAGGATAGAATGTACACATAACTTACGCCTACCCCAGAGGGGTAGAAAGGCTGTTCTAGGAGACCCTCAGCTCAGAGATAAACGATCCTTCACAAGAAGAGAAATTAGACAAATAATATCAGCACCCCTTTGTACAAACATCATTTCTTTTTACATTCTAATGATCCTACACATAAAAAATAACAACTTAATTAAGCTCAAGCGTAGCACAATATTTATTAAACACCAATTATAAGGTAAGTAATGCACTAAAGATATAAAACTATAGACAAACATCAATACTTTATAGAGAAATGCTTCCACTAGCAAAGCAGTACTTATGATTTTTCAATTGTATCCTAATATTGCCTGATAAGTAAGTTGTATACAACAACAATAACAACAAAAATTCAGTTTAGTCCTACAAGCGGGGTCTGAGGAGGGTAGAGTATACACAGACCTTACCTCTGCCTTTAAAAAGTCAGAGAAGCTGCTTCCGGTAGATCCTCCACTCAGGAAGAAACAAGGGGAGGGGCAATAACGAAACCAATTTGACAACTGAAGCGAACATACAAAACACTAAGTAATGCTATCAGAAGAGCGAAACAAGGCATCAATAAGTGATAACAACGGTCTAAGGATAAAAAAAATACATGAAGGAGACTAAGATATATCAATGCTACTGTGAAAAACAAGGATAACACTCGATTGCCTAATCCTTTACCTTTATTCTTAATCTCCACATCTTTCTATCCATGGTCATATTCTCCGTCAGCCGGAAAAGCATCGTGTCTCCCTTAATCACCTTTCCCCAATATTTCTTCGGCTTGCCTCTACCCATTCGTTTGCCCTCCAATGCCAGCCTCTTACACCTCCTCGCCAGGACAGTAGTGCCTCTACTTTAAACATGCTTGAACCAAAATATGCGATGTATAACATGTGATTTTTAATATAATAATCTCTATCATGTTCGTTTATATATAGAAAATCCTTTTACGGTGTCAAAATATTTTATATTCCAAGAACTCTATCACTTTCTCCCTCTAATTAATTACGTAAGATAAAAAAGATATCTAATTTCCTAATCACCTACTCTTTACGGGGTATATTCAATTGAATAATACATTATTTTTAAGTGTCATCTTTAAGTTACATAAAATTTTGTGTGTTTAGAAAGGGGGACTCATATTTTACTTACTCAGATGCTTATTATATAAACTCAAAGCGTGAAAGAACGTTTAAATACATTCAAAATTGCGTAGGTTGTTGATCATTAAGTGTGCGAATAGTCATACATTAGTGCTGAAAAGAAAAAATAAAGTTATGCATAATATATAGAAATACTCTTAATGATGTAAGGTCTCTTGAGAATAGTGTATGGGTTTGGCCCATATCGGCTATTATTATACTACATTAACAGTATCTTTGGGTTGATCAAACCCAATAAGCGGTATCGGAGCTGATAATTCAGAAGGACGAGTGTGGAGATGACAAAGTTATAGCATAGGAGTTGGTTTATTATCTCTACCATGCCAAAAATAACTTAGAGATGCACGCGCACAAGCAGAAGCTAGCTTGAGGCATTGTTGTCCATATATGCTCATCGGTCATGTTCGAAGCACAAGACACAGTAAATCTCGAAACTTAGCCTATGGTTCATGGTAATGGCCATGTGTGTGGAACTTCATTTGAAGGCCATTCAAATTAATTGGTCCTAGGAGGAAATTATTTGGTGTGTGAACAATCCTATACTAGTAGCTTCAAAGAAAATAAAGCAGCTTATCGCCAAATGTCTCTTCTATTACGAAGACCGCCCGGTCGTGTAAGTTATAGGAATACTATTATTGATGTGAGACCTTTTGAGAAAAAAAATAGTGCGAACTTGACTCAATATGAACTATATCACACTATATTAAGAATACTTTTTGGTTTATTGGATCTAACTATCTAACAATGAGAATGTATAAGATTAATATTATCCGGACGAGACTTCGTGTAACCTACATGCATAGTAGCTAGTAACAGTAAGGTCTTTAATATTCTGAAAGTTGATGAATTCATCCAAAGGCTATATTAACCATATTGATCTTCATGAAAACCTTGAGGTATTAGGCATGTTCAACCTCATTAAGGAGCTACAATTTATATTTTTAGATTCTTTACAAGTTGATAAAAAAAATATTCCTTGTGGACTAATGTCACGACCCTAGTTCACCAATCGTGAACATGTCGTGATGGCACCCAGTCCCCACGACTAGGTAAGCCTAACACGTTGCGGAATATACAAGCTATAAACACTTAAATAAGAAACAGCGAAAAAATAGCATAAAAAGATATGTAATCTGTGCCGCATTGCACATACATCCTTCAACACACTGTGTAAACACTACAAAGATCCGGAACCTCATGAATAACACAGACTAAGAGATGATATACAACTGTGGCTCAACGACTGAAGGAAAAATGTCAACTAATACTATCAGAATAGAAGGGAAAGCCTCCGGATCAGCGGACGTAGCAGATCATACCTCGAGGTCTCCCAAAGTGCTGCTGAATCACCTAGTATAAGCCTGTCCTGATGTACCTGGATTTGCACAACAAAAGTGTGCAGAAGAGTAACATGAGTACACCACGGCGGTACTCGGTAAGTGCCAAGCCTAACCTCGATGGAGTAGTGACGAGGAAGGTCAAGGCCCTACTGAGAGAACAATAATATATAATGATGATAACAATAATAAGCAGGTTAAATGATAATAATTTCCGAAATATCAACAATAAGATGATTTCCGCAACCGTCTACAATTAAGCTAACAACAAATAACCAACTCAATAAAACAAGTCCAGGACCTGTGGGAATCGAACCCACAGTCCCATTGACGGTACTTCTGGGTCTCCGGGAATCGAACCCGCAGCCCATATCTCAAATAATAATCAATAACTCAGGATCTCCGGGAATCGAACCCGCAGTCCCTACCAATAACGGATCTCGGGAATCGAACCCGCAGTCCCTACCAATAACTCAGGATCTCGGGAATCGAACCCGCAGTCCCTACCAATAACTCAGGGTCTCTGGGAATCGAACCCACAGCCCTGGGTCTCCGGGAATTGAACCCGCAGTCCACAAGCACAACAAATAAAGGAATACATAGAGAGAATAAATTATGCTTAACTATAACTTCACCGAAAAATAGTGCCAATAATTATCAAGAAGTTCAAATAAGACAATTAGGCAACTAAACAGTTAAGTACTACCTAATCATGCTTTTCTAACTACTATCGGGTTAAAATATCAAATTAGCAGCTAAAGATAGGAATATCACTCATCGAACATTTTAATTAAAGTGTGTGTTCAACAACCATGCCATGTACACGCCCGTCACCTCGCGTACAAGGCATTTGGACTAACACATAATATCCTAGGGGTGAAAATTCCCCCACACGAGGTTAGACAAGCCACTTATCTCAACCCTGGTACAAAACCGCTAAGAAATAACCCTCTTGCCGTGAATGTCGGCCTCCACATGTGTAGTATCTGATAAAAATCTATAGAATCACGTCAAAATAGGCCAATTGGGCATTACCCAATCAAAACAACTCAAAATACACCAAAACCCAAAAGTTGCCAAAACCCGACTTCCAGTACGCTTATCGAAAAATTACGAAAATTATATATTCGGGTTCCTTATCTCAATACGAGTCAGTGCATATAAAATTTATCGAAATCGGGCTCCGTTTGCCCATTCAAATCAAAGGTTTTCTAACATTTAGGCCTAGGGCTCAAACCCACCTTTAATCTTCCATTTTCACTGAAATAATCACGGATTTCATGATAAACCAACGAATTAAGGTCAAGAAACTTACCCCCGATGATTTCCCGATGATATCCCAGCGTTTCCCCATCGAAATCCTCTCTTGGAGCTCAAAAATGGCGTTTTTGTGTATGGGGGTCGCGGGTTGACTGTTCTGGTTTTAATATTTTCTGACTGAAGTTTTACCCTTCGCGTTCGCGTCCTCAACATCGCGAACGTGATGCATTGCCAACACGACCCTTCGCGAATGCGACGCTCATCACGCGTCCGCGTTGAAGAAAAATTCCCAACCTCCAGAATTTGAACTACGCGTTCGCGGCCTCACCATCGCGAACGCGATGCCTCTCGAACCAACTCTACGCGAACGCGTCCACACCATCGCGAACGCGATGCCTCACGAACCAGCCCATCGCGAATGCGTCCCGTACCATCGCGAACGCGTTGCTTATACCAGCTGACCCTACGCGAACGCGGGCCAGGCCACGCGGACGCGATGACCAAAAGGTCTGCTGCACAGCTGCTGCAATTTTCTGCAGTTTCAAGGTTCCAAAATGCCCGTTTAATGGTCCGAATTCATCCCGGGGCCCCCAGGACCCCAACGAAAACCACCAACACACTCCAAAACACTATATGGACTTGTTCCAATCATAAAAACACGTCTAACAACATCAAAACCCATAATTCACATCGAATTCAAGCCTAAATTTCTTAAAACTTTCCGAATTGCACATTCGATCTAAAACCCGACCAAACGACGTCCGAATGACCTGAAAATTTTCGGACATATCCAAATTCACATAACGAAGCTACAGAAATTGTCGAAATTCCATTCCGACCCCCGGATCAAAATCTCACCTATCGTTCGGATTCGCCAAAATTTCAAACTTCGGCATTTCAAGCCTAATTGAGCTACGGACCTCCAAAATACATTCCGAACACGCTCCCAACCCCGAAATCACCCAACGGAGCTAATAGAACAATCGGATTCCCGTTCCGAGGTCGTCTTAATACTGTTCCGATTACGGGCCATTTTCTAACCTTAAAGCTCTCCTTTAGGGACTAAGTGTCCCAAAATGCTCCAAATTTCAGAACCGACTCTCCCGGCAAACCACAATAGCAGAAAAGAACTTAGGGGAACAGTTAAATTGGGGATTGGGGCGTAATTTTCTAAAACGACCGGCCGGGTCGTTACATCTTCCCACTCTTAAAAGATTCGTTCGTCCTCGAACGAGCATAGAAAACATACCTGGAGTAGTGAAAAGATGAGGGTACTGGCTGCGCATATCCTGCTCGGTCTCCCAAGTCGCCTCCTCGACCGGCTGTCCCCGCCACTGAACCTTTACCGAAGCGATGTTCTTTGACCTTAGCTTTCTGACTTGCCTGTCTAGAATGGCTACTGGCTCCTCAACATAAGACAGATCCTTGTCTAGCTGAACAGAAGTGAAATCCAACACATGCGACGGGTCACCATGGTACCTCCGGAGCATGGAGACATGAAATACGGGGTGAACTCCAGCTAGACTAGGAGGTAAGGCTAACTCATAGGCAACCTCCCCAATATGCCTCAAAATCTCAAAAGGGCCAATAAATCTGGAACTCAGCTTCCCTTTCTTCCCGAACCTCATAAAGCCCTTCATGGGCGAGACTCGAAGCAGAACCCGCTCGCCAACCATAAAAGCCACATCACGAACCTTCTTGTCCGCATAACTCTTCTGTCTTGACTGGGCTGCACGAAGTCTGTCCCGAATCACCTTGACCTTGTCCATAGCATCTTGGACCATATCAGTACCTAGCAACCTGGCCTCGCCCGGCTCGAACCAACCCACGGGAGACCTGCACCTCCTACCATATAGGGCCTCATACGGTGCCATCTGAATACTAGACTGGTAGCTGTTGTTATAAGCAAACTCCGCCAGTGGCAAGAAGTGATCCCATGAACCTCCAAACTCGATCACGCACGCACGGAGCATATCCTCCAAAATCTGAATAGTGCGCTCGGACTGCCCATCAGTCTGGGGGTGAAATGCTGTGCTCAGCTCCACCCGAGTACCTAACTCCTGCTGTACAGCTCTCCAGAACCGTGAAGTGAACTGAGTGCCTCTATCTGAAATGATGGAAACTGGAATATCATGCAGCCGAACTATTTCCCTGATATAGATCTCCGCCGGTCGTTCCGATGAATAAGTAGTGCTCACCGGTATGAAATGGGCGAACTTGGTCAGCCGATCCACAATGACCCAATTGGAATCAAACTTCATAACCGTCCGTGGAAGTCCAGATACAAAGTCCATGGTAATGCGCTCCCATTTCCACTCGGGAATCTCAATCTGCTGCATCAATCCACCCGGACGCTGATGCTCATACTTCACCTGCTGGCGGTTGAGGCATCTAGAAACATAATCAACTATATCCCTCTTCATCCGCCTCCACCAGTAATGTTGTTTCAAGTCCTGATACATCTTCGCGGCCCCCGGATGGATGGAATACCGCGAGCTATGGACCTCTGCTAGAATCAGCTCTCGAAGATCATCTACATTAGGCACACAGATACGCCCCTGGATCCTCATAACTCCATCATCCCCGATGGTAACATCTCGAGCATCACCACGCCGAACTCTATCCTGAAGGACGAGCAAATAAGGGTCGTCGAACTGGCGCTCCCTGATGCGGTCAAATAGAGAAGACCGAGAAACCACACAAGCCAGAACCCGGCTGGGCTCCGAAAGATCCAGCCTAACAAATTGCATGGCTAAAGCCTGTACATTCATCGCCATAGGCCTCTCCGAAGCTGGTAGATATGCCAAACTCCCCAAACTCTCTGCTCGATGACTCAAGGTATCGGCAACTACATTAGCCTTGCCCGGATGATAGAGAATAGTAATATCATAGTCCTTCGATAGCTCCAACCATCTCCTCTAATGCATATTCAGGTCCTTCTGCTTAAGCAAATGCTGCAAGCTCCGGTGATCAGTGTAGATTTCACAAGGAACCCCATACAAGTAATGACGCCAAATCTTCAAGGTGTGAACAATGGAAGCTAGCTCCAAATCATGAACATGGTAATTCTTCTCATGCACCTTCAGCTGTCTCGACGCGTAGGCAATCACCCTATCGTCCTGCATCAATACCGCACCGAGTCCAACTCGTGAGGCATCATAATATACAGTATAGGACCCCGAACCTGTAGGCAACATCAATATAGGGGCCGAAGTCAAAGCCTGTCTTGAGCTTCTGAAAGCTCGCCTCACACTCGTCTGTCCACCGGAAAGGCGCACCCTTTTGGGTCAATCTAGTCATAGGTGCATCAATCGAAGAGAACCTCACTACGAAACGACGGTAATAGCCCGCCAAACCAAGGAAACTGCGAATCTCAGTAACGGAGGAGGGTCTGGGCCAACTCTGCACGGCCTCCACCTTCCTCGGATCTACTCGAATACCATCACTCGACACCACGTGGCCCAAAAATGCCACCGAACTCAACCAGAATTCACATTTAGAGAACTTGGCATAAAGCTGCTTCTCCCTCAGAATCTGAAGCACTATCCTCAAATGCTGCTCGTGCTCTTCCCGGCTCCGGGAATATACTAGAATATCATCAATGAAAATAATCACGAATGAGTCCAGATAAGGCCTGAACACACTGTGCATCAAATGCATAAAGGTTGCTGGGGCATTAGTCAGCCCAAAAGACATCACGAGGAACTCATAGTGACCATACCGAGTCCTGAAGGCAGTCTTCGGGATATCTGGCTCCCAAATCTTCAGCTGGTGATACCCAGAGCGCAAATCAATCTTAGAAAACACCTGTGCGCCCTGTAGCTGGTCAAATAAATCATCAATACGGGGCAAAGGATACCGGTTCTTCACTGTAACCTTGTTCAGCTGACGATAGTCAATACACATACGCATAGAACCGTCCTTTTTCTTCACAAACAATACGGGAGCACCCCAAGGCGAAACACTGGGTCGAATAAAACCCTTGCCCAATAACTCCTGTAACTGATCATTCAACTCCTTCAACTCGGGAGGAGCCATATGGTACGGTGGAATAGAAATGGGCTGAGTGCCCGGCAACAAGTCAATAGCAAAGTCAATATCTCTGTCAGGCGGCATGCCCGGAAGATCAGCTGGAAATACATCAGCAAAGTCACGTACCACCGGAATATAATCAATAGAGGGAGTGTCAATACTGACGTCCCGCACATAGGCTAGATAAGCAGCACACCCCTTCTCAACCATACGCCGAGCTCTGAGAAAAGAAATAACACGGTTGGGGGTGTGATCTAGGGTACCACTCCACTCAATACGTGGGAT
Source organism: Nicotiana noctiflora (assembly GCA_032618575.1). Taxonomy (NCBI): domain Eukaryota; kingdom Viridiplantae; phylum Streptophyta; class Magnoliopsida; order Solanales; family Solanaceae; genus Nicotiana; species Nicotiana noctiflora. Next base: position 841,804 of record JASVEL010013161.1, read on the forward strand.
GCCTAACATAGCCAACGTCACGGTCTTGGCGTGACAATCAAGAATAGCATAATGTGGCAACAACCAGTCCATGCCCAGAATAATATCAAAATCGACCATCCCGAGCAACAATAGATCCGCTCTGGTCTCAAAATCACAAATGGTAACCAAACACGACCGATATACACGGTCCACGACCAAAGAATCACCCACCGGAGTGGAAACATAAATGGGGGCACTCAAAGAATCCCGAGGCACACCCAGATGAGAAGCAAAGTAAGAAGACACATATGAAAAAGTGGAACCAGGGTCGAATAGAACCGATGCCTCCCTGTGACTAACCAGAATAATACCTGTGATAACAGAATCAGATGCAACAGCCGCAGCGCGATCAGGAATAGCATAGAATCTGGACCTGTCCCCCCTCTCGAGGGCGGCCTCTAGAACCCTGACCCCCGCCCCTGGCTGGCTGGGCAGGTGGAGTGGCAGCTGGAGCTGGAATGATAGCCTGCTGACCCTGAGAACCACGCTGAGGCTGCGAAGACTGATGAGGTGCTCCCCTCCTACGCCTGGGGCACTCCTTGACCAGATGGCGAGTATCCCCGCACCCAAAGCAAGCTCTGGGAGGACACGGTGACTGTGACTGAACGGCCTCACCCCCACTAGTCTGACCCCTGGAAGGACCCCGCGCAGGAGGTGCACTGGAGACTGGGGGAGCATAATAAGGTTCCTGAGGTGCTGGAAGAGCTGGAGTACTACCGACTGTGGGCAATGCTGAGTGAACTGGACTACCGGAATAACCCCTGCCAAAACGACCGGCTGCTGAAGTGCGGGCACCAGAGAAATGGCCCGACTCACGAGACCTCTTGGCGTCTCTCTCTCCCCGCTCTCTAGGGAGCATACTCTCGATCCTCCCGGCAATGCTAACTGCCTGCTGATAAGATATATCTGTCTCCAGCTCTCTGGCCATGCTGGATCGGATAGGCGGAATCAGGCCCTCAATAAATCTCCGCACCCTCTCCCGGACTATGGCTACCAAGGCCGGTGCATGCCTGGCAAGACGGGTGAAACTGATAGCATACTCCGATACTGACATGGAACCCTGTCGCAATCTCTCAAACTCCGAGCGCCAAGAATCCCTAAGGCTCTGGGGAACAAACTCCGTCAAAAACAGATTTGAAAACTGCGTCCAGGTCAACGAAGCGGACTCCTCCGGACTATCCAACTCATACGTGCGCCACCAATCATAAGCGGTCCCACGAAACTGAAACGTAGTGAAGGAAACCCCGCTGGTCTCCACAATCCCCATGGTAGAAAGAATACGATGACACTCTTCTAGAAAACCCAATGCATCATCTGAAGCTAAACCACTGAACACTGGAGGGTCATATTTCTTGAACCTCTCCAATCTACGCCGCTCGTCCTCAGAGGCAGGTGGCCCACCTCCAGGCTGTGCTGGGGCGGTAGGAGGCATAACCATAATCTCTAGAACCTGTCCCACTGGCACTCGCTGCTCAGGTATAACGGCTGCGGGAGTCTGGGCCCCTCCCCCGGCCTAGGATGTAGCTGCAGTGAGAGGAAGCAGTCCTGCCTGAGCTAAAGTGGTATACATACTCATGAACTGGGCCAGGGTCTCCTGGAGTGCTGGAGTAGTAGTAGTTGTAGTCGGTGTACCAGGTGCCTGCGCTCCAACCTGGTCTACCTGTGGCACCTCAGCGGCAGCGCGCACGGGTGTTGTGGCTGCACCTCGGGCGCGTCCTCATCCTCTACCTCGGCCCCGGCCTCTGACGGCGGCAACAGGGGGCGCGGGTACCTGATCGTCGCGAGTAGCTCGTGTCCTCACCATCTATGAGAGAATAGAAAGCAATAGTTTAGACTTTTTATGCCAAAAATGTCGCACGACAAGGAATCCAAAAGAAATGAAGAGTTTCCTAAACAGTTACATAGCCTCTCGTAGATAAATAAAGACGTCTCCGTATCGATTAGCGAGACTCTAAGTAACCGGTTTGTGTCCCGTGACTCCTATGAACCTAGAGCTCTGATACCAACTTGTCACGACCCTAGTTCACCAATCGTGAACATGTTGTGATGGCACCCAGTCCCCACGACTACGTAAGCCTAACACGTTGCGGAATATACAAGCTATAAACACTTAAATAAGAAACAGCGGAAAAATAGCATAAAAAGATATGTAATCCGTGTCGCATGGCACATACATCCTTCAACACACTATGTAAACACTACCAAGATCCGGAACCTCACGGATAACACAGACTAAGAGAGGATATACAACTGTGGCTCTATGTGTAAAGAGTATCTAACAACGAATGAAGGAAAAATGTCAACTAATACTATCAGAATAGAAGGGAAAGCCTCCGGATCCGCGGACGTAGCAGATCATACCTCGAGGTCTCCCTGAAAGCTGCGGAATCACCTAGTACGAGCCTACTCTGATGTACCTGGATCTGCACAACAAAGGTGTGCAGAGAAGCGTAATATGAGTACACCACAGCGGTACTCAGTAAGTGCCAAGCCTAACCTCGATGGAGTAGTGACGAGGAAGGTCGGGGCCCTACCGAGAAATAACAATATAATGACAGTAACAATATCGAACAGTTCAAATTATCATAAGAATGAAATAACAACAATGAGGAGAAATCAACACAACAATGTACAACTCAACCTAACAACAAATAACCAACCCATTAAAACAAGTCCAGGACCTGTGGGAATCGAACCCACAGTCCCATTGACAGTACCTCTGGGTCTCCGGGAATCGAACCCGCGGCCCATGTCTCAATAAATAATCAATAACTCAGGATCTCCGGGAATCGAACCCGCAGTCCCTACCAATAACTCAGGATCTCGGGAATCGAACCCGTAGTCCCTACCAATAACTCGGGATCTCGGGAATCGAACCCGTAATCCCTACCAATAACTCAGGATCTCAGGAATCGAACCCGCAGTCCCTACAAATATCACTTCGGGTCTCTGGGAATCGAACCCGCAGTCCCTACCAATATCACTCCGGGTCTCTGGGAATCGAACCCACAGCCCTGGGTCTCCGGGAATTGAACCCGCAGTCCACAAGCACAACAAATAAAGGAATACACATAGAGAATAAATTATGCTTAACTATAACTTCATCGAAAAATAGTGCTAATAATTATCAAGAAGTTCAAATAAGACAATTAGGCAAGTAAACAGTTAAGTACTACCTAATCATGCTTTTCTAACTACTACCGTGTAAAAATATCAAATTAACAGCTAAAGACAGGAATATCACTCATCGAACATTTTAATTAAAGTGTGTGTTCAACAACCAGCGCATGTACACGCCTGTCACCTCGCGTACAAGGCATTTGGACTATCACATAATATCCTAGGGGTGAAAATTCCCCCACACGAGGTTAGACAAGCCACTTACCTCAATTCCGGTACAAAACCGCTAAGAAATAACCCTCTTGCCGTGAATGTCGGCCTCCACAGGTGTAGTATCCGATAAAAATCAATAGAATCACATCAAAATAGGCCAATTGGGCATTACCCAATCAAAACAACTCAAAATACACCAAAACCCACAAGTTGCCAAAATCCGACTTCCGGTACGCTTATCGAAAAATCACGAAAATTATATATTCGGGTTCCTTATCTCAATACGAGTCCGTGAATATAAAATTTATCGAAATCGGGCTCCATTTACCCATTTAAATCAAAGGTTTTCTAACATTTAGGCCTAGGGCTCAAACCCACCTTTAATCTTCCATTTTGAGTGAAATAATCACAGATTTCATGATAAACCAACGAATTAAGGTCAAGAAACTTACCCCCGATGATTTCCCGATGATATCCCAGCGTTTCCCCTTCGAAATCCTCTCTTGGAGCTCAAAAATGGCATTTTTGTGTATGGGGGTCGCGGGTTGACTGTTCTGGTTTTAATATTTTCTAACTGAAGTTTTACCCTTCGCGTTCGCGTCCTCAACATCGCGAACGCGATGCATTGCCAACACGACCCTTCGCGAACGCAACGCTCATCACGCGTCCGCGTTGAATAAAAATTCCCAACCTCCAGAATTTGAACTATGCGTTCGGGCCTCACCATCGCGAACGCGATGCCTCTCGAACCAACTCTACGCGAACGCGTCCACACCATCGCGAACGCGATGCCTCACGAACCAGCCCATCGCGAACGCGTCCCATACCATCGCGAACGCGATGCTTCTACCAGCTGACCCTACGCGAACGCGGGCCAGGCCATGCGGACGCGATGACCAAAAGGTCTGCTGCACAGCTGCTACAATTTTCTGCAATTTCAAGGTTCCAAAATGCCTGTTTGATGGTCCGAATTCATCCCGGGGCCCCCCGGACCCCAACGAAAACCACCACCACACTCCAAAACACTATACGGACTTGTTCCAATCATAAAAACACGTCTAACAACATCAAAACCCATAATTCACATCGAATTCAAGCCTAAATTTCTTAAAACTTTCCGAATTGCACATTCGATCTAAAACCCGACCAAACGACGTCCGAATGACCTGAAAATTTGCGGACATATCCAAATTCACATAACGAAGCTACAGAAATTGTCGGAATTCCATTCTGACCCCCGGATCAAAATCTCACCTATCGTTCGGATTCGCCAAAATTTCAAACTTCGGCATTGCAAGCCTAATTGAGCTACGGACCTCCAAAATACATTCCGAACGCACTCCCAACCCCGAAATCACCCAACGGAGCTAATGGAACCATCAGATTCCCGTTCTGAGGTCATCTTAACACTGTTCCGGTTACGGGCCATTTTCTAACCTTAAAGCTCTCCTTTAGGGACTAAGTGTCCCAAAATGCTCCAAATTTCAGAATCGACTCTCCCGGCAAACCACAATAGCAGAAAAGAACTTAGGGGAACAGTTAAATTAGGGATTGGGGCGTAATTTTCTAAAATGACCGGCCGGGTCGTTACAACTAATTCTTCAAAATAGTTTAGTTGCACATGATTTGGTCGTGACTCCTTTTTAGTAGTAGCGGACTTATGTATACTTGGTTTTATTTTCTTGTTAGTTTTACAGTATTATCACTTAGTAGTGGATCATATTTCCGACTTTTTTTCATGTTCTCTATTACCTATTAGTTGCTATTTTTTAGACTTAGAAGTTAAATTGTAAGCCTATAAAAGGAAGTAGATGTTCTTGTTTTCAAGTGAAGTGAATTGAGCAGTAAAAAAGCTTTCCTTCGTATATCTTTTTTATAAGTTCTGACTTTATTTTCAACATATTAGGTATCAGAGCAATTAGAAAAAAAAGTGGGTTACATTATAAATCTTGTTCTTTTTATGTCCAGATTTCACTCTAACTCCTATGCACAAAATAGTTAAGCTAGAGAGATAGTTCTAAACACAAACCAGAGTCAAAAAATGGCAGAAAGTTCAAACTCTAACACTAACTCCCAATATCTTCCAATTTTTAAAGGGGTGAATTATCATTTTTGGAGTCTTAAGATGAAGACTCTCTTCAACTCAGGAATTATGGGTCTTGGTAGAGAATGGATTTCCAGACCCGGATGAAGGCCACGCACAACAACTGCGGGAAATTGCAAGAAGGATTCAGAGGCACTATTTTTGATTCAACAAGCCCTTGATGATGATATCCTGCCCCGTATTTTAGCAGCAGAGACTTCCCATGAAGCTTGGAAAACTTTGCAGCGGGAGTATGGGAGATAAAAAGGTAAGTGTAGTAAAATTGTAAACTTTGCGTTGTGATTTTGAAACTTTAAGCCTGAAAATAATGAATTGGTGCAAGATTATTGTCACGACCCGGATTTCCCACCATCGGGGTCATGATGGCGCCTACTAAATGGAAGCTAGGTATTACATCTCCATTAATTACCAATTTCTTATTATTAAAAACATATAAATTACAGTGGAATAATCAAAATTAGCGGAAGACTTAGTCAAATATGATGAAGAAAACCCAAACATGATACACTACCCAAGACTGGTGTCATAATACTCACGAACTTCTAAGAATAATACACATAATTGTCTGAAAGAAAATACAAGTTGTTTATCTCGATTACATGAGATAACAGAATGAAAAGCATAGATAGAAGAGACAACGGGTCTTGCGGACGCCTGCAAGGCTACCTCGTAGTCTCAGTAGTCGAAAAATCCACAAGTCTCTACTGCCGCTGCTGCTGTCCGTAACTTGTATCTGCGCAAAAAGAGCGCAGAGTGTAGTATCAGCACAACCAACCCCATGTGCTGGTAAGTGCCTGGCCTATCCCAGCGAACTAGTGACAAGGCTAAGGCCAGTCACCCACCTAAACCTGTACAGTTGCAATATAGATATATATATATGTAATACATTTATAAGGAAATACTCTGCTCTGAAATAACAGTCAATAACTCACGATATCCAGAATAATCTAATCAACAGAATAAATCTTACTTTCATGTCAAATTCCTCTTTCATTTCATGTCTCGTGGTAGGCGTACCACCCGCTCCCAACTATCACAGTAATTATATCTTGTAGTAGGCGTACCACCCGCTCCCAAATATCATAGTAATTATATCTTGTGGTAGGCGTACCACCCGCTCCCAAATATATCAATAATTATATCTTGTGGTAGGCGTACCACCCGCTCCCAAATATATCAATAGGCTACGGGCAACTATGGCCAATGCCAAGATTTCAATCACTTCGTGGTCGGCGTACCACACGATCCCAAATATATCAATAGGCTACCGGCAACTATGGCCAATGCCAAGATTTAAGTCACTTTGTGGTCGGCGTACCACACGATCCCAATTCATAATTATATATAAGTGGTCGGCGCGCCACACGAACCCAATTCATAAAATATATATATTACCGGCATTTAGCCAATAATCTCTATATCAACAATATTTATAATTACTGGTTTTAAACCAATAATTTATAATAATTTCAACAGTTTACCTTCATTACCGGTATAACACCAATAACTCTTATTCAACAATTTATTCATAACTAAATTCATATTCCTACAAACTAGGATAGAACAAACACTTACCTCGAAAGTTCACGAACGATTCAATCCGTAGCAATGCCTTTTCCTTTCGAATTTGACTCCAATCCAACCGTATCTATACACAATTGATTTCATATCATCAATTTTACTTAACAAACTAGTTGATATTGCTAAATACGATTTTTACAACATTCTGCCCGGAATAGTAAAAATCGACCCCGGGCCCACATAATCGAAACTCAAGTTTCGAACCAAAATAAGTTCACCCAATCCTCCATGAGTTCAAATATACAATTTGTTCTCAAGCTCGACTCCAAAACGAGGTCTAGATCGCAAATTCTTTGAAAACCCTTACTATACTCAATTCTCAATTTTTCTACCCATTTACACCTAATTAGGCTTAGGAATTCAAATAATATTGATGGAAAATGAAGAAAACGAGTTAAGAATCACTTACCCAAGAAGTTTGATGAAGAATCGCTCAAAAATCGTCCAAAAAGTTGTGGAGAAGAGAGTTGAACAGAAATGGGATTTTTATCCCGTTTCTGTTCTGTTTTGGGATTAAATTCACTGGGCAGCGAATTTGTTCTACGCGATCGCGTGAATTGGATCGCGATCGCGGAAGACAAATATTCAACACTACGCGATCGCGTGGACAATGCTGCGATCGCGTAGAAGAATTTCGCTGGGTGGCTCATTTGTACTACGCGATCGCGTGAAAAGGGTCGCGATCGCGTTGAAGGAGAACGGAAGGCTACGCGATCGCGTGCAGACGGCTGCGATCGCGTTGAAGAAGGACAGAAAACTTCGCGATCGCGTGCAGACAGCTGCGATCGCGTTGAGTAATTGACAAGGCAGTGCGATCGCGTGTTCAAGGCCGCGATCGCGTAGAGTAAAATGTCTGTGTAAATATTGTAGAAAATCTGCCATTTTTCTAAGTCCAAAAACACCCCGAACCACCTCCGAAACACTCCCGAGCCCTCGGGGCTCCAAACCAAATATGCACACTAACTAAAAAACATCATACGAACTTGCTCGCGCGATCAAATCGCTAAAATAACATCAAAATCAATGAATTGAGCCTTAAAACTCAAGAATTCTTTAAAATTCCATAATTTCCAAACTTTCCAATTTAAGGCCGAAACACGTCAAACGACGTCCGTTTTCAACCAAACTTTACAGGAAGCGCTTAACCAATATATATGACCTGTACCGGGCGTCGGAACCAAAATACGAGCCCGATACGAGTACTTTTTAATCAAAATTCTGTTTCATTTTCCTTAAACATTTTCAGAAAACAATTTAACAGAAAAAATCTTTTACTGGGGTTCTAGACCTCGAATTTCAATTCCGGGCATATGCCTAAGTTCCATATTTTACTACGGATTTTCTGAGACCGTCAAATCACGGATCCGGGTCCGTTTACCAAAAATGTTGACCAAAGTCAACCATATCAATATTAATATCAAAATTCTTCAACTTTTTCACATATTTCACATATTTCAACATAAAAATTTTCCAGCTTTGTGCCCGGACTGTGCACGCAAATCGAGGCAACTATAATTGAGGTTTTTAAGACCTCAAAAGCTCGGAATGATTAATAAAACAAGTGATGACCCTTTGGGTCGTCACAATCTCCACCTCTAAAACAACGATTCGTCCTTGAACGGACAAAAGAAAGAAGTACCTGAGTCAGGAAACAAATGTGGGTAGCGGCTCCGCATATCAGACTCGGACTCCCAGGTCGATGCCTCAGGAGGCTGACCTCTCCACTGAACACGCACAGAAGGATAACTCTTCGACCTCAACCGTCGAACCTGCCGGTCTAGAATGGCTACCGGCTCCTCCTCGTAAGATAGATCATTGTCCAATTGGACAGTACTGAAGTCTAACACATGTGTGGGATCGCCGTGGTATCTCCGAAGCATAGATACATGAAAAACTGGATGCACGGCTGATAAGCTAGGCGGCAAAGCTAATCCGTAAGCCACCCCTCCCACTCTGTCTAGAATCTCAAATGGGCCAATATACCTAGGGCTGAGCTTGCCCTTCTTCCCAAACCTCATCACACCCTTCATAGGCGACACTCGGAGCAATACGCGTTCGCCAACCATGAAATCTACATCTCGAACCTTACGATCCGCATAAGTCTTCTGCCTGGACTGAGCTGAACGCAATCTCTCCTGAATAGTCTTGACCTTATCCAAGGCCTCCCGAACTAAGTCTGTACCTAACAACCGAGCCTCTCCCGGTTCAAACCATCCAACTGGTGATCGACATCGCCTACCATACAACGCCTCATACTGGGCCATCTGGATGCTAGACTTTTAGCTGTTGTTGTAGGCGAACTCTGCTAATGGCAGAAACCGGTCCCACGAGCCTCCGAAATCAATAACACAAGCTCGAAGCATGTCCTCTAGAATCTGAATAGTCCTCTCGGACTGGCCATCCGTCTGAGGATGAAATGCTGTACTCAACTGAACCTGGGTACCTAACTCCTGCTGGACCGCTCTCCAGAACCGCGAGGTAAACTGCGTACCCCGATCAGAGATAATAGATACTGGCACTCCATGGAGACGAACAATCTCCCTAATGTAAACCTCCGCTAACCTCTCCGATGAGTAGGAGACGGATACTGGAATAAAGTGTGCTGACTTGGTCAGCCTATCAACAATGACCCAAATAGCATCAAATTTCCTCCGAGTCAAAGGAAGTCCAGTAATGAAGTCCATTATGATCCGCTCCCATTTCCACTCGGGAATTTCAATCCTCCGGAATACACCACCAGGTCTCCGGTGCTCATATTTCACCTGCTGACAATTTAGATACCGAGCGACATACGCAACGATATCTTTCTTCATTCCGCGCCACCAATAGTGCTGACGTAAGTCCTGGTACATCTTCGCGGCGCCCGGGTGAATAGAATACCGCGAACTGTGGGCCTCTGCTAAGATTAACTCTCGAATCCCTTCGACATTGGGCACACAAACTCGACCCCGCAATTTCAATATCCCATCATCATCTAGATTTACCTGTGTGGCACCTCCCCGCTGTACTGTATCTCTCAACTCACGCAAATGAGGATCATCAAATTGCCTCTCACGTATACGCTCTAATAAAGAAGAACGAGCGACCGTGCAGGCTAACACCCTGCTAGGCTCAGAAATGTCCAATCTCACGAACCGGTTGGCTAATGCCCGGACGTCTAGAGCAAATGGTCTCTGACTGACCGGAATATATGCAAGACTACCCATGCTGGCAGACTTTCTACTCAATGCATCGGCCACCACATTGGCCTTACCCGGGTGATATAAAATAGTAACATCATAGTCTTTTAGCAACTCTAGCCACCTTCTCTGTCTCATATTCAACTCTTTCTGCTTAAACAAATACTGAAGGCTCTTATGATCGGTGTATATTTCACATGCTACACCATACAAATAATGCCTCCAGATCTTCAATGCATGAATAATCGCCGCCAATTCTAGATCATGCACTGGATAGTTCTTCTCATGAATCTTCAACTGCCTCGAAGCATAGGCAATAACCTTGCCATCCTGCATTAACACTGCATCAAGTCCAATACGGGAAGTATCACAATAAACAGTATAAGGTCCCGTACCTGTGGGTAAAACCAATACCGGTGTTGTGGTCAAGGTTGTCTTGAGCTTTTGAAAGCTCGCCTCACATTCATCGGACCATTCAAATTGAACACCTTTCTGGGTCAATCTGGTCAGTGGGGTTGCAATAGACGAAAATCCTTCTACGAATCGGCGATAATAACCCGCTAATCCCAAGAAACTCCGAATATCTGTGGCTGATGTCGGTCTAGGCCAGTTCTTGACTGCCTCAATCTTCTTCAGATCAACCTGAATACCTGCTGCCGTCACAATATGACCTAGGAATGCAACCGAACTTAGCCAAAATTCACACTTTGAAAATTTTGCATATAGTTGGCTATCTCTCAGAGTCTGCAAGGCCACTCTGAGATGTTGCGCATGCTCCTCCTGACTGCGGGAATATATTAATATGTCATCAATGAAGACTATTACAAACAAGTCTAAATAAGGCCGGAACACCCGATTTATTAATTCCATAAAAGCTGTTGGAGCACTTGTCAACCCAAAAGACATGACCAGAAATTCATAATGTCCATACCGAGTGCGGAACGCGGTCTTAGGGACATCAGATGCCCTAATCTTCAGCTGATGATAGCCGGATCTCAAATCTATCTTTGAAAATACCTTGGCACCCTGAAGCTGGTCAAATAAATCATCAATTCGCGGAAGTGGATATTTATTTTTGATAGTCACCTTGTTTAACTGTCGATAGTCAATGCACATTCTCATCGAACCATCTTTCTTCTTTACAAATAATACATGTGCACCCACGGCGAAACACTAGGCCTAATGAAACCCTTTTCAAGTAAATCCTGCAACTGTTCCTTCAATTCTTTTAACTCTGGCGGAGCCATACGGTATGGGGGAATGGAAATGGGCTGAGTGCCTGGAGCCAAGTCAATGCAAAAATCAATGTCCCTATCGGGCGGCATACCAGGCAAGTCTGAAGGAAATACTTCAGGAAATTCGCGAACCACAGGCACAGAGTCAATAGAAGGAACCTCAGCAATAGAATCACGGACATAGGCCAAATAATCCAAACATCCCTTGCCAACCATATGCTGAGCTTTAACATAAGAAATAACATTACGGCTAGTATGACCTGAAATTCCTTTCCACTCTATACGAGGCGAATTCGGCAGGGCTAAAGTCACAGTCTTGGCATGACAATCTAAAATAGCATGATACGGATATAGCCAGTCCATGCCTAGAATAATATCGAAGTCCACCATATTTAGGTGTAATAAATCAGCACGGGTCTCGAGACCCTCAATTACTATAATACATGACCGATGAACTCGATCAACCACAATAGAGTCGCCTACTGGTGTAGACACATGAACAGGAACACTCAGTGGATCACTGGGCCGAATCAAGTATGGTGCAAAATAGGAAGACACATACGAATATGTAGACCCAGGGTCAAATAATGCTGATGCCTTTCTATCACAAACCAAAATAATACCTGTAATGACGGCATCAGAAGACTCAGCCTCTGGTCCGGCGGGAAGTGCATAACATCGGGGCTGTGCCCCACCCACCCTGAGCAGTATCTCTAGGACGATCAGCTGCTGGCTGGTCTCTACCTCTATCGGTCCGAGCTCCACCTCTATGACCTCTACCTCCACCTCTGTGTCCTCTACCTCCGCCTCTAGCCGGCTGGGCAGGCTGTGAGGGAACCTGGGGCCTGAATCATGGCACGAGAACCCTGCTGGTGAGATCTGTCAGAAGCTCGAGGGCAATACCTTGCAATGTGCCTAAGATCGCCGCACGTAAAACAAGCCCTCGGCTGCTGAAAATGGCGAAGTGGTGGTGCACTGATAGGCTGTCACACCTCCCTTTTTACCACCCCAACACACTTAAAAGCGTATAAATACACTTGTGGGGTATACCCCGACGCTCAATTACCCAAAACGGATGAAATAGAGTAAGGGAAGGAGTTTTTCCAATTAAAGGACAATCGGTTCGGGATTTTATTAGAGATTAATCAGAGTCGCCACTTGGGAATGGCAATGGTGTCCCAAGTCACCGGTTAATCCCGAATCCGAGGAATTTTGACTCTTATAAATGTCTGCGAAGCAGAGATCCGGATAAGGAACTCTGTTAACCCGGGAGAAGGTGTTAAGCACTCCCAGATTCCGTGGTTTTAGCACGGTCGCTCCACTGTAGTTCTTGACTTTTGTTTGACTCAATTAGGTTTTAACGATATAATGTGCTTTATGTTAAATATTATTTTTTAAGAATTTGCGGTATCGCGAAAACACGCCTCGAGTAATACCGCAACCAGTACGCCTATGACTTTTGGTGTATTTCAGCTTTACCGAGATTTGGATTTGAGTCGCACCAAGTGCACACTCGTTCATAGGAAGGTATATTAAAATCGTGCCTTAAGACAGTCTATATCGGCTTTTAACTTTGGGAGAGGTTATGGAATTCGCTAATAGCCTCTCTCGATTCTACTATGTCATCTTATTACTAAATGGGGGCCCCGTTGTTATTCGGGCGAGGCTCGTCCCAATTTAATTTATTAAAGTCCAATCCTATTTTGCGTGTACTACATTTGCTATATTGTTTTTGCCTTAGCCGATTTTGTATCATTAAATACTCCAGGCCCGTCGAATTCATGTTATTGATTGGGCCTAGTCTCCTCTTCTGCTTTCCTTGCCGAGTTTTCAATCTGCCCAAGCCTTAAAGGCCCAAGCCATTACCGGATTTCCATTTTTGCCAAGCTAGTCGATTCTATATTATATTTCGGGCCCAAAATGAGAGTTAGGCCCAAATTAGGCGAAAATACTAAAGACAACATAAACCATGGACTCATAATAATCGAACATAGAAGAACAAAATTTAACTACTCTTTTATTAATCAAAAGACAAAATAACTGTACAAAAATATCAATATTAATCCTAGATTACAACTAATGCATATATGAATGAACTGTTGCCATCCTTTTTTGTTTTCTGCTAGTATTCTATAACAGTTTTGAAGTTAATAAGCTGAGAATCGATTCAACTTATGAGACCGTGCTCAAATATTCTAACTGTTTGTCAATGAACAACTAATTTATCTAAAGCTAAAAGACTTGATAGTATATACATGTCTACTGATTCTAATTCGACGTACTTCATACCATGTTCACAGACCCAATTATGAATAATCTATCTATTTATTACTCTTTCTTTCCAAGACTTGTTCTACAACTTTGGGGTATGTTTGAATACTGATTTTAACACCAAATTAAACCCATTTTAAAATCAACACAGCCAATTTTATTCCTCGTCTTTTAAACTTATTCAAACTTTGAAATTAATTAGTGAAACAGGTTAGCTAGGCGAATTTATTATTATTAATGCATGCAAGTGAGTTGATCAAATCTGATTTCAACAGGATTCCTATTTAACTAAATGATGAGTGATCTACGACTATACTACCATTACACTACTGATTTCCTCATGACTTATTACATTACCAGATTATTAGTCTTGCAGGTATTATTAATTAGCTTATGTTTTAGAGCCTTTAATTAATTAAACTAAATGGTAAGCTATCTACACTATACTACTACTATGCTACTGCTACTATACTAACTATTACAGCATTTTTGTTTTGTTTTCATACTACTACATGCTTCACTACAAATTGAAAACGAAATTAAACTATACTACTCAGCAACATAATCAAAATCTGGAGCTCCCTTTTTATTCAACAATTTGGCATTACAGCTTTAATGATAAGAATGGTGTACCTGAATCACAGAGAGACAACCGATGAGTTCTAAGGGAGAAAGCAAGCAGCACAACAAAGACTCAAGCAAAGCAATGCAACAGTGACTATAGATGACTGAGGACACACAGAGCCGAAAATACCACAGCAACAATAATAGAGAACCCAACAGCAACAAAAGAGTAGCAATCCAGGCAAATGACCAAGCAAAGAGGACCGAAGAACCAGATTAGAATCTTCACTCGAAAATTCCCAGAGGTACCACTGTTATCTTCCTATTTTTTGTTCTGCAATTTGTATAAATTTAGCTTGAGTGTATTTCCAAATTTTTCAGAATTGGAACACCCTTTTCAGCCCTTGTTTAGGTGTATTTATAGTTGAAGCTAAGGGCTGATGACTTGGGGAGAAAGTATGGGATTAATCCCACTTCTCCCCCTCCTAAAATTATTAAACTTACACTTAGGCCCCATTTCAGTTATGAAAAACCCTTCCAGCATGTGCTGGAAGGTTCTAAAAGATTCTTTTTAGGGCCTTTTACCAATGTATCCTTATGGGTTAAAGATTTTTACAGATTTCCCATTTTTAGGAGACCATTATACCCTTAAATCTCTGCAAAATTGAAGAAATCGGGGGCATGAATGACTCCATTACCCTCTTAAGTTCTAAATTATTACTGTTTTACCTTTTTAGCTCCCAATTATGCCCTCAAGGCCAATGCTGATTTACTAAGTCTACCTAGGTCAAATTTCAGCAACCTTTGAACCTATTTAACTAATAGCCAGCCCTGGCATTAGTATTTAAGGGCTGGCCAGTTTTATTTTTAAGAAACTATTTCAATTTTAGCCACTTTTAATTAATTCCAGTTAATTAAGACTAAGTTATTACAATTTTAAGCTAATTGCAGGCATAGCCTGCTTTGTTATTAAAAGTAACTCTTTAAAATCTAGCCAGTCTCAAGTTGAGACTTGGCTTTTGGGTAATTAAACCCAATCACTGAACATTTGGGCCCAAAACCATTTGCAGGTTTGGCCATTTTATGCTCAGGGCTCTAAAGAGAGCCTGGGCTAGTCTGCATTTGCAGACATAGCCCCTTTTGCACAACCAGCCACTTTAAAAGTGGACCGTGTGTTAGGGCTTTATAGAATAGGTCAACCCTTTGCAGGGTTGACCCCTCTTAAGCCAATTATTTAACTTATAGCCTAATTTTTATGAGTTTCAGTTTTATCCTATTTAAAAACTAGCCATTTTGTGAAACTTAGCACTAACAGCTATACCCAATTCACCTAAAGTATGACAGGCCCTTAACAGTGTTCAACTAACATAGGATTATTGCAGTTTTAGCCATTTCAGTATATAATTTCACCCATAACCATATGAAACCTAACATGTCTATCAACTAATTAAAATTCGGAGAAGGGATTTGATAATGTTGAATCTCAACTAATCAACTTACATTACTCAGGTTCATATAGCAAAGATGTCAATTAACATTGAACAAGACTAATTAGAAACGGTTTATGTTGAATGACTCACTGAAAGACTCAACCTACTCAAAATTCATGGGCACAGACATGTATGACAACTCAACTCTCACAAAACAGTTCAGAAGCATGAACACTCACAGAAGCTAAACTCTAGAAAATAGTCAATAATAGATGAAACATGACTCGTTTTAGTCACACAGACCACAGAATAACATAGACATGGTATCCAGGTTCTAGGCATGAGAAGAAACAGAAGAGAATAATCATTCAAGCTAATGAGAGTTAACAAAGATAAACTAACACAAAATTAGAGTCCAAAAACATGCAAAGAAGATATCTAAAACTAACAAGATGAAGCATCCTAATACTAACAGAGGTCAAAGAGAGAGTTTCAAGTTAAGTCAGAGAAACAGGGAAACAAAGCAAAAATCCAAATAAGCCAGGTAAACCTAATGAATGATAATGACAAAACAACTAGACATGTAAAGAATCATAAAGAGAGGAGCAGTCATGCTTTGTTGAAAACTAACAGATTGATAACCACAAGAACATAAACAGAACCAAATCATGGAAACAAAAATCAGGGAAAAAGCATGTAAAAACATGAGGGCATGGATAATATAATAAAAGAAAGGCCTTGAATCTACCATGCCGCAAGACAGGAGAAACAAAATCAGATGATCATGCTTATGATGGAACAGAAAAAGTGGTATAAGTCAACTATAATCAGATCATGTTTGAGATGAAAAGGGGAAAAGATGAAACAGAACAAACTCAGATATGAGGCTAATCTGTTAGTCTTAACATTGTAACCAAACATGAGACATGCCAGAAGAGACTCATTCAAACCTAGATAGACTAATGCAGACCAAGAGTCATAGCTTAAACGTAAGGTGAAAAGTCAAAACATATTAACTCTTGAAGACTTAACACAATGACTTTAAGCAGACAATCATAAATAGTAAAAGATGGGAGATAAAACAAATATCAACAGTCAAAATCAGAAGCTAACAGTCGAGGATATACAGGACATGGTGTGAAACCAGAGAAGACAACCAAGAGTGGATGGAATAAAAGATAAAAAGAGAAAAGTCTAGCCTAGCATATGCAAATCAGGCTTGAAACAAGAACAGAATCAACAAAACCAAGAATAACTCTACGATTAACATGCGAAACACAAAAACAATGAGAACATGCAAGGCAAGGATATACAGGGCATATTAAAACAAAAATGAGATAAACAAAAGGAAAGAAAATAGAATATCAACAAGAACAATCGACAATTATCATGCGAACACAAAAATCATAGAAGACAGAACCAAAACATGTAAGAAAACACAGATAGATCCTAATAAACTAAAGAAAACAGAAAGGGCGGGGACTTAGCTCGCAGGGCCGGTCCCCTGAGCTTCCTATCTCTTTTTTTTTCTTATTCTCACTCGGACCTCTTCAGACTCTTGGACCTTTTCTTTTATTCCTTTTTTCTTTCATTTTTTTTTCTGTTTTTCCTTTTAGACTTAAAGACGGAACCTTTTTGAGGTTTGAGTTGTAGAGGGGTGTTTGGGAGAGTAAAGGATGGATTTTGGGGTGGTTTGAGTTTGGGGGTCGTCAGAGTTAGGGTTCCGACGACCTTCTTTTGGATATTCGACGAGTTCCAGAGATATTCGAAGGGTGTGGGTGGTATGGTTGAATAGATCAAGGAAAGGGGGTTCGAATGGCATTGGTTTGGGGACGGTTCTCGTTGTTTAGGTGGTCACCGGCGAGGTTCCGGTGACCGGCGTTTCAGAAGAAAGGGGCTGTTTTTTGTGGTCTTTGGTGAAGGAGAAGATAAGGGAGAAGGCAAAGAAGAGAAGAGAGGGATTTGGGAGCCGGCGACCACCGTGGGAGTGGTGGCCGCCATGGCCGTTGGTCTTGAAGAAGATGAAGATGAAGAAGGAGAGGAGACGATTTTAGGGCGGCTAGGGTTGAGGAGTGTGTAAAAATGAGCGGCCCCCTTAAGACCAAAGCCTTATATAGGCAAGGCGTCTGAGGTAATCCTGGCCGTCCAATTGATGGAGATCAACGGCCAGGAATCAACGTTACTGAAACGACGCCGTTTGGGTTATTAAAGAGACCCAAGGCCTTGATCCTTGGATCAATCAAACGGACGGTTGTGATCAACTAAGTAATTTCGCCTAATTGCCTGAGCCGTTGGATCACCTCTCATGAACGGTCTAGATTGATCGTTACATCTCAATTAACTAGAAAACTCAGGATTGATTCTCAGCCGTTAGATTAAACTTGAGTAACGGCTGGGATCAAATCTATGGAAGGCCTGGACCGGATATTTCCTTGGGCCAATACATCTGGGCCTTTCAATTCCATTCAATTGGCCCAAACTCATTACACACAAACTATTTTTTTGTATTCTTACGATTTTATTATTTTTATGCACTTTCTTTTAAACCTTTTTTTTATGAAAAATTATAAATCCTAATTTCCTACTTACTCTAATTTTCTAATATTTTTTGCAATTTTTCTGCTATTTTTCTTTATTTTCTCCTATTTAAGCTATTTTTAATTTTCCTTAAAATCTAACCCATTATACTAACAACTAATTTCCTAGCCTATTTTTTTTTATTTTCTTCTAATTTCTACTTATTCGAACTCAAAAGTATAACTAATTCCAAACAAATCAAGTAATTGCACTCAAAAACATTTTATTTTAATTTTGGAATTAAATGCTTAGTGCAAAAATCATGTGCTCACAACTGCCCCTCTTTGCTCGGGAACACGAAGAGTTTCAGTGCAAAGACAAGTGAGCAGTAATGAGAGATTTTTGCACATTGGCACATTCCGTGAAAGCATTTTTGAAAACCTTTTGACCGCACCCTGCTTTAGAGGTTGCCTACATATCCTGGGCTAAACAGGAATCAGGTCAGTGTAGTTCGGGAAGGTCTGGCAGTATTAAAAAACTACCAGACTCACTGTTGCATTGACACTGTTGAGACCTGCCGACTTACTCCTTATTACACCGGGGGGAAATGTAAAATGAAGAAGCTATTCTAAGCTATGATCCTACAATTACAATTGTTCTTAATCTAGCTTTTGCTCTTCTTCCCTTTCCGGTGATGCAGAATCTTCCTTTTTTTTTTGTTGATTTTCTTTGATGCTAACTCTCTTTTTTTGTTGATTTTTCTTTTCTTGTTGACTCTCTTTTTGTTGATTTTCTTGTTTTTCTTGATCTCGAGCTGAACCTCTGCTCAAAACAAAACAACAAACTACCTTTTTTTTCCTTTTCTGCCCCAGTGTGGGCTTTTAACTATATAAACCATGATGTGCAGAAAAGTATTCCCGTATTAGAAGGTGGGCACCTAACTGAAATTAAACGTGCAATGCAAATGCAGAAAAGTATTCCCGTATTAGAAGGTGGGCACCTAACCGAAATTAAACGTGCAATGCGAATGCGCAGAAAATATTCCCGTATTAGAAGGTGGGCGCCTAACGGAATTTAAACGTGCAATGCGATGCAGAAAATATTCCCGTATTAGAAGGTGGGCACCTAACGAAATTTAAACGTGCAATGCGATGCGCAGAAAATATTCCCGTATTAGAAGGTGGGCACCTAACGGAATTTAAACGTGCAATGCGATGCGCAGAAAATATTCCCGTATTAGAAGGTGGGCACCTAACCGAAATTAAACGTGCAATGCGAATGCGCAGAAAATATTCCCGTATTAGAAGGTGGGCGCCTAACGGAATTTAAACGTGCAATGCGATGCGCAGAAAATATTCCCGTATTAGAAGGTGGGCACCTAACGGAATTTAAACGTGCAATGCGATGCAAAAAAATATTCCCGTATTAGAAGGTGGGCACCTAACCGAAATTAAACGTGCAATGCGAATGCGGAAAAATATTCCCGTATTAGAAGGTGGGCACCTAACGGAATTTAAACGTGCAATGCAAATGCAGAAAAGTATTCCCGTATTAGAAGGTGGGCACCTAACTGAAATTAAACGTGCAATGCGATGCAGAAAATATTCCCGTATTAGAAGGTGGGCACCTAACCGAAATTAAACGTGCAATGCAAAATGCAGAAAAATATTCCCGTATTTGAAGGTGGGCGCCTAACAGAATTTAAACGTGCAATGTGATGCAGAAAATATTCCCGTATTTGAAGGTGGGCGCCTAACGAAATTTAAACGTGCAATGCGATGCAGAAAATATTCCCGTATTAGAAGGTGGGTGCCTAACAGAATTGAAACATGCAATGCGATGCAGAAAAGTATTCCCGTATTTGAAGGTGGGCGCCTAACAGAATTGAAACGTGCAATGCGATGCAGAAAATATTCCCGTATTAGAAAGTGGGCGCCTAACGGAATTGAAACGTGCAATGCGATGCAGAAAAGTATTCCCGTATTTGAAGGTGGGCACCTAACAGAAATTAAACGTGCAATGCGATGCATAAAATATTCCCGTATTAGAAGGTGGGCACCTAACAGAAATTAAACGTGCAATGCGATGCAGAAAAATATTCCCGTATTCGAAGGTGGGCACCTAACCGAAATTAAACGTGCAATGCGATGCAGAAAAGTATTCCCGTATTTGAAGGTGGGCACCTAACAGAAATTAAACGTGCAATGCGATGCAGAAAAATATTCCCGTATTAGAAGGTGGGCACCTAACAGAAATTAAACGTGCAATGCGATGCAGAAAAGTATTCCCGTATTTGAAGGTGGGCACCTAACAGAAATTAAACGTGCAATGCGATGCAGAAAATATTCCCGCAGCCTGAGGACTGGGGAGTGGATTTTAAAAGATGTTACCTTCCTCTTTTTGGTATTTTCTTTT
Organism: Nicotiana noctiflora; assembly: GCA_032618575.1. Taxonomy (NCBI): domain Eukaryota; kingdom Viridiplantae; phylum Streptophyta; class Magnoliopsida; order Solanales; family Solanaceae; genus Nicotiana; species Nicotiana noctiflora. The sequence goes on from JASVEL010013161.1 coordinate 862,454, forward strand.
TACCAACTTATCTCTTGCCCGTGAATTTCTCCACTTATTCGGCGGACTTTCTCTTTTTGGTATTTTAAATTTTCCACATTGGTCACATTCACTTTAAAGTGATTAGTGACAGTTTGTTCCTGCATGAAACAAAATTTATTAGATATAAACTGCTGGCAACTGGCATCTGCCGTCCCCACTTCTTATTGCTTCCTTTGTTTTTGCTTTCTCATGTTGCATGTCTTTCGACTTCTTGTCCCTTGCAGACTCTCTTTTTTTGTATTTTTCTCGTTTCTCCATTTTTGTTTTGTTTTCTTTTTCTTTGGCCATGTTTGCCAAGCTTCTTTATTCCCTTCCCCAATCTTCTATCCTTTTTGATCCAGTGTTGTTTCAGCTTCCGTTATCAGGAGCCGGTAGTTAGCTCTCAAAAAAGGTAAACAATGAAATGCAGAAAATGAAAAAAAAAGTAAGGGTGTTTTGGAGAGATGACGGAACTTATCTGGGTATTTGCTGGCTGATTCCGCTGACCATGCCATGTATTTAAACTCTGACCCAGTTCGTTCCAATCATTATTTAGACTCTGAATTGCCTTTGACCCAAACCGATACTCTTTTTTGTTGCCTTTTCTCTTTTCTGATAGTCCTCACGATCGCCCTAAGGTGCCTCGAAAGGTTTTCACCAATAAGACTCTCTCATTTATTCTCTCAATCTCACAATCATCTCACAGTGCCGATTAAGGTTTTCACTGATGAGACTCTCTCGTTTTATTTCTCTCAACCTCACAATCGCCTCACAGTGCCGGCTAAGGTTTTCACTGATGAGACTCTCTCATTTTTTTATTTTTTCCATTTTTCCTTTTTGTATTTTGTTTTCTGTACTACGGGTATTATCCGATGCTTCGTTCCTCCCTCATTGTATTTGTTATCATTTCAAAATTGATCAGAAGGTCTTTCTTTGGACTGTAACGTGGCTTTTGGGTGGGTTAAGAAAGAAAGGTATAAAGGCTCAAAATTTCAACAAGGGTTAAAAATATTTACAACTCTCGGAATTATTAAACATAACTTCTGCCCAGTTTCAATATGTGGGGAATTTTTGGATTTTTTCTTTATTGTGACTGAACCTCAAAGAGGCTGCCTACGTACCCTTTCGGGATCAAGTCGGACGTAGTTCATCCAACTTCATTAGTTAGATGGATTTCTTTTGACTTTTTCCCGATTTTTGTCTTTTTCTCTTTTTTTTTTCATTTTTTTTTCATCATTTTCCATTTTCATCATTTTTTTTTCATTTTTCCATCATTTCATTTTTTCATTTTGGCAATTTCGATCTTATTGCACTAGAGCGATTCCGAGAGAGGGATATGAAAGAATTCATTCATTAAGGCTCAAAGGGGTTATCAATGGATAAAGTGTTTGGATAGAGAATAAAATGCCTTCGTCATTTCAATTCCAAAATCACAACAAAATACAAAACATATAATTGAAAAGGAATCATACATAGTATCTTTTGACCGCATCCTGAATTGATAGCAGTCTCTACGCACCTTCCTTCAACATCTATTAAATATAATGCCCCATTGGACAACACCCGTGATACCACGAACGGTCCCTGCCAATTTGGCGCAAACTTGCCTTTTGCCTCTGCCCAATGTGGTAAGATACGCCTCAAAACAAGCTGTCCGACTTCAAACTTTCGAGGTCGTACCTTCTTATTATATGCTCTGGCCATTCTTCGTTGATACAATTGCCCATGACAAACTGCGGCCAACCTTTTCTCATCAATCAAATTCAACTGTTCTAACCGGGCCTTTACCCATTCATCGTCATCTATTTCAGATTCGGCTATAATTCGCAATGACGGTATTTCTATTTCTACGGGTATAATAGCCTCCGTTCCGTACACCAGTGTATAAGGTGTGGTTCCGATAGAAGTACGTACCGTCGTGCGGTAACCCATGAGAGCAAAGGGTAACTTTTCATGCCATTGCCTGGATCCCTCCACCATTTTTCGGAGAATCTTCTTGATATTCTTGTTAGCCGCTTCTACCGCTCCATTCGCCTTTGGCCTGTAAGGTGTGGAATTGCGGTGCGTGATCTTAAACCTTTCACAAACTTCCGCCATGAGATGACTGTTTAAATTGGCTCCATTGTCTGTGATAATCACCTTGGGGATTCCAAATCGGCATATAATATTCTCGTGCACAAAATCCACCACCGCTTTCTTCGTCACCGCCTTGAATGTCTTAGCTTCAACCCACTTGGTGAAATAATCAATTGCAACTAGAATGAACCTGTGCCCATTAGAAGCGGCTGGATCTATTGGGCCGATGACATCCATACCCCAAGCAACAAAGGGCCAAGGTGCCGACATTGTGTGCAACTCATAAGGCGGAGAATGGATCAGATCCCCATGTACCTGGCATTGATGGCATTTCTTTACATACCTGATACAATCACGCTCCATCGTGAGCCAGTAGTACCCTGCTCTCAAAATCTTCTTTGCTAAAACATATCCGCTCATGTGGGGCCCACATACTCCAGCATGTACTTCAATCATGATTTCATTTGCTTGTTGTGCATCTACACACCGCAATAAACCCAGATCCGGTGTTCTTTTGTATACCACTCCTCCACTGAAGAAAAATCCATTGGCTAGACGCCTGATGGCTCTCTTCTGGTCTCCAGTGGCTTGCTCCGGGTATTTGCCAGCTTTCAAGTATTCTCTAATATCATGATACCACGGCTCTCCATCTGACTCTTCTTCCACAGCGAAGCAATAAGCATTCTGATCTCGGACTTGGATCTGGAGTGGATCTATATATGTCTTGTCCGGATGATGCAACATAGAGGACAATGTGGCCAAAGCATCCGCAATCTCATTGTGCATTCTTGGGATGTGCTTGAACTCTATAGACTGGAATCTTTGAGACAACTCGTGCAAACAATACCAATATGGTATCAATTTCAAATCTCGTGTCTCCCATTCCCCTTGAATTTGGTGTACCAAGAGATCCGAGTCACCCATGACCAAAATCTCTTGAATACCCATGTCAATTGCCATCCTTAATCCCAAGATGCACGCCTCATATTCGGCCATATTGTTGGTACAGAAAAATCGAAGCTGAGCTGTGACGGGATAGTGTTGACCCGTACTTGAAATGAGTACCGCTCCGATACCAACGCCCCTGCTGTTGACGGCTCCGTCAAAGTACATTTTCCATCCCGGTCTCTCATCTTGCTCCATCTCCTCGACAAGCATTGCCTCTTCATCCGGAAAGTATGTCTTCAATGGCTCATACTCATCATCCACCGGATTCTCGGCTAAGTGGTCCGCAATAGCTTGTGCCTTCATTGCCGTACGAGTTACATAGATAATGTCAAATTCTGTGAGCAGAATCTGCCATTTGGCCAGTCTTCCCGTAGGCATAGGCTTCTGAAATATATACTTGAGAGGATCCAGTCGTGATATCAAGTACGTGGTATATGCTGACAAATAATGCTTTAGCTTCCGAGCTACCCAAATCAATGCACAACAAGTTCTTTCCAGTTGGGTATACTTCACCTCGTAGGATGTAAACTTTTTGCTGAGGTAATAGATGGCTTGTTCTTTCTTGCCTGTCTCATCATGTTGACCCAGTACACAACCGAAAGAGTTATCCAGCACCGTCAAATACAAAATCAAAGGTCGCCCTGGTTCTGGAGGTACTAACACCGGAGGATTGGCCAAATATTCCTTGATCTTGTCAAAGGCTTCCTGACACTCGTCGGTCCATTTCACTGCCGCATCTTTCTTCAACAACTTGAATATCGGCTCACACGTTGATGTCAATTGAGCAATGAATCGACTAATGTAATTCAACCTTCCTAGTAAGCTCATGACCTCCTTCTTGTTTTTCGGTGGAGGTAGACTTTGAATAGCCTTGATCTTTGACGGATCCAGTTCAATACCTCGCCGACTCACAATAAACCCCAGTAATTTCCCTGAAGGTACTCCAAAAGCACACTTCGCCGGATTGAGCTTTAGATTGTACCTCCGGAGTCTTTGGAAAAACTTCCTCAAATCTTTCACATGATCAGGTTGTTTTCCTGGACTTTATGATGACATCGTCCACATATACTTCAATTTCTCGATGCATCATATCGTGAAACATTGTGGTCATTGCCCTCATGTAAGTTGCCCCGACATTCTTCAATCCAAACGGCATTACTCTGTAACAGTATGTTCCCCAAGGTGTAATGAAGGCAGTTTTCTCAGCATCTTCTTCGTCCATAAGGATCTGGTGATATCCAGCATAACAGTCCACAAACGAACCGATATCATGCTTGGCGCAATTGTCGATCAATATGTGAATGTTTGGCAATGGGAAGTCATCCTTCGGACTGGCTTTGTTGAGGTCTCTATAGTCTACACACACTCTGGTTTTGCCATCTTTCTTCGGGACCGGCACAACATTTGCCAACCAGGTGGGGTATTTGGTAACTCTTATGACCTTTGCCTCAAACTGCTTATTCACCTCTTCTTTTATCTTCACGCTAATGTCCGTTTTGAATTTCCTCAGCTTTTGTTTTACCGGCCGGCATTCAGAGTAGATAGGCAACTTGTGTACCACCAAATCTGTGCTAAGCCCGGGCATGTCATCATAGGACCAGGCAAAGATGTCCTTAAATTCATGTAACAACCTTATCAATTCATCCCTGAGGGGTGCCTCCAAATGCACACTAATCTTTGTTTCTCGGACATCATCTTCGCTCCCCAAATTTACAGATTCCGTATCACTCAGATTCGGTTTGGGTTTTTCCTCGTATTGTTTCATGTCCTTACTTATTTCCTCCAGGGCTTCCTCATCCTCACATTCTATTTCACTATCTTCCTCGATTTCTTGTATAGTAACGTGATTGTCGGAACTGGGTCTAGAATCCTTCACGCATGACATGGCATTGGAATCAACACATGCAAAACCTGTACAAAAGGAAAAATAAAGAAAAATAAGGCAAAAGTGAAGAAAAAGGGAAACTGCATTTCATTAATAAAAGAGTGAACAATGTTCGGGATACATGGTGATTTTGTTTTCATGAGGGGAATGGGAAAACTATAAAAATAACAACTTTCGAGAAAGCAATGATGAAAATTTTTGAGCTAACTACCAAGACTCCTTCCTGATAGGGAAAGGAGTAGCTTCCCAATTGTTCAACATGATCCCAGGTCCCACAAATTGCACGTCCATTTTGCTCGTGCCTTCCCCTGCTTCAATCGTATTCACCTCCCAAAACATCTTCTCAAATCCCAGCATTTCTTCATCAAGTTGGGTCTCAATGCACTTTGTCGCAGCAGATGGTTGATATTTTGTACCAGGCCTGATGAAGGTGTCGGATAATTTGGGTATGGGTTTGGGCAAGGTCCAGTTCTTTTTGGCTTTTGAGGCTCTTTGGATATCGGCGAAGGTGCGTTTGAACCCTAAGCCGAATGTACCTTTGTTTTCCGAAAGCTGAACTGGTTGAATGACTCCATGCAATGTTCTGCCTAATCCCCTCCCCGGTGCAAATCCGTTTCTCAGCATTTCTCTGGCCACCATCACAGCAGTTGGTGCCATCATAGGGGTTGGTAACTTTTCCCCTTCAGCAATTATGTTCACTACTATAGCATCCGTCACTTGGTAGACCCAAGGACCTCTATCCCCATCGGTATCATCAAAGGGTGCTACCACATTACAAGCATTTTCCTCCCCGTGTACGACAATCTCTTGCTGTTCCCATTCAAACTTGACTATCTGGTGTAGAGAAGATGGTACTGCCTTGGCCGCATGAATCCAGGGTCGGCCTAATAACAAGTTATACGACACGGCAATGTCGAGCACCTGGAACTCCATAGTAAAATCAACGGGACCGATGGTCACTTCCAAAATAATATCTCCCAATGTGTTTTTACCTCCGCCGTCAAACCCTCTCACGTTGATATTGTTCCTCCGGATTCTGTCCGGGCTGATGTTCAGCTTCCCTAAAGTTGACAGCGGGCAAATGTTAGCGCTTGATCCGTTGTCAATCAATACCCTGGTCACTACTGACTCTTCACTTTTTACCGTAAGGTACAATGCCTTATTGTGTTCAGTTCCCTCCACCGGCAGCTCCTTATCAGAGAAGGTGATCCTATTAGACTCGAAAATTTTGCTGGTAATCTTCTCCAAGTGACACACTGAAATCTTCTCCGGAACATGAGCCTCATTTAGAATCTTCATAAGAGCCTTCCGGTGTTCTTCCGAATGTATCAACAAAGATAGCAAAGAAATTTGGGCCGGGGTCTTTCTTAACTGCTCAACCACTGAGTACTCTTGTGACTTCATTTTCTTAAGAAATTCTTCTGCTTCCTCCTCCGACACTGGCTTCTTCAATTGACTTTCTTTTACCGTCTTCATCTTTCTCAGTTCCTCTGGAGCAAAACACCTTCCTGACCGAGTGAGTCCATGCGTTTCATTAATTTCACCATAAATCTCTTTTCCCTTGTAAACTACTGCTACCTTGTTATAGTTCCAAGGTACAGTCTTTGTACTCACCACTGGCATTTGCACTACTGGTTTTATGATTACTGGCTCTGCACTTGCGCCTTTCACAGTCACGATCGTCTTTGCGCCTGGCACTACCATTTTTAAACCTCCCACCACTACTGGCTTTGGTTTCTCAACAATCGCTTTCTCCTTTACAACTTCCCTTTCTAATTTGCCACTCGACTTCATCATCATCACGGCTTGAGATGGTTTTTGACTGCCATCACCCTGCACCAATTCTATCATATGTGTTTCGTGGTGATTTGGCAGCGGGTTCTGGGTAATGTTTGGGGCTTCGGGAGCCTGTACTTCAATTCTCCTCTCATCGATAAGATCTTGAATGGCATTCTTTAATTGCCAACACTTTTCAGTATCGTGGCCCAATGTTCCCGAACAATATTCACATCTGACAGAAGAATCAAGATTTTTCGGGGGTGGGTTTGGAACTTTTGGTGCAACCGGTCTTAACATCCCCAACTCTTTCAACCTATGATAAAGGCTGGTATATGATTCTCCGAGAGGGGTGAATGTTTTTCTTGCTTTGTTTCTCCAATCAGCGTCCGGCCTGGGTCTATTTTGGTTTCGGTAAGGTTTAGAGGTTGGATAGGTGTTCTGGGTGTGGTATACATTGTGTGGAGCTTGAGCTCTCCACACATGGGGTGGTGGTGGTGGGTAGGCTTGGGCTTGTGGGTGGTGGTAATGTGGGACAGTTGGTGGGTACGGTGGTGGTGGTGGGTTATATGGGCTTGGTGTGTTGTATGGGTTTGGCGGGTAAGATGGTGGTGGTGGATTATATGGAGTTGCTGGGCTTGGTGGGTGTTGGCGGTAGGGTCTTGGTGGGTTATAATGTGGGCTGCGACTCCATGGCCTACTTTCTACGGTTGCTACTTCTTCCTTCTTCTTCTTTCCCATCACTCCCCCGTTTCCACTCTGTATAGCTTGATTGGTGGCCTTGATAGCCGAAAAACTCATAATTTTGTTTGTCTTCAAACCTTTCTCTACAAAACTCCCCATTTTCACAACTTCATTAAAACTCTTTCCAATTGCTGACACTAGATGGCCGTAGTATGTTGGCTCCAGAGCCTGTAGAAAACAATCCACCATCTCCCCTTCTTTCATGGGTGGATCCACTCTAGCGGCCTGTTCCCTCCATCTAAAACCATATTCCCTAAAGCTTTCTCCTGGCTTCTTCTCCATCTTAGTAAGGGATAACCTGTCGGGTATGATCTCCAAATTGTACTGAAAGTGACTAGCGAAAGCTTGTGCTAAGTCATCCCAGACGAACCACCTTGTATGGTCCTATCGGGTATACCATTCCAGAGCTGATCCGCTCAGACTTTGGCTGAAGTACGCCATCAACAATTCATCTCTACCTCCCGCGCCTCTCATCTTGCTACAGTATCCTCTGAGATGAGCTACCGGATCCCCGTGTCCGCTATACATGTCGAACTTTGGCAACTTGAATCCCACGAGAAGCTGCACCTCAGGGAACAAACACAGGTCTTTGTAGGCTACACTTACTTGCCCTCCCAGTCCTTGCGTATTGCGGAAAGCATTCTCAAGACTTTTCACTTTCCGAGCCATCTCTTCCTGCCCGGCACTTGCTTCCATCATCGGAGCACGAGACTCGTGTTGTCTGAAAGTCGGCTCCGGAGGGTAGTAGTGAGGATCCTGGATATGAAACATCGGTTCACTAGAGGATTTGTGGATAACAGCGGGCGGAGGTGCCACATATATAGGAGCAACTTGTGGTATATGAGGTGGTGCTTGCTTGGCTGGAGGTGGTGGTATCTGGGAGGTGGAAGCATAGTATTGAGGGTAGTCGGGGTAGGTGGAGGATGAGTTCATTGTTGGTGGCTCGTGGTTAGGATTGGCTGGAGGGACATATGCAGGGTTAGCAGGGTAGGCTGGTAGTGGTTGACCTCTTGACCAAGCCTGGTACATTTCAGCCATCTGCTGTCTTAACTTGTACATTTCTTCTTTCATCCCTGCCACATCCACGATCTCTTCTTCGTGAGCAGGGTCTACAATAGTTGCCTCGATTTCCTGGGACACAGCCTTTGTCATCTTTTTGTATCTGGTGTTGTATGGGTGGGTAGCCAGAATGCCAGTTGCCTAGAAAATCTGGGCTCACAAACATCAACACTCGTTAGTTGTTAGCGCATAAATAAGATGCAACGACTTAAAAACAAACACATTGCCTCGAGTCGTTATGCATCATCCTGGCCGTTGCTCACTTGGATCAATCACCTTTCTCTTTTTCCGCTCTTTTGTTTTCTTTCTTTTTCTTTCTTTCTTTTCTCTTTTTTTTTTCTTTTCACTTTTTCTTTTCTTTTTCTTTTTCTTTTTTTTCTTTCTTTGCTTTTTTTTTTTCTTGCTTTTCTATTCTCTCTTTTTCCTTGTCGTTTTCATAATTACGTTCCTATTTATTTGCCTAGCGGATTTAAAGGAAATGACATAAAACAAAAGAATTGGTAACAACACTTGTTTTCTCATTGATAATTCAAAACATCGATTACAAAGTGATGTTTTAAAAAGAAAAAGATGATGCATGACCTAGGAGTACATTAATGCACCTAGTGCCCGCGAGGCATCGTTCGGCCTTGCCGCGGGCCTATATGCTAATCCCCTTTGAAGCCTATCTAGGTCGGCCATGACTTGTTGTACAAAAAACTTCACCGCAGATACAAAAGTCCTCCGAGACATATCTTCACAAAGCTGAGTCTTCTGGGTGATGTATTGGGCGATGCGAACAATCTTTTCTCTGATGACCCCTTTTTCTTGCAATAACCGGCTTATTTGTTGAGTGCGAGCATCCAAGGTATGTTGGTTGTCCTTTTGCACTTGTTGCAGCTCCAATTCTAATCTAGCCATAGTCGTGTAGCAGTGCTCTCTCTCCTCCTCAAGATCTTTGATAATCTTGTTACTCTTGACTGTGGCTGAGATTATTTTCTTTCTAAGCTGAGCTACTTCACCATCGTGCTTGTCTTGTAGCTGCCGAACCAACTTGGCTCTTTCATCGGCGTCTCTGTCCATTTGCTTCCGAGCCTTGACTAACTCTCTTTCGGCTATGTCCAAATCAAAGCTATAGTCATTTACTTTCGGCCGGAGAATCTCAATTAACTTTTCATCTCGGGCTGAACGAACTGGGGTCTCGGATGCAATTTTCATTTGAGCTATTTGAGCCTTCAACATATCATTTTCTTTTTTCAGTTGTTTCTTTTCCACTTCATCGGATGCTGCTTGTAAGCCACTCTCGAAATGAAGATTTCTCAGTTTATCCTCCAACAGACTGATTTTGGCCTTGTATTCTTTTTCCTTGGCCACCCATTTCTGATTTTCCTCGGATTGCTCTATCAAGTCTTGCAAGTGAGGTCTCTTTGAAAGACGTTCATGTTCAACCCCTCGTCGGTACCATGTGGAGTATCCAGGTGATATCTCCCCCTTTGCCCTATTCGGCACACAAGTATCAATCTTCAAATTTTGGCACTCATTCCAGATTTGCCGGATTTTTGCTTCCGGAATTGCCCGTCCGGACCAATCTTCACAGCTTGCACACTGAGGTCCCCATCTCTTGGAATAATTTGACACCGACCCAACTGTCGCAGGGCCCTGTATGGGGCATAAGGTTGTATACTCTTCAAACCCATGATCAAAAATGGCGATCCCTCCGTTGGCATGTATATTACCTCGTCAAGAGGTAACCAGTCATACGTCCAATCGATTTGACCGTCAGTTAGTGATCGAAGATACACAATCCAACCTTGGACCCCTTCAGGCAATTTTACTTCCTTTGTCCTCGCATTGAACTCTTCCAAACATGTCCGTTCGGTCGAACCATAGCTTGAGTATGAAGGATGGTGACATAGATGCTCGATTAGCCAGATTTGCAAAATCAAGTTACACCCTTCGAAGAAGCTAGCCCCTGCTTTGCACGCAGTCAGAGCACGGTAGATGTCCGCCACAATCATCGGGGCCAGAGTACAGTTATCTTGTACTATCAGTGTGGTTGCTACTCCGGCAACTTTTATGTTGATATGTCCATCTTTCCTCGGGAATACAACAACTCCGAGAAATGCCACCAAAAATGCGAACCTCCGGTGTTCCTCCCATTTCGCTCGGTTGGACTTACAACATAATTTGTTGGTAAGATCATTGAAACCCCCAACGTGTCCAAACCTATTGTAGATGAAGCTTAAAGAACAAAACCCGTCGGCCAGATCTTCATTATGAACATTCCGGGCGATTTTCAAAGAGTCGAGGAAGCGATGTACTGTCACCGTCCTCGGAGATACCGGGTATTTTCCTTTCAGCGGGACCTCAGTCTTCCCGATGTAGAAGGCAATCTCCTCCAAAGTTGGGGTAAGTTCAAAATCTGGGAAATGAAATACGTTGTGTGCCGAATCCCAAAACGTGACCAACGCTCGAACCACATCACCTCGAGGAACCATGTCTAGTAACCCCGTAAGGCCTTTCAAGTACTTTTTGACCCAATCTTGACCATCGGATCCCATGTCCTGCCACCATAATCTCAGCTCCAAGGGGATTTTATTTAGGGAAAAGTGTTCATTCATCATCGTGCTCGTCCTGCACATTTATTAAGGTGATTTTATTTAGAAGAAAGAAAAAATCTTTTTCAATGCAAGTTTTCAATTTTTGAAGGAAAGAAAAGAAAATGGCTTTCGAAGTGGCCATTTTTGCAAAAACAACCTTTCCGTCGTCCTTTCGAACATTCGGCAATTTCCAAAAATAGCAATCACCTCGATTATTTGAAAAGAAAATCTTTTTTGGTCTTTTTCTAAAAGTGTGGTTGGACCCGTTTAAGGGTTGCCTACGTATCCCACCTAATGGCGAGAATCAAACTTGCGTAGTTCGGTCAGATTATTTGACCAATTATTTCAAAAAATGTTCCACCCTTTTTTTTTCAGATTTTCAAATTTTCCGGATACCTATTTTTTACAAATCTTATTTTTCTCTCTCTCTTATTTCCTTTTTCAACAATTTTTCTATCCTCGGGATTTCCGCCGGTCCGCATAACGATCAAGGACAATAAAATGCAACACATAGCATGCTCGGTCTTTTCAATACCGGGTCACCTGTCCTAGACGGACCCAACCCCCTGTGTTGAGTCCCCTAAGTCAAATATGATGCAAATAATCGTCCTAGACCTATGTTCAAAATCTTACGGTTTCATAGATTGCTAGACCGTGTACCCGAGCGGACAACTCGAATCGAGGAGGGGGCTACGTACCGGTGACTCGCGGAGTCAATCGGCTTTGTAACTTATCCGGCCTCTGTTTTCTTAATTTTAAGGTAACTTTAACAGAAAGGGGAGTCTCAACTAGTAAGCACATCCCCGGGGGAGAAGAGAGAAGGGTTTTCGGCACAGTTTTGTATACAGTCCACGTAATATCAAAGCGATAAAGCACATAGCATGTATTCAAATCACATAATGAAGTCAAACAAAAACGCAAACGGCAGTTCTAAGGAGCTCGAGTTCTTAAACCCTGAAATCGAAATTCAGGGTTGGATTCCCCAGCAGAGTCGCCAGAGCTGTCACACCTCCCTTTTTACCACCCCAACACACTTAAAAGCGTATAAATACACTTGTGGGGTATACCCCGACGCTCAATTACCCAAAACATATGAAATAGCGTAAGGGAAGGAGTTTTTCCAATTAAAGGACAATTGATTCGGGATTTTATTAGAGATTAATCAGAGTCGCCACTTGGGAATGACAATGGTGTCCCAAGTCACCGGTTAATCCCGAATCCGAGGAATTTTGACTCTTATAAATGTATGCGAAGCAGAGATCCGGATAAGGAACTCTGTTAACCCGGGAGAAGGTGTTAGGCACTCCCAGATTCCGTGGTTTTAGCACGGTCGCTCCACTGTAGTTCTTGACTTTTGTTTGACTCAATTAGGTTTTAACGATATAATGTGCTTTATGTTAAATATTATTTTTTAAGAATTTGCGGTATCGCGAAAACACGCCTCGAGTCATACCGCAACCAGTACGCCTATGACTTTTGGTGTATTTCAGCTTTACCGAGATTTGGATTTGAGTCGCACCAAGTGCACACTCGTTCATAGGAAGGTATATTAAAATCGTGCCTTAAGACAGTCTATATCGGCTTTTAACTTTGGGAGAGGTTATGGAATTCGCTAATAGCCTCTCCGATTCTACTATGTCATCTTATTACTAAATGGGGGCCCCGTTGTTATTCGGGCGAGGCTCGTCCCAATTTAATTTATTAAAGTCCAATCCTATTTTGCGTGTACTACATTTGCTATATTGTTTTTGCCTTAGCCGATTTTGTATCATTAAATACTCCAGGCCCGTCGAATTCATGTTATTGATTGGGCCTAGTCTCCTCTTCTGCTTTCCTTGCCGAGTTTTCAATCTGCCCAGGCCTTAAAGGCCCAAGCCATTACCGGGTTTCCATTTTTGCCAAGCCAGTCGATTCTATATTATATTTCGGGCCCAAAATGAGAGTTAGGCCCAAATTAGGCGAAAATACTAAAGACAACATAAACCATGGACTCATAATAATCGAACATAGAAGAACAAAATTTAACTACTCTTTTATTAATCAAAAGACAAAATAACTGTACAAAAATATCAATATTAATCCTAGATTACAACTAATGCATATATGAATGAACTGTTGCCATCCTTTTTTGTTTTCTGCTAGTATTCTATAACAGTTTTGAAGTTAATAAGCTGAGAATCGATTCAACTTGTGAGACCGTGCTCAAATATTCTAACTGTTTGTCAATGAACAACTGATTTATCTAAAGCTAAAAGACTTGATAGTATATACATGTCTACTGATTCTAATTCGACGTACTTCATACCATGTTCACAGACCCAATTATGAATAATCTATCTATTTATTACTCTTTCTTTCCAAGACTTGTTCTACAACTTTGGGGTATGTTTGAATACTGATTTTAACACCAAATTAAACCCATTTTAAAATCAACACAGCCAATTTTATTCCTCGTCTTTTAAACTTATTCAAACTTTGAAATTAATTAGTGAAACAGGTTAGCTAGGCGAATTTATTATTATTAATGCATGCAAGTGAGTTGATCGAATCTGATTTCAACAGGATTCCTATTTAACTAAATGATGAGTGATCTACGACTATACTACCATTACACTACTGATTTCCTCATGACTTATTACATTGACAGATTATTAGTCTTGCAGGTATTATTAATTAGCTTATGTTTTAGAGCCTTTACCTAATTAAACTAAATGGTAAGCTATCTACACTATACTACTACTATGCTACTGCTACTATACTAACTATTACAGCATTTTTGTTTTGTTTTCATACTACTACATGCTTCACTACAAATTGAAAACGAAATTAAACTATACTACTCAGCAACATAATCAAAATCTGGAGCTCCCTTTTTATTCAACAATTTGGCATTACAGCTTTAATGATAAGAATGGTGTACCTGAATCACAGAGAGACAACCGATGAGTTCTAAGGGAGAAAGCAAGCAGCACAGCAAAGACTCAAGCAAAGCAATGCAACAGTGACTATAGATGACCGAGGACACACAGAGCCGAAAATACCACAGCAACAATAATAGAGAACCCAACAGCAACAAAAGAGTAGCAATCCAGGCAAATGACCAAGCAAAGAGGACCGAAGAACCAGATTAGAATCTTCACTCGAAAATTCCCAGAGGTACCACTGTTATCTTCCTATTTTTTGTTTTGCAATTTGTATAAATTTAGCTTGAGTGTATTTCCAGATTTTTCAGAATTGGAACCCCCTTTTCAGCCCTTGTTTAGGTGTATTTATAGTTGAAGCTAAGGGCTGATGACTTGGGGAGAAAGTATGGGATTAATCCCACTTCCCCCCTCCTAAAATTATCAATTCTACACTTAAGCCCCATTTCAGTTATGAAAAACCCTTCCAGCATGTGTTGGAAGGTTCTAAAAGATTCCTTTTAGGGCCTTTTACTAGTATGACCTTAGGGGTTTGAGATTTTTACAGATTTCCCATTTTTTAGGAGACCATTATACCCCTTAAATCTCTGCAAAATTGAAGAAATCGGGGGCATGAATGACTCCATTACCCTCTTAAGTTCTAAATTATTACTGTTTTACCTTTTTAGCTCCCAATTATGCCCTCAAGGCCAATGCTGATTTACTAAGTCTACCTAGGTCAAATTTCAGCAACCTTTGAACCTATTTAACTAATAGCCAGCCCTGGCATTAGTATTTAAGGGCTGGCCAGTTTTATTTTTAAGAAACTATTTCAATTTTAGCCACTTTTAATTAATTCCAGTTAATTAAGACTAAGTTATTACAATTTTAAGCTAATTGCAGGCATAGCCTGCTTTGTTATTAAAAGTAACTCTTTAAAATCTAGCTAGTCTCAAGTTGAGACTTGGCTTTTGGGTAATTAAAGCCAAATACTGAACATTTGGGCCCAAAACCATTTGCAGGTTTGGCCATTTTATGCTCGGGGCTCTAAAGAGAGCCTGGGCTAGTCTGCATTTGCAGACATAGCCCCTTTTGCACAACCAACCACTTTTAAAGTGGGCTGTGTGTTAGGGCTTTATAGAATAGGTCAACCCTTTGCAGGGTTGACCCCTCTTAAGCCAATTATTTAACTTATAGCCTAATTTTTATGAGTTTCAGTTTTATCCTATTTAAAAACTAGCCATTTTGTGAAACTTAGCACTAACAGCTATACCCAATTCACCTAAAGTATGACAGGCCCTTAACAGTGTTCAACTAACATAGGATTATTGCAGTTTTAGCCATTTCAGTATATAATTTCACCCATAACCATATGAAACCTAACATGTCTATCAACTAATTAAAATTCGGAGAAGGGATTTGATAATGTTGAATCTCAACTAATCAACTTACATTACTCAGGTTCATATAGCAAAGATGTCAATTAACATTGAACAAGACTAATTAGAAACGGTTTATGTTGAATGACTCACTGAAAGACTCAACCTACTCAAAATTCATGGGCACAGACATGTATGACAACTCAACTCTCACAAAACAGTTCAGAAGCATGAACACTCACAGAAGCTAAACTCTTGAAAATAGTCAATAATAGATGAAACATGACTCGTTTTAGTCACACAGACCACAGAATAACATAGACATGGTATCCAGGTTCTAGGCATGAGAAGAAACAGAAGAGAATAATCATTCAAGCTAATGAGAGTTAACAAAGATAAACTAACACAAAATTAGAGTCCAAAAACATGCAAAGAAGATATCTAAAACTAACAAGATGAAGCATCCTAATACTAACAGAGGTCAAAGAGAGAGTTTCAAGTTAAGTCAGAGAAACAGGGAAACAAAGCAAAAATCCAAACAAGCCAGGTAAACCTAATGAATGATAATGACTAAACAACTAGACATGTAAAGAATCATAAAGAGAGGAGCAGTCATGCTTTGTTGAAAACTAACAGATTGATAACCACAAGAACATAAACAGAACCAAATCATGGAAACAAAAATCAGGGAAAAAGCATGTAAAAACATGAGGGCATGGATAATATAATAAAAGAAAGGCCTTGAATCTACCATGCCGCAAGACAGGAGAAACAAAATCAGATGATCATGCTTATGATGGAACAGAAAAAGTGGTATAAGTCAACTATAATCAGATCATGTTGGAGATGAAAAGGGGAAAAGATGAAACAGAACAAACTCAGATATGAGGCTAATTTGTTAGTCTTAACATTGTAACCAAACATGAGACATGCCAGAAGAGACTCATTCAAACCTAGATAGACTAATGCAGACCAAGAGTCATAGCTTAAACGTAAGGTGAAAAGTCAAAACAGATTAACTCTTGAAGACTTAACACAATGACTTTAAGCAGACAATCATAAATAGTAAAAGATGGGAGATAAAACAAATATCAACAGTCAAAATCAGAAGCTAACAGTCGAGGATATACAGGACATGGTGTGAAACCAGAGAAGACAACCAAGAGTGGATGGAATAAAAGATAAAAAGAGAAAAGTCTAGCCTAGCATATGCAAATCAGGCTTGAAACAAGAACAGAATCAACAAAACCAAGAATAACTCTACGATTAACATGCGAAACACAAAAACAATGAGAACATGCAAGGCAAGGATATACAGGGCATATTAAAACAAAAATGAGATAAACAAAAGGAAAGAAAATAGAATATCAACAAGAACAATCGACAATTATCATGCGAACACAAAAATCATAGAAGACAGAACCAAAACATGTAAGAAAACACAGATAGATCCTAATAAACTAAAGAAAACAGAAAGGGCGGGGACTTAGCTCGCAGGGCCGGTCCCCTGAGCTTCCTATCTCTTTTTTTTCTTATTCTCACTCGGACCTCTTCAGACTCTTGGACCTTTTCTTTTATTCCTTTTTTCTTTCATTTTTTTTTTCTCTTCTGTTTTTCCTTTTAGACTTAAAGACGGAACCTTTTTGAGGTTTGAGTTGTAGAGGGGTGTTTGGGAGAGTAAAGGATGGATTTTGGGGTGGTTTGAGTTTGGGGGTCGCCGGAGTTAGGGTTCCGACGACCTTCTTTTGGATATTCGACGAGTTCCAGAGATATTCGAAGGGTGTGGGTGGTATGGTTGAATAGATCAAGGAAAGGGGGTTCGAATGGCATTGGTTTGGGGACGGTTCTCGTTGTTTAGGTGGTCACCGGCGAGGTTCCGGTGACCGGCGTTTCAGAAGAAAGGGACTGTTTTTTGTGGTCTTTGGTGAAGGAGAAGATAAGGGAGAAGGCAAAGAAGAGAAGAGAGGGATTTGGGAGCCGGCGACCACCGTGGGAGTGGTGGCCGCCATGGCCGTTGGTCTTGAAGAAGATGAAGATGAAGAAGGAGAGGAGACGATTTTAGGGCGGCTAGGGTTGAGGAGTGTGTAAAAATGAGCGGCCCCCTTAAGACCAAAACCTTATATAGGCAAGGCGTCTGAGGTAATCCTGGCCGTCCAATTGATGGAGATCAACGGCCAGGAATCAACGTTACTGAAACGACGCCGTTTGGGTTATTAAAGAGACCCAAGTCCTTGATCCTTGGATCAATCAAACGGACGGCTGTGATCAACTAAGTAATTTCGCCTAATTGCCTGAGCCGTTGGATCACCTCTCATGAACGGTCTAGATTGATCGTTACATCTCAATTAACTAGAAAACTCAGGATTGATTCTCAGCCGTTAGATTAAACTTGAGTAACGGCTGGGATCAAATCTATGGAAGGCCTGGACCGGATATTTCCTTGGGCCAATACATCTGGGCCTTTCAATTCCATTCAATTGGCCCAAACTCATTACACACAAACTATTTTTTTGTATTCTTACGATTTTATTATTTTTATGCACTTTCTTTTAAACCTTTTTTTTTTATGAAAAATTATAAATCCTAATTTCCTACTTACTCTAATTTTCTAATATTTTTTGCAATTTTTCTGCTATTTTTCTTTATTTTCTCCTATTTAAGCTATTTTTAATTTTCCTTAAAATCTAACCCATTATACTAACAACTAATTTCCTAGCCTATTTTTTTTTTATTTTCTTCTAATTTCTACTTATTCGAACTCAAAAGTATAACTAATTCCAAACAAATCAAGTAATTGCACTCAAAAACATTTTATTTTAATTTTGGAATTAAATGCTTAGTGCAAAAATCATGTGCTCACAATAGGCTGCTGATCAGAGTAGCGTGGCTGAGAATTACGATCACCTGAAGCATCATGAGAAACCTGAAAAGCTGACTGATAAGGCCTGGGAGGATGGCCTCTATCATAAAAATATCTATCTCCAGACGAGGTACCACTGAATCTATGCGAATTACGAGATCTCTTATCTGATCCATGTCTTGCTCCCTGTGACAGAGCCATCTCGATCCGGCGGGCTGCATTAGCCGCCTCCTGAAAAGTGATTTCAGTTCCTGCCCCCATAGCCATCTGTAGCCGAATTGGCTGATTCAAGCCATCAATAAACCTCCTCACTCTCTCTCGATCTATGGGAAGTATGATAATAGCATGACGAGCCAGGTCCACGAACCTAGTCTCGTACTGTGTGACAGACATAGTACCCTGATGAAGACGCTCAAATTGTCTGCGCATAACCTCCCGCTGAGTTTCTGGAAGGAACTTCTCCAAGAATAATTCTGCAAACTGCTCCCAAGTCAAAGATGACGATCCCGCTGGCCTGGTTAGACAATAATCTCTCCACCAAGTCTTGGCGGAACCGGATAACCGAAAAGTAGCAAAATCCACACCATTAGTCTCCACAATACCCATAGTACGGAGAACTTCGTGGCAGTTGTATAGGAAGTCCTGTGGATCCTCTGAAGGAGTACCACTGAATGTGGTAGTGAACAGCTTGGTAAACCTGTCCAATCTCCACAACGCATCAGCAGACATAGCTGCACCATCATTAGACGGAGTCGCAATAATAGGCCGAACTGCCTCAACTGGCTGAATCACAGGATCCTGAGCTTGGGGAATTACTGGCTCCGGAGTGCGCGTAGCAGGAGTCTGATTACCTCCTCCGGCCTGAGAAGTGGCTGGTGCTACCGGTAATAAACCTGCTCTGGTGACATGATCCATAAAACCTGCTATCCGGACCAAAGCATCCTGAAGATCCGGTGAAAATAAAGCTCCTCCTGGGACCTGAGCTGGGCCTACTGGAGCTGCTGGGGCTGGAACTTCCTCCTCGATATGAACCTGAGGTTCTGCCACTCGTGTTGCTGCTCGGGGCTGAGCTCTGCCCCTACCTTGTCCTCTAGGACGACCTCGACCTCGGCCTCTACCCCTAGCAGGAGCTGCCGCTGCTGGGACCTCGGGCTGCTGGTCGGTAGATGAGGATGCACGTGTCCTTACCATCTGCGGAAGAACAGAGTAGAAGTTCAATTAACATTTAAAAGATCAAGTCGCACGACCGGAAAGAATAAAGGGAATATTTTCCTAACTCCGTAGCCTCTGGAGGATAAATACAGACGTCTCCGTACCGATCCTTCAGATTCTACTAAGGTTGTTCGTGAGTTGTGAGACCTGTGCAACCTAGTGCTCTGATACCAACTTGTCACGACCCGGATTTCCCACCATCGGGGTCATGATGGCGCCTACTAAATGGAAGCTAGGCAAGCCAAATATTAATTACATCTCCATTAATTACCAATTTCTTATTATTAAAAACATATAAATTACAGCGGAATAATCAAAATTAGCGGAAGACTTAGTCAAATATGATGAAGAAAACCCAAACATGATACACTACCTAAGACTGGTGTCACAATACTCACGAACTTCTAAGAATAATACACATAATTGTCTGAAAGAAAATACAAGTTGTTTATCTCGATTACATGAGATAACAGAATGAAAAGCATAGATAGAAGAGACAACGGGTCCTGCGGACCCTTACTATACTCAATTCTCAATTTTTCTACCCATTTACACCTAATTAGGCTTAGGAATTCAAATAATATTGATGAAAAATGAAGAAAACGAGTTAAGAATCACTTACCCAAGAAGTTTGATGAAGAATCGCTCAAAAATCGTCCAAGGAGCTGTGAAGAAGAGAGTTGAACAGAAATGGGATTTTTATCCCGTTTCTGTTCTATTTTGGGATTAAATTCACTGAGCAGCGATTTTGTTCTATGCGATCGCGTGAACTGGGTCGCGATCGCGGAAGGCAAATATTCAACACTACGCGATCACGTGAACAGGGTCGCGATCGCGTTGAAGGAGAACGGAAGGCTACGCGATCGCGTGCAGACGGCTGCGATCGCGTTGAAGAAGGACAGAAAACTTCGCGATCGCGTGCATACGACTGCGATCGCGTTGAGTAATTTGACAAGGCAGTGCGATCGCGTGTACAAGGCAGCGATCGCGTAGAGTAAAATGTCTGTGTAAAAATTGCAGAAAATCTGCCAGTTTCCTAAGTCCAAAAACACCTCGAACCACCGCCGAAACACTCCCGAGCCCTCGGGCTCCAAACCAAATATGCACACTAACTCAAAAACATCATACGAACTTGCTCGCGCGATCAAATCGCTAAAATAACATCAAAATCAATGAATTGAGCCTTAAAACTCAAGAATTCTTTAAAATTCCATAATTTCCAAACTTTCCAATTTAAGGTCGAAACACGTCAAACGACGTCCGTTTTCAACCAAACTTTACAGGAAGCGCTTAACCAATATATATGACCTGTACCGGGCGTCGGAACCAAAATACGAGCCCGATACCAGTACTTTTTAATCAAAATTCAGTTTCATTTTCCTTAAACATTTTCGGAAAATAATTTAACAGAAAAATTCTTTTACCGGGGTTCTAGACCTCGGATTTCAATTCCGGGCATATGCCCAAGTTCCATATTTTTCTACGGATTTTCTGAGACCGTCAAATCACGGATCCGGGTCCGTTTACCAAAAATGTTGACCAAAGTCAACCATATCAATATTAATATCAAAATTCTTCAACTTTTTCACATATTTCACATATTTCAACATAAAAAATTTCCAGCTTTGTGTCCGGACTGTGCACGCAAATCGAGGCAACTATAAATGAGGTTTTCAAGACCTCAAAAGCTCGGAATGATTAATAAAACAAGTGATGACCCTTTGGGTCGTCACAATTATATGTCTAGAGACTCTTCCATTGTTAATCTCATGAAATATTATGGGGAGATTGTAAGTGATGAAATTATTGTAGCAAAGGTGTTGAGGTCTTTAACCAATAAATTTGAGCATGTGGTTGCTGCAATTGATGAATCCAAGGATTTATCCGATCATTCATTTGATAAATTAATGGCTTCCTTGTTAGCACTTGAATATAGGTTAAACGGGTCTCTTAAAAAAAATCGAAGAAAAATCATTCCAGGTGAAAGAGGAGGCATCTTTCTCCAAAGAAAAATTAGCAATTTTTTCTGGTAGAGGTAGAGGAAGAGGTAGATTTCGTGGTCGAGGTCAAGGACACGGTAGATGTAGAGGTCAATTGACACGTCAGCCAAAGAATGACATGCAATACCGACATTGCAAGACGTACGGTCATATTGAATCATATTGCTGGGCTAAGTAAAAAATAAGCAGAAGCATGCCAAATTTTCAGAGAAAGTAGAGGAAGAAAGAAGTGGCTCATTCTCCAATTTTTAACTCTCCTAATGGTGTTTGGTTTACTGATAGTGGATTCTCGAACCATATATCTGGCACAATGTCTCTTTTTAGAGACCTCAATGAGTCATAGAAGAGTTAAGTTTGACTTTGTGATGACAAGCAAGTTCGAGCTGAAAGAAAAGGTACCATAGCCATAAAGAGAATACAGGGTAATGTAAAACTTCTCTGTAATGTACAGTTTGTTCCTAGTTTGGCTCATAATTTACTGAGTGTTGAACAATTGATGGCTAGAGGTTACTCTTATTCTGTTTGATAATGGAGAATGTATTGTTAGTGATAAAAAATTTGGTCAAACTATTGCAGTTGTGCTTGTGACACAGAACAACATGTTTCCCCTTAATATTTCAAATGTTGTGAAGAATACTTTAGTTGCTAAAGGTATTAATGAAATACATCTTTGGCATCTTCGCTATGGCCATTTAAATATTAATGGGCTAAAATTGTTGACTAAGAAGAATATAGTTGTTGGGTTACCAAAAATTAGGGAGCTTGATTTGAGTGAACGTTGGATTTTTGGGGAAACAAAGTAGAAAATTCTTTCCAGTAGGACAAACATGGAGGGCTACATGTTGTCTTGAGCTTGTACATGTTGACTTGTGTGGACCAATGAAGACTGAGTCGCTTGGTGAGAGTCGAATTTTTTTTTTTTTTTGCAATTTACCGATGATTACAGCCGTATGACTTGGGTTTACTTTCTGGAATTTGAATCAGAAGCTTTTGAGAATTTTAGAAATTTTAAGGCACTCGTGGAGAAGCAATCAGGCTGCAACATAAAGATTCTTTGCACAGATCGTGGTGGTGAATTTTTAGCTAATTATTTTAATTTATTTTGTAAATAGAATGAAATTTGAAGAGAGCATACAACACCTTACATACCACAATAAAATGAAGTTGCCGAGCGAAAAAATTTTACGGTGGTTGAGATGGCCAGAAGCTTACTTAATGCAAGATTACTTCCATTTCATTTTTGGGGAAAGGCAGTGGCAGCAGCTGTGTACCTCTTAAACATCTCTCCAATAAAACTAGTTTTGGATCAGACTCAATATGAAACATGGATGGAATGAAAACCACGAGTAAACCACTTGAATGTCTTTGGTTTATAATTTATGCTTTGGTTAATTTACGCTCTAAACTTGATGAAAAATCATCAAAATGCATTTTAATTGGTTATAGTCATCATATCCAAAGCATATAGACTATATAATCTTATTAGTGGTAAAGTGATTATCAACATAAATATAGTGTTTAATGAAGAAGCAACATGGGACTGAAATGACAAGAAGGAAGATTCATCAGTCCATATTCCATTTCACACAAAAGATGAGCATATGGATATACTTGAATCAGGAAATTCGGATCCTTCCTCTCCTTGTAGCAATAATACTCATTTCTCTTCTCATGGAAGTACCAAAAGTTTTACTCCAGTAAGCTCTCATTCTCCAGCTTCGGCATCATCTAGCGTAACTCCACCAACAAAGTTCAGAATACTGAAAGATGTTTATTTAGCTGGTAGTTTTGCCTTGTTAGCTGTTGATCCATTGTGTTATGAAGAAGCTGCAAAGCAGCCAGAGTGGAAGAATGCAATTATTGAAGAGATTCAGTCTATTAAGAAAAAATAGACATGTGAACTAGTTGATTTGCTTGTAGGGAAGAACATTATCGGGCTAAAATGGATTTTTAGAACAAAATATAATGTTGATGGAAGTATCAAAAGGTACAAAGCTCGACTTGTTGCAAAAGGATACTCCCAACAACAAGGCATCGACTTTGAAGAAACGTTCTCACCAGTAGCTCGCTTTGAAACTGTTAGAACTATTCTAGCCTTGGCTGCTCAACTTGGTTGGCTTGTGTACCAATTCTAGTGAAGGCAAGAGCAAAATATATGTCACGACCCCAAATCCGGTCGTGATGGCGCCCAGCACATTGCTAAGCCAGCCCGACCAATCAATATCAACCACGGAGCTAGAAGCTCACTTTAGCCCATTTAGGCATATTAATTCACGAAATAACAGCGATACATATAACGAAAACGGGGAACCAAGTCCCATAATACATCAACTCCCATAGACCAAGGGTCAAGAGTCATGAGCCTCTACTGAACATGAGTGTATAAAGGTTTACAGGACACCAAGTGCGGAAAGAAAAGTCAATACAAAAATCAAGGGACAGTAAGAAGGAATATCGGGTCCTACGGACTCTGCAGCTACCTCGTATATCCCACGGATGTCGCCTCGCACAGCTACTGGATCACTGCTGAGAGGTACCTGGATCTGCACACAAGGTGCAGGGAGTAAAATGAGTACTGCCAGACTCAGTGGTAATAAACAAGGGTAAGACGCAGATAAGAAATCCGCAATAAAGCACTATGTAAAACTATAATCAGCTACCCTGTCATAGAATCAATATTCACTGTACCTGTACCAACAAATACCAATAAATAGCATAACAGCTAGCAGATGTAGCTAAATGCAATGCAATGCATGATATGACCGCTACGGCGCGTAGCTCGACTCCAATTTTGGGTACCCGTGCTCACTGTGGGGGTTCAGACTCCGGAGGGGCTCCTACAGCCCAAGCACATCTCATAGAGATATTCCTGCGGCGTGCAGTCCGATCCAACATATATCTCGCTGCGGCGCGCAGCCCGATCCACTACTAGTCAGCTAATATGCAGATACAACCTCGCAGGCTCAAAAGTAGTTTTTGAAAACTCTTTTATCATTTTTCAGTTGGAAAACAGTAATATCAAGTTCCAGAGATTGGAATTAGCATAATAACAGAAATAGCTGCGGACTAGTAGTAAACTAGCATGTCTATATGATAAGACAATGATAACGATCCTCGCGGGATTCAATAACTGGCTCACAGCCCACAATATACTCCACCGTACGAGAAGGAGGTTCAACGGCTCGAGAATAGCCAATAATACAGTATCAACAGGTCGGACTAATCTATAGTCTCCAGTTCATGATCGACCCCGCACTCTCAAGAGTGTGCGTGTCTCGCCGCTATACAGCGTCACAAAGTAGTATACCGGGGTTTCGATCCCGCTGGTCATCACCCACATCTATTACTCACCTCAATACAGCGCGACGACTATTCCGCAATGCCCTTGCCACGAGAATCAAGCTCCGCACGCGTAGAATCTGATCAAATACAGTAGAAACACAACAAATTAGGCCAATGGGACGACACCCAATCAATATAACTCAATTTACATCAAAATTCCCAAAGTTGTCAAAACCCGACTTTCGGTACGCTTGTCGAAAAATTACAAAAGTCACATATTCGGAACCCTCATCTCAATACGAGTCTTAAGCATATCAATTTTTCCAAATTCGGACTCCATTTGGCCATTCAAGACCTTGATTTTCTAAAGTTCAAGCCTAGGGCTAAATCCTCCATAAATTACCCCAAATTCCTCCATTTTCATGATATAATTGCATAATATTACCAATACTAATCATAGTTTAAGTCCCTAGTTGATTACCTGATGATTTCCCTTGAATTTCTCTTAAAAATCGCCCAAATCGCCTCTAAAACCGAGACCCAAATGTGTGAAATGTTTCTGAAATCTTTCTAACTTCTGATACACTTAACTCACAGCGATTTTCGCTTCTGTGGATAAAATTCCGCCCCTGCGGAACCGCTTCTGCGACCTTTTGGTCGCTTCTGCGAACCCAGGCCCTTTTGGCCATTTCCGCACCGGCGATCCAAGGACCGCTCCTACGAGTCCGCTTCTGCGGATTTTCATCCGCTCCTGCGGTCCTCTCCGCCTCTGCGATCAAGAGTCCGCTCCTGCGGACTCGCCTCCGCGATCGACCACCCGCTTCTGCGGACCTCCCCATCGCGCCTCAGGACCGCTTCTGCGATCGCCCACTCGCTTCAGCGAAGCCGCTCCTGCGGGCCAGGCTCCGCTTCAGCGGTCTATCCCGCTTCTGCGCCTTCTTGTCCGCTCCTGCGGACTCGCTCCTGCGCCCCCATTTCCGCAGGAGCGAAAACCACAGAACCAGAACACAAGTCTGCAATTTTCCACATTTTTCTCCCGTTTAACCATCCGAAAACACCCCGAGGCCCCCGGGACCCCAACGAAAACCACCAACATACCCCAAAACATGATACGAACTTGTTCAAATCATAAAAACACCATCCTAAACATTAAAATCACCAATTACACACGGATTCAAGCCTAAATTCCTTCAAACATTCCGAATTACACAATCAATCAAAAACCCGACTAAACAACGTCCGAATGACCTGAAATTTTGCAGGCACATCCAAAATCACCTAACGGAGCTACTGCAACTGTCGGAATTCCATTCCGACCCCGGATCAAAATCTCACCTACCGTTCGGATTTCGCCAAAATTCAACCTTAGCCAATTCAAGCCTATTTCTACACCGGGCCTCCAAACTCAATTCCGATCGCTCCCCTAAGTCACAAATCACCTTCCGGAACTAACCGAATCATCAGAATCCGATTTCGAGCCCTCTAACCAAATAGTCAACTCCGGGTTGACTTTTCTTATTCAAGTCTCCTTCAAAAAGGCTATATGCCTCATTTTCAATCCAAATCACTCCTAAATCACCCGATAGAACCTAACACTGATATAAAAGCATGAAACATGAAATTATAACATAACGGGGTGGTAATTCCCGTGACGACGGGCCGGGTCATCACATTCTCCCCCTCTTAAGCAAACGCTCGTCCTCGAGCGGGTCAAGAAACATACCTGAAGTCTCAAACAAGTGAGGATATCCGCTCCGCATCTCCCGCTCGATCTCCCAAGTGGCCTCCTCCACGGGTCGACCTCTCCACTGAACCTTAACTGATGCAATCTCCTTGGACCTCAATTTTCTCACCTGACGACCCAAAATAGCAATAGGCTCCACATCATAGGATAGATCACCATCAAGCTGGATGGTACTGAAGTCTAATACATGAGACGGATCTCCAATGTACTTTCGGAGCATAGACACATGGAATACCGGATGAACGCTGGATAAGCCGGGCGGCAAGGCCAACTCATATGCCACCTCTCCAACTCTCCTAAGTATCTCAAAAGGACCAATGAACCTGGGACTCAACTTTCCTTTCTTCCCAAACCTCATGACACCCTTCATAGGTGAAACCTTCAACAATACTCTGTCACCAACCATGAAAGACAGCTCTCGAACTCTACGGCCCGCATAACTCTTCTGACGAGACTGTGCTGTACGAAGCCTCTCCTGGATCAACTTTGCTCTATCCGGAGCATCCTGGACTAACTCAGTCCCTATCAATCTAACCTCACCAGGCTCAAACCATCCCACGGGGGATCTACACCGCCTGCCATACAATGCCTCATACGGGGCCATCTGAATACTCGACTGATAACTGTTGTTGTAGGCAAACTCAGCAAGTGGTAGGAACTCATCCCACGAACCACCAAAATCAATCACACAAGCTCGCAACATATCCTCCAAGATCCGAATAGTGCGCTCAGACTGTCCGTCTGTCTGGGGGTGAAATGCTGTACTCAACTCAACCCGTGTACCCATCTCTCGCTGAAATGCTCTCCAAAACTGAGAAGTGAACTGAGTACCCCTGTCGGATATGATAGACACTGGAACTCCATGCAACCGAACAATCTCTCGAATAAAGATCGCCGCCAACCGCTCCGATGAGTAGGTAGTACTAACTGGAATGAAGTGAGCTGACTTGGTCAGCCTATCCACAATCACCCAAACAGAATCAAACTTCCTCGCTGTCCGAGGGAGTCCAGTAACAAAGTCCATAGTGATCCTCTCCCATTTCCACTCAGGAATAACAATGCGCTGAAATACACCACCGGGCCTCCGATGCTCGTACTTAACCTGCTGACAGTTGAGGCACCGTGCTACATGTCTGACAATGTCCATTTTCATCTTCCTCCACCAATAGTGCTGTTTCAAATCTTGATACATCTTCGCGGCTCCTGGATGGATAGAATACCGCGAGCTATGGGCCTCCTCCAGAATAAACTCACGAATGCCATCAACATTGGGCATACATATCCGGCCCTGCATCCTCAATACACCGTCACTATCAATGGTGACATCTCTAGCATCATCATGTTGAACTCTGTCCCTAAGGACAGCCAAATGTGGATCATCATACTGGCGCTCACGAATACGATCATATAGAGATAACCGAGATACAACACAAGCCAATACCCTGCTGGGCTCCGAAATATCTAACCTCACTAGCCGATTGGCTAGCACTTGAACATCATAAGCAAATGGCCTCTCCTCGGCTGGAATATATGCCAAGCTCCCCATACTGACCGCCTTCCGGCTCAAAGCATCGGCCACCACATTGGCCTTCCCTGGATGATATAATATAGTAATGTCATAATCCTTCAGCAACTCAAGCCATCTCCGCTGTCTCAAATTAAGGTCTTTCTGTTTGAACAAGTGCTGGAGACTACGATGGTCGGTATACACCTCACAAAACACACCGTACAAATAGTGCCTACAAATTTTCAATGCATGAACAATGGCGGCTAGCTCCAAATCATGAACAGGATAGTTCTTCTCATGTGGCTTCAACTGCCGAGAAGCATAAGCAATCACCTTACCTTCCCGCATCAACACACAACCTATCCCGACTCTCGAGGCATCACAATAAACGGTATATGAACCTGAAGCTGATGGCAATACTAACACTAGAGCTGTGGTCAAAGCTGTCTTGAGCTTCTGAAAGCTCTCCTCACACTCATCCGACCACACGAATGGTGCACCCTTCTGGGTCAATTTAGTCAATGAAGAAGCAATGGATGAAAATCCCTGAACAAACCGGCGATAATATCCCGCCAAACCAAGAAAACTCCTGATCTCTGTAGCTGAGGTCGGTCTAGGCCAACTCTGCACCGCCTCTATCTTTTTCTGATCAACCTGAATACCATCACGAGACACCACATGTCCCAGAAATGCCACGGACTCGAGCCAAAACTCGCACTTGGAGAATTTAGCATATAGCTTCTCCTCCCTCAATCTCTGCAACACAATACTCAAATGCTGAGCATGCTCCTCCTGACTACGGGAGTAGACTAGAATGTCATCAATGAACACAATCACAAATGAATCCAAATAAGGCCTGAACACACTGTTCATCAGATGCATAAATGCTGCTGGGGCGTTGGTCAGCCCAAAAGACATCACAAGAAACTCATAATGACCATATCCGGTCCTGAATGCAGTCTTCATAATATCCGAGTCCCTGATCTTCAGCTGATGATAGCCTGAACGAAGATCGATCTTAGAAAACACCCTCGTACCCTGTAACTGATCAAACAAATCATCTATGCGCGGTAAAGGGTACTTGTTCTTCACCGTCACTTTGTTCAATTGTCGATAATCAATACACATTCGCATGGAACCATCTTTCTTTTTAACAAATAATACCGGCGCACCCCACGGAGACACACTAGGGCGGATGAAACCCTTATCCAGAAGCTCTTGAAGCTGCTCTTTCAGTTCTTTCAACTCAGCTGGTGCCATCCGATAAGGAGGAATGGATATAGGTTGAGTGCCCGGCACCAAGTCAATGCCAAAAACAATATCCCTGTCCGGCGGCATGCCCGGCAGGTCTGAGGGGAATACATCTGGGAAGTCCCTTACAACATGTACAGAATCAATGCTAGGAGACTCGGCTCCCACATCTCTCACAAAAGCTAAGTACGATAAACACCCTTTTTCAACCATCTTCTGGGCTTTTAAGAATGAAATAACACGGCTAGGGACGAAATCGGTCGAACCCCGCCACTCAATCTGAGAAATACCAGGAATGGCCAACGTAATTGTCTTAGCATGACAGTCCAATATAGCATGGTACGGAGACAACCAGTCCATACCCAATATGACATCAAAGTCCACCATTCCCAACAATAACAAATCTGCCTGGGTCTCCAGACCCCCAATAGATATAACACAGGATCTATAGACATGATCCACAACGATCGTATCACCCACGGGGGTGGATACATGAACAGGCAAATCAAGACTACCACGAGTCACACACAAATAATGTGCAAAATAAGAGGACACGTAAGAATATGTGGATCCTGGATCAAATAGAACAGAGGCATCTCTGTGACAGACAGAAATGATACCTGTAATCACTGTATCGGAGGCAACTGCATCACGCCTGTCAGGAAGTACATAGAATCGTGCCTGGCCTCCACCAGATCTCTCCTCGCCCCTGGGGCGACCACGAGAAGGCTGACCTCCACCTCTACTAAACTGAGATGGTGCTGAAGAGGAGGGCTGATCCCTCTGCTGAGTCCTGCCCCTACGTAGTCGAGGGCACTGTCTCCTCATGTGGCCAATCTCACCACACTCATAACATGCACCTGGTACTGGAGAAGTAGGTGTTGCACTCTGGGCTGGGAGGGCACTAAGTGATGACTGACCCTGCTGAAACCCCCGTCGACCACGACCATAAGAACCTCTGCTCTGTTCAGGGCGGCCTGAATGAGAAGGTCTAGATGAGCGACCTATGCTCTGCTGGGAATGCTCTCTGGACGGAGCACCACTGAAACTACCAAAACCACGAGGCCTCTTGGCCTCCCGCTCCTCTCTCTCTCGGCGACGATCTGCCTCAATGGAGCGTGCCATATCAGCAACCTGCTCAAACGATGATGACAGAACTCGCTCGCTGGTCATAAGAATACGGATAGAGTAGTTGAGGCCATCAATGAACCTCCCGATCCTCTCCCTATCAGTGGGGATCATCCATGTGGCATGCCTAGCCAACTGAGTGAATCTAAGCTCATACTGAGTCACAGACATGTCGCCCTGAATCAACCACTCGAACCGGCGACGTAGCTCCTCGCGACGAGACCGAGGTACATATTTCTCTAGAAAGAGAGTAGAGAACTGCTGCCATGTGAGAGGTGCTGCTCTTGCAGGCCTACGCCTCTCAAACTCCTCCCACCAATCAAATGCGGGACCAGTGAACTGAAATGTAGTAAATGAAACTCCGCCGGACTCAAGAATACCAGCCGTACGCAGCATCTTCTGACACTTATCCAAGAAACCCTGGGCATCCTCGCCCTCGGCGCCACTAAAATGGGGTGGCTGAAGTCTGCCAAATCTCTCAAGACGACGCTGCTCATCATCGGGCATAACCTGAACCATATGCTCTGGAGCTGGAGCTGGTGCAGCTGGAGGAATAACCGGTGCAACCACCTGAGCAGGGACCGCCTCTGGTGTCTGAAGTCCCTGAACAACCGGGTCAGGTGTGCGAGCTGCAGGGGTCTGCTGACCACCCCCTGACTGAGATGTCGCTACAGTAGCGGTAGCTGAAACTACCTGAGCCAAACCGAAACACACTGATAATATCTGAGCAAGAGTCTCCTGAAGACCAGGAATAGCAATAGATATAGTCTGGCCCTGAACTGGGGCTGCTGGAGCATCAACCACTGGGGGCTGCTCCTGAACTGGTACAACGGGCGGGTCAACCGGCAACCTCAAGCGCCTCTACCTCTACCTCTAGCACGACCGCGCCCACGGCCTCTAACAGGTGGCAATGGAGGTCGTCCACCTCGTCCCGATGCTCGCGTTCTCGCCATCCTGCGAGAGAATAGAATATAGAAGTTCAGTTCTCAGAACAACAAGATCGCACGACACAGTTCAAGAAAAGTGAAGTTTTCCTAAAGGTTCGCAGCCTCCCGAGGATAAGTACAGGCGTCCCCGTACCGATCCACAAGACTCTACTAACCGGCTCAAGACTCACGAGGCCTAGTAAACCTAGGCTCTGATACCAACTTGTCACGACCCCAAATCCGGTCGTGATGGCGCCCAGCACATTGCTAAGCCAGCCTGACCAATCAATATCAACCACGGAGCTAGAAGCTCACTTTAGCCCATTTAGGCATATTAATTCACGAAATAACAACGATACATATAACGAAAACGGGGAACCAAGTCCCATAATACATCAACTCCCATAGACCAAGGGTCAAGAGTCATGAGCCTCTACTGAACGTAAGTGTATAAAGGTTTACAAAAATACCAAGTGTGGAAAGAAATGTCAATACAAAATCAAAAGACAGTGGGAAGGAATATCGGGTCCTGCGGACTCTGCAGCTACCTCGTATATCCCACGGATGTCGCCTCGCACAGCTACTGGATCACTGCTGAGAGGTACCTGGATCTGCACACAAGGTGCAGGGAGTAAAATGAGTACCGCCAGACTCAGTGGTAATAAACAAGGGTAAGACAGCGCAGATAAGAAATCCGCAATAAAGCACTATGTAAAGCTGTAATCCAATACCCCGTCACAGAATCAATATCAATTGTAACTGTACCAACAAGTACCAGCAAAACAGTATAACAGCTATCAGATGTAGCTAAATGCAATGCAATGCATGATATGACCGCTACGGCGCGTAGCCCGACTCCAATTTTTTTGGGTACCCGTGCTCACTGTGGGGGTTCAGACTCCGGAGGGGCTCCTACAGCCCAAGCACATCTCATAGAGATTTATTGCGGCGTGCAGTCCGATCCAACATATATCTCGCTGCGGCGCGCATCCCGATCCACTACTAGTCAGCTAATATGCAGATACAGCCTCGCAAGCTCAAAAGTAGTTTTTGAAAACTCTTTTATCATTTTTCAGTTGGAAAATAGTAATATCAAGTTCCAG
This sequence comes from Nicotiana noctiflora, assembly GCA_032618575.1. Classification (NCBI taxonomy): domain Eukaryota; kingdom Viridiplantae; phylum Streptophyta; class Magnoliopsida; order Solanales; family Solanaceae; genus Nicotiana; species Nicotiana noctiflora. The sequence goes on from JASVEL010013161.1 coordinate 894,813, forward strand.
AGATTGGAATTAGCATAATAACAGAAATAGCTGCGGACTAGTAGTAAACTAGCATGTCTATATGATAAGACAATGATAACGATCCTCGCGGGATCCAATAACCGGCTCACAGCCCACAATATACTCAACCGTCCAAGAAGGAGGTTCAACGGCTCGAGAATAGCCAATAATACAGGTATCAACAGGTCGGACTAATATATAGTCTCCAGTTCATGATCGACCCCGCACTCTCAAGAGTGTGCGTGTCTCGCCGCTATACAGCGTCACAAAATGGTATACCGGGGTTTCGAACCCGCTGGTCATCACCCACATCTATTACTCACCTCAATACGGCGCGACGACTACTCCGCAATGCCCTTGCCACGAGAATCAAGCTCCGCACGCGTAGAATCTGATCAAATACAGTAGAAACACAACAAATTAGGCCAATGGGACGACACCCAATCAATATAACTCAATTTACATCAAAATTCCCAAAGTTGTCAAAACCCGACTTTCGGTACGCTTGTCGAAAAATTACAAAAGTCACATATTCGGAACTCTCATCTCGATACGAGTCTTAAGCATATCAATTTTACCAAATTCGGACTCCATTTGGCCATTCAAGACCTTGATTTTCTAAAGTTCAAGCCTAGGGCTAAATCCTCCATAAATTACCCCAAATTCTTCCATTTTCATGATATAATTGCATAATATTACCAATATTAATCATAGTTTAAGTCCATAGTTGATTACCTGATGATTTCCCTTGAATTTCTCTTCAAAATCGCCCAAATCGCCTCTAAAGCCGAGACCCAAATGTGTGAAATGTTTCTGAAATTTTTCTAACTTCTGATACACTTAACTCACAGCGATTTTCGCTTCTGCGGATAAAATTCCGCCCCTGCGGAACCGCTTCTGCGACCTTTTGGTCGCTTCTGCGAACCCATGCCCTTTTGGCCATTTCCGCACCAGCGATCCAAGGACCGCTCCTACGAGTCCGCTTCTGCGGATTTTTATCCGCTCCTGCGGTCCTTTCCGCCTCTGCGATCAAGAGTCCACTCCTGCGGACTCACCTACGCGATCAACCACCCGCTTCTGCAGACCTTCCCATCACGCCTCAGGACCGCTTCTGCGATCGCCCACTCGCTCCAGCGAAGCCGCCCCTGCAGGCCAGGCTCCGCTTCAGCGGTCTATCCCGCTTCTGCGCCTTCTTGTCCGCTCCTGCGGACTCGCTCCTGCGCTCCCACTTCCGCAAGGAGCGAAAACCACAGAACCAGAACACAAGTCTGCAATTTTCCACATTTTTCTCCCGTTTAACCATCCGAAAACACCCCGAGGCCCCCGGGACCCCAACGAAAACCACCAACATACCCCAAAACACGATACGAACTTGTTCAAATCATAAAAACACCATCCTAAACATTAAAATCACTAATTACACACGGATTCAAGCCTAAATTCCTTCAAACATTCCGAATTACACAATCAATCAAAAACCCGACTAAACAACGTCCGAATGACCTGAAATTTTGCAGGCACATCCAAAATCACCTAACGGAGCTACTGCAACTGTCGTAATTTCATTCCGACCCCTGGATCAAAATCTCACCTACCGTTCGGATTTTGCCAAAATTCAACCTTAGCCAATTCAAGCCTATTTCTACACCGGCCTCCAAATTCAATTCCGATCGCTCCCCTAAGTCACAAATCACCTCCCGGAACTAACCGAATCATCAGAATCCGATTCCGAGCCCTCTAACCAAATAGTCAACTCCGGGTTGACTTTCCTTATTCAAGTCTCCTTCAAAAAGGCTATATGCCTCATTTTCAATCCAAATCACTCCTAAATCACCCGATAGAACCTAACACTGATATAAAAGCATGAAACATGAAATTATAACATAACGGGGTGGTAATTCCCGTGACGACGGGCCGGGTCGTCACAATATATATATTGAAAACGGCATTGTATAGTCTGAAGCAGGCTCCTCGGCATGGTATAGTAAAATTGACTCTTTTTTTCAAGAGAACCAGTTCAGAAGAAATGAGAATGAACCTACCCTCTATGTGAAGAAGCGAGGTAATGGTGATTATTTGGTTGTCTGTCTTTATGTAGATGATATTAGATATATGGGCTCTTGTGAGTCGATTGTTACTGAATTTAAGAATTGTATGATGAGTAAATTTGAGATATCCGACTTAGGTATATTGCATTATTTTCTTGGGCTTGAGATAAAATAAGCTCTGGATGGGATTTTTGTTTCTCAAAGAAAATATGCAACTGAACTTTTGTAGAGGTTCAACTTGCTGAACTGTAATCTATCTCCAACTCCCATGAATATGAATGAGAAACTGGTACTCGAAGATGGTACAGGTGCAGAAAATGCTTCTTATTTCGAAACTTGGTTAGTGGTTTAAATTACTTATCGCAAATAAGGCCTGATATAACATTCTCTGTCAGTTTGATTTCAAGGTTCATGCATAGTCCCTCAAAGCATCACCTAGGTGCAACCAAGAAGATTTTGTGATATGTTACTGGCACAACAAGTTATGGAATGTTTTACTCAAAAGTATTAAATTTCAGGTTAGTTGGCTTTACTGATAGTGACTGGGCAGATAGCTTAGATGATCGCAAGAGCACATGAGGGAATGTTTTCAACTTTGATTCTGGAGAAATCTCATGGAGTTCAAAGAAAGAAGATACAGTGGCTTTTTCATCTTCAGAAGCAGAATACATGGCTGCAATTACAGCAAGTTTTCAAGTTGTCTCGTTAAGAAAATTATTAGCGGATCTTCAACATGAGCAGATTGGTCAAACTAAAATGTTGTGTGACAATAAGGCAACAATTGCTATGACTAAGAATCCTTCCTTTTATAGTAGAACGAAGCACATTGACAATCGCTATGACTTTATTCGCGGTCTAGTCATTGGTGGAATAATCTCAATGGAATGTTGTGGCATAAATGATCAAGTTGCTGATGTTCTTACGAAATCGTTGCCTCGTAGTAAACATGACTTCTTCGGACTACAAATGGGCGTATGTGATTTTGAGAAAAGGAAGAGTGATGACTAATTCTTCAAAATAATTTAGTTGCACATGATTTGGTCGTGACTTCTTTTAGCATTAGAGGACTTATGTTTTACTTATTTTTATTTTCTTGTTAGTTTTACAGCATTATCACTTAGTAGTGGGCCATGTTTCTCACTTTTTCTCATGTTCTCCATTATTTATTAGTTTTTATTTTTTAGACTTAACAGTTAAACTGTAAGCCTATAAAAGGTAGTAGGTGTTCTTATTTTCAAGTGAAGTGAATTGAGCAGTAAAAGACCTTTCCTTCGTATATCTCTTTTATAGCTTCTGCCTTTGTTTTGAACACGCCTTACGCACTTTATTATTTCTATTTAATTCTTCTGATGTTTATGTTGTAAGTTAATCCTTACAAATAATGTGGCTCAATAAGTTAAGGCCCATAATTAATATTTAATTATGAACAAATCTTATTCGTCCGATTGGTTACTTGATGGACGTACCAGATTAAATGAATATCTCTATAAATTGGTCCTCTCTCCACCCATTAGGGTTACTGCTTTTTTCTCTCCTCCATCTCTAAAGTCGGCGGTAACGAAAGTTAGGGCAAGGGGCGAGAAACTAATTACCGATTAACGCTTTCGCTTAAAGATGATGGCTCGCGATTCAGGTATGTTTTTCAATTACGATTAATGTAAGATTATCATGTTCAAGATCCTGTTAGAATTAAAGTTTCTGCTTACATGTGGTATCACGAGCTTGGATTGTTTGAACTGATAATCTTCGATTATAAAGATATTAATTTATGACGTATGTGATACACCATCAAACTGGATAAAATTTATGCTTACAAGATGAAACTCAATTAGCGTTGTCACACCTCCCTTTTTACTACCCCAAACATAATAGTAGATATGTAGGGTATACCTCAATATTAAAATGCCCGAGACAGATAAAATAACAAAGAGGAAGGAGTTTTTCCATTTAAAGGACAACCGGTTTGGGATTTTTGTTTAATTATCAGAGTCGCCACTTGGAAAAACAATGGTGTCCCAAGTCACCGGTTAATCCCGAATCCGAGGAAATTGACTCTTTTATTAATGTCCGCGAAACAAAGATCTGGATAAGGAACTCTGTTAACCCGAGAGAAGGTGTTAGGCACTCCCGAATTCCGTGGTTTCAGCACGGTCGCTCAATCATCGTTCTTGATTCTTGTTTGACTCATTACGGATTTTAACAATACGTATGTGCTTTTACTTTAATATTTTATAGAATTGCGACATAGCAAAAACACACCTCGAGTCACACCGCAACCAGTGCGCATGTGACCTTTGGTACATTTCGGCTTTACCGGAATTTAAGATTTGAGTTGCACCAGGTGCACACTCATTCATAGGGAAAGTATATTAAATCGTGCCCTAAATGGTCTATCGGCTTTTAATTATTTTGGGTGAGGCTATGGAATTTGCTAATAGCCTTCCCGGGTCTATTTGTGTTATCTTATGACTAAAGGGGGCCCCGCTTTTTAATGTTATGCGATGCTCGTCCCAATTACATTTTTAAAAGCCCAATCCTATTACTTGACTACATTTTCTATATATGTTCTTCCCTTAGCCATGTTTCAGCTGTTATTTTATTTCGAACTTGGGCCCAGGCTATTGTCATAGCTTTATTTGGGCCTGGGCCTCTACAATTATATTTAAACAAGTATCAGACCGGCCCAGGCCTCAAAGGCCCAGGTTGTCTTCAGGCTTATGCTTGACAGCCCAGTTGATTCCACGCCACAGTTCAGGCCCACGTCATATATTGGGCCTAAAACAAATGAGAATAACAATGATATAAGTAAACAACTGAAGATACATATCCGGAAATTAACAAGAGAACTAAATGGCACTTTTATTTATTAATAAAGAAAAATCAGTACACCAATTGTTAGCACTAATTCTGAGTCAACTATCTACTGTACATAATAATTTTAAGAGATTGTTCCTAAATTCGATTTCTAGCAAAGAGTTTAAACTAACATTGAATTACTTATTAGTTCTAAGAAAAATAGTTTGATTATAAAAGAGACTTGACCAAATTGAAACGATTCAACTAACTAACTCATGTATCTAGATTATCCAAAAGCTAGTCGAGTTATTTATAGTTACAACACTACGCCACTGATCTAATAGAAACTTAGTATGTTCAATGTTTAGTAAAATCAATCTTATTCCAGTTATTACTTCACCTGATCATTTTCCCTTTTTAAAACTTAATCAGATCTGAGCCTTGGTTATAAGTAAACTAGTTACACGAGCATGGTTTAAACAGCCTAAACATTCATTGATATAACTCAAATATCTACATCTAAGTGGTTCAAGGACTTTAACACAATTAAACTACTGATTTTAATGCAGCTTAGCTCATTACGAAGTTATTGAACTCCAGTTGTGAATGGATTACAGTTTGATCTATCATTTTCCTCTTCAGATCTTTCTTGTGTTTAAGTATAGATTCACGAAGTGTGATTAGTTGTGTAACTTTGGTTTACAAACTACTGTGAATGAGTAATTAGCGATTTGAAATTGTGATTAGTTTACATATATTTTAAGGTTTACCTAATTAACTAGGCGGGATATACTTGCTACACTACACTACTCACTATTATACTATTACAATGTTTTTGTATTTGTTTTTATACTACTACATTCTACAATACAATTAAAACCTCAAATCTAAACTAATATTAAAGCTAATAACAATATTGAACTATACAATATATAATAACGCTAAAATTAAACTGAGGCTTCATTTTCATTCAACCAAATCACCATTACAGCTTCTAATCGAACAGAGGAGTACCTGAATCAGCAAAAGAGATCAATGAGTCTAAGGGATTAAGCAAGTAGGCACAGCAATAACTCGAAAAGCAAATGCAATAGTGAGGTTGAATATCCACGAATAGAAAACCACAGCAAGAGCAAGTAGAAATCCAGGCAAACACTCGAGCAAAAACCCACAAGATCAAATAAATATCCCAATGTTCTCACTCGAAATAATGCAGGAAAAGCCTATTGTTATATTAATACTATTTTTCTCCGAACTTTTTCTTCAAAAGCCAGCCCCTAATTCACTCTTTTCAGGAGTATTTATAGGTGTGGGAAGGGGCTGATGACTTGGGGAGAAAGTATGGGACGAAATCCCACTTCTCCCCCTTTAAAGATATTAAACTTACACTTAGCCCCTCTTTTTCAGTTATTAAATCCCTTCAAGTATGTGCTGGAAGGTTCTAAAAGATTCCTTTTGAGGCTTTTTACTAAGGTATCCCTAAGGGTTAAAGATTTTTACAGATTTTCCTTTTTAGGGAGACCATTATACCCTTAAACTTCTGCAAAATTGCAGAAATCAGGGGTACAAATGACTCCCTTAACCCTATATGTTCTATACAATTCACTATTTTACCTTTTTGGTTTCCCTTTATGCCCTTAATGATTTGGTTGTTTTACCCGACCTACCTAGGTCTGGTATTCAGCTCTTAGGACTTATTTAACCTATGGCCAGTCCTTGCATTGGCTTTTAAGGACTGGCCAGTTCTATTATTTAAAACTTAGCCTCTTTTTGTTTCATTTTCAGTTAATTAACCCTTTTAGTTAATTTTAAAACTAATTGCAGGACTAGCCTGCTTTATTGTTGTATTTACCCTATTTAAAACTTAGCCAGTCTCAAGTTGAGACTTGGCTTGGGTAATTGAACCCATTTGCTGAACACAATTGGGCCCAAAGCCTTTGCAGGCTTGGCCACTTGTGGTTCAGGGCTCAAAATGAGCCTGGGCAAGTCCGGTATTGCAGACTTAGCCAATCTTTGCATGATCTAGCCTTTTAACTGATCACAGGCTGGGCTAAGGTCCTTGCAGACCTAGCCACCTGAGATTCAGGGCTCAAATGAGCCTTGGTGAGCCTGCATTTGCAGACTTAACCAGTTTTGCACAACTAGCCTCTTTTTAGATGGACCAGTGTGTTTGGATCTTGTAGAGTTGGTCAATTTGTAAAATTGACCACTCTTTTACCCAATAACCTATGTTTGTTCAGTTTTTAGTCTTAAGTCTATTTCAAAACTGGCCATTTTCATGGAACCTAGCACTAGAAGCTATAACCAATCCCCTAAAGTTGATCAGTGTTAATCAAATACTCATACTAACAAGAACCTACTGAAAACTCAGTCATTTTCAACATGTATTGCACACAGAGCCACATAAGATCAAACAATATGCATCAATCAACCAAAACTCAGAAAGGGAAATTTGATATGGTTCAATCTTAGTTAATCAATTAACATTATTCAATTTGATGTGACAAAGTGTCAATCTCATATCAATTTAGACTTAGTTACCACTAGCTCAGGTCAGATGACAATTGAAAAGCTTCAAAACTTTTAATGGTTCATGGCACAGGCACACACAGAAGTATAGACTATCACAAAGTCAACAAGAAGGATTTAAGCATGGCTCACAAGAATCTATGGATCTATGATGTTAGTCAGACCAAGCAACTAAACAAGATGAAGTATGTGGAACAGAAGGACATAGAGAAGATAAGGAAGAATCATTAAAATGCATTTGAAAGGCCATTGAGGTTGTTATTAAGTAAAGGCCCTTAATTAGGCATGAAAGTCAAACTGCTAACCCTAGAATCATGCTAAGTAAAGAAAACAGGGGAAAGCTGAATAGAACAAACTCAGATATGAGACTAACAGTTAATCCTAAAACTATAACTAAACATGAAAATACCATAAGAGAAGACTCATTCAAACCTTATTGAGAGCTAATAAAGATGGGCTAATGCAGACTAAGAGTCAAAGCTTAAACATGTAAAGGAGATGTTGAAGACCAACCAAAATGGAGGAACTTAATACTAACAGGAGACAAAAGACAGAGACAAAAAGAGAGATATCTAAGTCGAGTCTCCAAGTCAGAACAAATATCCCAACAAAGAATCATCAAAAGAGAAGAATAGACACGATGTTGAAGACTTAAAAGAAAAAGAACATTATAAACAGAACAGAAGAACCACAAAAATGAAAAGAAGAAGAACAGAACAAGATGAACCCTAATACTACGCAGGTCTTTTGAATTAGAGAAGCCAACAACACAAAAGAAATATAGATGATAAGCAAGTTAAGAAAAACCTAACACTAACAGACGTAGTCATGGGATTTCAAGATCTAAAGAAAAAACAAAAAAACATACAAGAATACACAGGATGAAAGATATGAAACAAGAAGAGATGAACAGACGAACAGACAGAAGATACGAAAGATGAGTAAGTTAAAAAAAAAGACCTAAACTAACAGATGAAGCACACGACATAGAGAATCTAAAAGAATAGAAAAACATATAGAAACATAAAGACGAAAGGTGAACAAACAAACAGAGAAAGCAAAAGAAGCAAAAAAGGCGGGGGTACTTAGCTTGCAGGGCCTGTCCCTTGAGCTTCCTTTCTCCCCATTTATTTGTTTTCAATCACTTTCCAGACCTTTTATTTCTCTTTTTGTTTTCATTTTTTCTCAATTTTTTTTTCTGTTTTTCTTTTAGACTTCAAGGCGAAGTCTTTAGGGTTTTTGGTTGTAATGGGGTGTTTGGGGAGGGAAAAAGGGCAGATCTTTGGAGGGGTTTGGTTCTGAGTCGCCGAAGTTAAGGTTCCGGCCACTTCTTCTGGGATATTCGAAGAGTTCTGGGTATGTTCGGAGGATTTCAAGGCTATGGGGGTGCAGATCGGACCAAGGCAGTCCTTTTGGCATTAGTTTGAAGAAGGAATTCATAACTTGTGGTCACCGGAGGTAGGTTCCGGTGACCGGCAAGTCAAGAACAGGGGGTGTTTCATGGGGCTTTAGGGTTTTTTCGGTGAGACTTGGGATAAAGAAGAAGGAAAAGGTGTTTTGGGGTGAAGAGGTGGCCAGAGACCACCGTGGAGGGTGGTGGCCTCCATGGCCGGCAAGGTTACAGGGTGAGATGAAGAAGAAGGGTGAGAGAACTTTGGGCGGCTAGGGTTTGGGTAGTATGCAAGTGACCGGTCTCAATTGAGACCGAAGCTTTATATAGTCGTGGCCAACTAGGAAATCTTGGTCGTTGAATTGCTGATGATCAACGGCCATCATTAGCGTTACTAAAACGACGTCGTATCGTTTGTAATGAGACCTCAGCCTGCATCAGTCAGATCAACTTGAACGGACGGCTCAGATTTGATCTTAAACTTAATCAATTTAATTAATTCCGGATCGATTCTCAACCATTGGATTAATGCAATTGGACGGCTGAGATCACTTGTTACTAAGTGAATTGGACCGGTTCCTTTGGGCTAGAGTATTGGGCCACCATTTCAGATATTTATTTGGCCCAAATCTTATTACACATATGTATATATGTATTTTTTGGTATTTTTAATTATTTTAAGACAAATTCTTTTTTTGTGTTTTTATATTGTATTTATTGTACTATCTAAAATACTTAATTTTTTAGCTTCCCTAATTTTATAATATTTTTGGTAATTTTTATTATTATTTTTTCTATATTTTCCTCTAATTAAAGCTATTTTTGATGATTTTCTTTTTTTCTTTTAATTCAACGAAGCAAGTACTTAACCTATTTTTTTGATTTTTTTTTTAATTTAATTATTTAACCACACAAAAATGCATTCAATTTCAAACGGGACATGCAATTACACTCAAAAATATTATTTTATTTAATTTTGAAACTTTTGTTTACCTAGTGCAAAAATCATGTGCTCACAAGCGCTACTGAAAATAGCTTTACGAATACATCGTATGAATATGTATTCATCCTAATTGGGCAAACGCAAATATAAGTGAATAGGCAACTGAACTCATAAATAATTGTTAAAATAAACAAAGTTTACTTCACGCTATACGAGTTCCAGAGGATGATATTAAGTTTATGAATTGGTGAACAACCAGTGAAGATTGTTATTAAGTTATTGTAAGCATACGTCAGTGAACAATTTTAAGTTATTGTAAAATTTTATGCTTACAAATCAAATTGAAATTGTTATTAAGTTATCCCACTATGTTCCTACTTTATAATTGTGGTCATGAAATCATGTTTGTTTCTTTAGGCTACTATTTTAATATCATGACCATTATTTATTTTATCATGTGATTAATGTGTATAAGTTTGTTAGTCACCAAAGTGGCCAAACTAGATTGTTTAAAATATTCGCATGCATAAAAAAAATATAAAAAAAAAATAAATAAATAAAAAAAAATCTTGATATTTATTTTATGTGTGCACTTATGTTTATATAGTTTGTTAGTCACCAAAGTGGCCAAACTAGTTCGTTTATGAAAATATGCATACATAAAATTATAGTTTATCCATGAAATTAATGAAATGCCTATAATAAAAATAAATGGATAAATTAAATTTCACTATTGCTAGAAATTAAGAATTTACCCAAAGGTGAATCAACTATTCTATGAATAGTGAATATGAGAGGTAAAATTAATATTCTTAGTCAAATATATATTGTTTATCCAAAGATGGCATATATATTTGGTTAAAAATATTTAAATATCTATTAAAGACTAAATGGCGTTTAAATTATGATAGTGTGTCGTAGTATCACCCAAAGGAGAATTACGATATGCTTTAATGTTTTGTTGAATTCATATTGATTTGTGAGCATGTATTATCTATTTTGCAGCTATTCCTTTTCATTCGCTTGCTTCGTCTGTTACTATGTTCAATGGATTGAACTTCTCTGAATGGCATGAGCAAGTCCAGTTCCACTTAGGTGTGATGGATCTTGACTTGGCTCTTCTGAATGATAAGCCCGCTGCCATTACTGATTCGAGCAGTGCGGATGAGAAGTCTTTCTATAAAGCATGGGAATGCTCTAACAGGCTAAGCCTTATGTTTATGCGAATGAATATTGCGAACAACATTAAGAGTACTATTCCACAAACAGAAAGTGTCAGGGAATACCTGAAGTTTGTGGAAAAACATTTTCATTCTACAAATAAGTCTCTCACCGGTACACTAATGGCTGAACTCACGACCATGAAGTTTGATGAGTCACGTAGTATGCAAAATCATATCATCGAGATGACTAATATTGCAGCAAGACTTCAAACCTTGGGGATGAAAGTGGATGACTCCTTCTTGGTTCAGTTTATTCTGAACTCATTACCTCCCGAGTATGGACCTTTTCAAATTAACTATAACACTATTAAGGATAAGTGGAATGTTAGTGAATTGTCCAGTATGCTTACTCGGGAGGAGTCAAGACTTAAGAAACAAGGGAGTCATTCAATTAACCTCATGGGTCAAGGAGCTGGTAAAGGACTTAAAGTGAAGGCCAACAAGTTTAAGAAGAAGAAAGCACCTGCTAATGCTCAACAGGATGCTAACAAGGAACGTAAGGCGGATACGTGTCGTTTCTGTCACAAGGAAGGACACTATCAGAAAGATTGCCTAAAACGTAAAGCTTGGTTTGAAAAAAAAGGTACAATTAGTGCTTTTGTATGTTTCGAATCAAATTTAGTAAAAGTTCCTAATAATACTTCGTGGCTTGATTCTGGTGCAACTGCTCATGTATCTACTACGTTGCAGGGATTCCTTACGATCCAAACCACAAATCCAAATAAGTATTTCTTGTTCATGGGAAATCGTATGAAGTCTCCAATTGAAGGCATAGGGACTTATCGTTTGATCATGGAGACTGGACGTCACCTTGATCTATTACGGACTCTTTATGTACCTTCAGTTTCTAGAAATTTGATTTCTCTTTCAAGACTTGATGTTTCTGGATTTGATTTAAAGTTTGGAAATGGATGTTTCAATTTATATTAAAATGCTATTTTATATGGTTCTGGTTTTCTTAGTGATGGTTTATATAAATTGAAACTTGATATTGGTTTCTCTGAATCCCTTCTTAATGTTCAACATAATGTTGGAATTAAACGTAGTACACTAGATGAAAGTTCTGCTTATTTGTGGCACAGACGTTTGTGTCATATATCCAAAGAAAGGTTAGAGAGATTATTAAAGAATGAGATTCTTCCGAATCTAAATTTTACTGATCTTACTATATGTTTGGATTGTATTAAGGGAAAGCAAACCAAGCATAGTAAGAAAGGTGCCATAAGAAGCACCCAGCTTCTTGAAATTATACACACCGATACTTGTCGACCCTTTGATGTTCCATCTTTTGGTGGAAAAAAATATTTTATCACCTTTATCGATGATTTTTCACGTTATGGATACATCTATTTGCTGAAAGAAAAATCTCAAGCAGCAGATGCTCTCAAGGTGTTTGTTAATGAGGTTGAAAGGCAATTAGATAAAAAGGTGAAAATTATTAGGTCAGATAGAGGAGGTGAATATTATGGAAAATATAATGAGTCAGGACAATGTGCAGGTCCATTTGCAAAGTTCTTCGAGGAACGTGGCATGTGTGCACAGTATACTATGCCAGGAAACCTCAACAAAATGGTGTTGCAGAAAGGCGTAACGAACACTTATGGACATGGTTAAGAGCATTATAAGTAATTCCTCATTACCCAAATCATTATGGATGTATGCTCTTAAAACCGATGTATATTTATTAAACATGGTTCCTAGTAAGTCAGTTCCAAAGACCCCTTTTGAACTGTAGACAGGAAGGAAACCTAGTTTAAGGCACCTGCATGTTTGGGGTTGCCCAACGGAAGCTAGAGTTTATAATCCACAAGAAAAGAAATTAGATTCTCGAACAGTAAGTGGTTACTTTATTGGTTACCCAGAGAAATCTAAAGGGTATGTGTTTTACTGTCCAAACCATAGTTCAAGAATTGTTGAAACCGGTAATGCAAGATTCATTGAGAATGGTGAAGTTAGTGGGAGTGTTGAAAAGCAAAGTATGGAAATTAAAGAGGTAAGGGTCAATATTCTATTACCCAGAAATATGCCTACATCCACACAAATGCCAAATATTGTTCCAGTTGTTGAAGAACACTTTGACAACGCCGAGCAACTTTTGGATAAAACACTTCATGAAGAAACTAACTCACAAATATCTAACACGAATGAACCACAAGAAATGCCATTAAGAAAATCTCAAAGGGTTAGAAAATCGGCTATTTCAGATGATTACGTGGTTTATTTGCAAGAGTCAGATTTTGATATTGGTCTTAATAAGGATCCGGTTTCATTTTCACAAGACATAGAAAGTAATGAGTCTGAAAAATGGATTGATGCCATGAAGGAAGAGTTAAAATCTATGGACTACAATAAAGTCTGGGATCTCGTTGAATTGCCTGAAAATTCTAAAAGAATCGGGTGTAGATGGGTCTTTAAGATCAAACGCGATTCAAATGGCAATATTGAGAGATATAAAGCCAGACTTGTTGCCAAGGGTTATACTCAAAAAGGAGGCATTGATTATAAAGAGTTTCATCAGTCTCAAAGAAAGACTCATTAAGAATTATTATGGCTTTGGTGGCTCATTATGATTTGGAGTTACACCAAATGGATGTGAAAATTGCCTTTTTTAATGGAGATCTCGAGGAGGAAGTGTATATGGACCATCCAGAGGGTTTCGAAACTAAAGGGAAAGGTCAAATGGTGTGTAAACTGATGAAGTCAATATATGGACTTAAACAAGCCTCACGACAATGGTATATAAAGTTCAATGATACCATAACATTTGGATTTGTGGAAAATACTGTTGATCGGTGTATATACCAAAAGATCAGTGGGAGCAAGTTTATATTTTTAGTCCTATATGTTGATGATATTCTACTTGCTGCTAATGACTTAGGTATATTGCGTGAGACTAAAGATTTTCTCTCTAAGAATTTTGAAATGAAGGATATGGGTGAGGAATCCTATGTGATAGGAATAGAAATATTCCGTGATAGATCACAAGGATTATTAGGATTGTCTCAGAAAGGCTATATCGAAAGAATTCTCGAGAGATTTAACATGAACAATTGTTCAGCAGGAATTGTTCCAATTCAAAAAGGGGACAAATTTAGTCTCATGCAATATCCTAAAAATGATGTAGAGCGAAAAGAAATGGAATCAGTTCATTACTCTTCTATTGTTGGTAGTTTAATGTATGCTCAGACTTTCACAAGACCGGATATTAGTTTTGCGGTCGGAATGCTAGGAAGATATCAGAGTAACCCAGGAATTGATCACTGGAAAGCTGCAAAGAAAGTTTTGAGGTACCTGAAAGGAACGAAGGATTACATGCCCATGTATAGGAGATCCAAGCATTTGGAAGTTGTTGGATACTCGGATTCAGATTTCGCTGGATGTTGACAATAGAAAATCCACGTTTGGTTATTTGTTCCAATTAGCTGAAGGAGAAATATCGTGGAAGAGTGCCAAACAGTCTGTCATTGCTACATCCATGATGGAAGTAGAATTTGTGGCATGTTTTAAGGCCACAATTCATGCATTATGGCTGCGAAACTTTATTTCAGGACTTGGGGTTGTCGACACCATTACCAAGCCGCTGAAAATTTATTGTGATAATTCTGCAGCAGTATTCTTCTCCAAGAACGATAAGTACTCCAAAGGTGCCAAGCATATGGAATTAAAGTACTTTACCGTCAAGGAGGAAGTTCAGAAACAAAGAGTGTCACTTGAGCATATTAGAACAGATCTCATGATTGCAGATCCATTAACAAAAGGTTTACAGCCAAAGATATTTAAAGAACATGTACATAGAATGGGTATTGGCTGTATTTATGATTGATGTATTTATGATATTTTGACACTCTGAGCTCATTTGTATGTTTCTGATATACATTAGTGATTTCCTGTTTCTCATAATGGTGTGCACATTATTGTTTTGAGATATTACAGGATAAGTCTCAAGGAGACATTATTGTGGACCATACAAATTTTATAGCTTATGAACCTGATACGGTAAATTACTAATGTTATAGTATATGGAAGGGAGTATGTAGACAAATTATGTATAACCACCATAACTCACATTTACTAGTTTATCGTATTATGGTATTTATGATGGACATTATAGAAGAGATTTGTTTATGCGCAACTAATGTTCCTATATTAAATATTAATATTATGTGATTATTGGGCCAAGTGGGAGAATGTAAGTTAATCCTTACAAATAATGTGGCCCAATAAGTTAAGGCCCATAATTAATATTTAATTATGAACAAATCTCATCCGTCCGATTGGTTACTTGATGGATGTACTAGATTAAATGAAAATCTCTATAAATTGGTCCTCTCCCCACCCATTAGGGTTACTGCTTTTTCCTCTCCTCCATCTCTAAAGTCGGCGGTAACGAAAGTTAGGGCAAGGAGCGAGAAACCAATTACCGATTAACGCTTCCGCTTAAAGATGATGGCTCACGATTTAGTTATATTTTTCAATTACCATCATATGTAAGATTATGATGTTCAAGATCCTATTAGAATTAAAGTTTCTGCTTTAAATATGCCTCCATGTCTTGGATAGCGTATCCCTATAGAAATATCATTTTGACTAAACATTATACGGAAATGGCCTTGTCCCTTGCACGAATAAGAATATGTCCCTTCATCTGTTGAGGATAATTGATTCATCATACAACTTCAAATGAAAGAGAATGTCTTCTGGCGGAGAAGTCAAGAATTTCACCAAGGATATTCATAATTTAATATACACTAGTAATTATATTCGCGTAAAGCGTGATCAATACTAAAAAATATTTATTAGCATATATTACTTTATTTAAATTTTTGTATGCCACTTCATTTTTATAATATAATTGAAGATACATATTTATTATTTTTATTTATTCTATTATTCTCAATAATATTTTTTGAATAAACAAACTTTTTATTTTTAAAAAGAAAAAGAAAAATTATTAAACAAATAAAGGAATTTAAAATTGGCATTTTTTTATTTTTGGTAATTTTAGTTTTTATTTTAAAACTTCAATTTTGAACTACTCTCTAATTTGAATGATCATTTTTTTTTTTCATTTCGTTTTTATTATAAAATATTTTATTTTATTATTTGTTGGATACTTAAATTTATAAACAATAACCAATAACTAATTATTAACTATTTATGTTATGTGGCTTTTTTCTAAGCTACCACTTGACTTGAGGAGAGGGCCTCTCCTTTTAACATATAGATATATAACAAATAACTTTTGATTTATATACGCAATATAATATCGTATACATAATATAATTTTTCGGTGAAGGATGTTCAACCAATCACCCTTCATTGTACGTGGTTATTATACCCTGATGCCAACACGTGGTTAATTATCTTAAGGGGAGGGAATTGCCTATAAATAGTATGCCTTAGATGAGTCATTGGCATCATTAATCAGAAAGCCCAAGGAGAAAGGAAGAGATGTCTTGTACGAAGATAAGAACCTGCTTTGGTAGCCAAGGATGACTTGCCTAAAATCTGTTACGTAGGATTATTTGATCCCTATATCCTTAAAAATCGATTTTAGGTGTCATTCTTGGCTAATCTGAGAGGCTTTTATCTATCATACGAGATCTTGTCTTCCACATAAATTGGTGCAAAGTTTGCATTAGATTATTGAATTCCAACTTCATTTTTCTTTTTACTCCAAATTAATATGTTCTTAAATTGGTCAAAGTCAGAGGTTTGTTGTCAGAATCATGCAGAAATATATAAAGATTGATGAGGAAGAGAGGTCTTGTACGAAGATAAAGAGCCTGCTTTGATAGCCAAGGATGACTGCCCTAATTTCACATTCAGGATTATATATGACGGGAATGCGCAGGACATAGTTTTGCAAAGCTCCTTAATGGTGTTAGGGCGGTCATCTGAGGTTATCGAAAAAGGCTATTTTTCATCATACAAGACCTCATTTTCATGCATATGCGTCCGATCCCATATTGAAGAAATTCAATCTCATGAAAAATACGAATGATGATATGCAAGATGTATAGTAGCAATGAACCTTCTATAGTAAATCACATCGATCTCACTGAATGTGAAAAAATTCCGTTACAGTTAAATTTGAGATAATTATTCCCTCATATATGCACCTCTCTCTCTCTCTCTATATATATATATATATACATATATATATATATATATATATATATATATATATATATTCACATTCAGTGAGATCATGTGATTTAGTATAGAAGGTTCATTGCTACTATACATCTTGCATATCATCATTCGTATTTTTCATGAGATTGAATTTCTTCAAATATATAGGGGCAGATACAATTGCACGCTTGTCGAAATAGCGATTCGTTGGAAAATTTTACTCAATTATATATGTTAATACGGTACGAAAATAGATAAGTAGGAAAAAATAACACAATATTATATAAATTGTATGTTGGTGTGTTGGTTAGGTGCTTATTTTTCCTCTAATCAAAGGTTCAAACATCAACTAGCATATTGTTGTTTTGTAAATATTTGACAGAGCCTTCGTGGTTAAAAATTGTGATGAAATAGAATTGAACTTGTGATCTTTTCCAATTTAAGACTCAACAAAACCAATAGACTAAGGTTATTTCATAGTTAAAAATATGATACACATAGTTATATTCCAATTCTTCTATAAATTTTGACACCGCTTACAAAATTTCATGCGTACGCCCCTATACGGATATATACTTTACACATAAATCCAGCGTAGGTGATTATTATGGTAGTATTCTTTCCTTTTATCTTCTTAAAACTGTTTCTTAAAATATTATTCCAACCACTTCTCAAACATGAAGAAAGGATTATTCATTTTATATTGAGTTCCTTAATCATTGTCAATTTTCATTACTTAATAACCATCATATACTCTGTTTAACCTTTTATTTTGTTCTGTAAGAAATTGATCTTGACAAAAAGCTGCTTGCTCTCATTCATTGAGGAATTCCTGATTATATACATGTTATACATTCTATAGTTTAGAGTTTTATTAGCTATACAAGACTAGGAGATAAGATATTAGAGATATATATCCTTGTGATGACCTGATAGGTCATGTTATGTTTTTGAATCTAATTCGGCGCTTCGAAGCTTTAAATACCTCATTTTATTTCTTTTCGATTTATGTGCACAGTCCGAATGTGTTTCTGGAAAGCTTTTATGTTATTGAAAAAATATAAAATTTTGCTTTGGAAAACTTTTGAGTTGAATCTGGTCAACATTATGAGCAAACGGACCTGGATTCGTATTTCGGTCTCGACGGGTCCGTATCTTGATTTGGGACTTGGGCGTATATCCGGAATAAAAATCAAAAGTCTCTAGCCCGAGTTATCGGTCATTGGTAAAATTTGAAAGTTAAAAGCTTAATGAATTTGAAATGTTTGACCAATAGTTGACTTTTTAGATATCGGGTTCGTATTTTAGTTTCAGAATTTGGTATAGGTTCACTGCCAAATTTATGAATTGTCTGTGAAATTTGGTGAGAAACGGAGTTGGTTTGACGTGACTCGGATGTCCGATTGTGCAAAATAGAAGTTTCAAAGTTTTGGTAAAAATTTATTTGATTTGGTGTTTAGTTCGTAGTTATAGATGCTATATTGACGGTTTGATCACGCGAGCAAGTTCATATGATATTTTTAGACTTGTGTGCATGTTTGGTTTGAAACCCTGAGGACTCGGGTGAGTTTCAGATAGGCTACGGAGCGAAAATTGACATATAACATTGCTGGTGTGCTTTAGTTTTTTATGCAAGCCTCAAATCTCGCAATTGCGAGGTCAAGCATAGCATTTGTGACCACTGATGGATTCAAATTTATGAGGTACTCGTCGCATTTGCGAAGAGTAGCTAAAGAGGCCATAGTTTGCATTTTCGAACAAAACTTCGTATTTGCGAAGTGGGACAGGGGGAGGCAGTGATCCCAAATGCGATCAAATTGTTGCATTTGCGGAGGTCATGATTCGCAATTGCGACCATTTCTTTGCATTTGCAATGAAAGCAGAGCTGTTGAGGTCTTCGTATTTGCGATGGATTGTTTTCAGTTGCGGGGTTCACATTTGCAAACCCCAGGTTGTAGAAGCGACATGTGCAACTGATCAAAGTAGGAGTTAGACGGGATTTTTAGTTCATTCTTCAAAGTTTCAAACTCAAGAACCCTAAAGGCATTTTTTCAAAAAAAAATATTTCTTCCCCAAATCATTGGTAAGTGATTCTAAACTAGTTTCTTTTAGTTTATCACTATTTTTCCTAAGATTTCAACCTAAAATCCACAGTTTTCGTGATGGAAATTAGGGGGGTTTGGTAGAATTAGCGATTTTAAAAAAATAGGGATTTAGACCTCAAATTGAAATCGAATTCCAAAAAAATTGCATAACCGGGCCGGGGGGGGGGGGTGAATGAATAATCGGATTTTGGTCCGAACTTCGGATTTGGACCAAGCGAGCCCGGTTGTTGACTTTTGTTGACTTTTTGAATAATGACTTAAATTGAATTCGTTTTGCAATCATGGGTAGTTCTTAAGGTTTTATTTGAATCGGTTGATTGGTAATTTGCTAGATTCTATCGATTCGGAGGTTTGTTTGAAAGGCAAAACTGTGGTTGAGCTTTGCATTTGGTCTTTGGAGTGTGGTATGTGTCATGGTTAACTTTGACTTAAGGGAATATGACTTGTTTGTCTATTTGCTACATGTTTAGGTATTGGGTACAACGTATATGTGAGGTGACGAGTATAAATGGTTCCCACATATCACAAGAGTAACACAACAGTACCAAGTCCTAAGGAGATTTCCCCCACACAAAGTTAGGCAAGCTACTTACTTCTAACCAAACTCAATCAATAAGTAAGAATGCATTTTCCTCGATTTTCTGACTGCGAATGACCCGAATATAGCCAAAAGTAATTACATACTGTAAATACAACTATATGAAACTAATCTAATTAATAAAATCAAGACTTAGCAAGAAATTTGGAAATCAATCCAAAAAGTCAATTCGGGCTCATATCTCGGAATCAGGTAAAAGTCACAAAATATGAACACACATTCAACCATGAGTTCAACCATACCAATTTTACCAAATCCAACATCAACGCGGCCCTCAAATCCTCTAATCAAACTATCCAAATCCCTAGCCTCAAAATCAATGGAAGATAATTGTCTAAGTCCCCGCTAATCCCATCATAATCCTACATTACCTACCAAAAAACCCTAAATAATCATCTACCCATGCTAAGAAAAATTTACACATATTTCCATACTATTTGGGCCCCACTTCCACATGCTTCCACATGCTTAGTCACATGCAACACCTTACTTTTACATGTTGTCACATGATCTCGCATACTTTCATATGCTACACCATATATATTTCACCTCTTTCACATGTTTTCAAGAGCTATTTAGTTTCTTTGTCTAAGGTCCTATACATGCCAAAAGTGATCCACTTGTCGATACTTTTGCAATGTAAGATATGTTTATTTTATAATATAGGTTTGTCTTATAATAACTTCCTAGTCCTATATAAAGGAGGTCATGTAGGAGCTGTAAGATCATCTTGTAACCTTTGTAAATCTTGGTGATATATATTACATATGAGTTTTTTCTATATTTCCTTATTGTTATTTCTTTGTCAAAGTGTTGGCACCACTCATATATTTCCATGATGATTTGTATATTCCAGAAGAACTCTCTGTCAGGTTCAAGGTATGTATCTAATGTATCTTTGGGTTGAATCATTTGGCAGTAGAAGATAGTTTTATTTGATATTTTCAAATGGAAATGGTTAAAGCTAATGAAAACTATTTTGTCATTTATTTTGATAAAAGTTGGTTCACCAGATTGCAGAGTTCCTCTGGTTCCCTTAACCTTTCATAATTTGTGATCCATGAATCAGGAAGAATTTTGAGAAGCTCATCTCTAGA
The DNA here is from genome assembly GCA_032618575.1 of Nicotiana noctiflora. Taxonomy (NCBI): domain Eukaryota; kingdom Viridiplantae; phylum Streptophyta; class Magnoliopsida; order Solanales; family Solanaceae; genus Nicotiana; species Nicotiana noctiflora. The sequence goes on from JASVEL010013161.1 coordinate 915,677, forward strand.
AATTTAATTTGTAAAGCATTTTCTTCTCCTAGAAGGAAGAGATCCATGGCATGATTTTGGACTTACCACTCCATTTGGTGATGAAGAGTGGTTTGGATGGAATATTTTGGCTTGTGGGGCTCCCCGGATTTGGATTTAGATTTTTAATGCTTTGGTTAAGTATGGGTCATAAAGGAACATATTGAAATTGGGAAAGATAGTTATGAAGATAGTCCTAACATTCAAGGTAACTTCTGAAGTACCTAAATTTGCATGTTGGTACTCCAAGTATCTTGTATCTAGAAGAGAAAGTTGAGCTACAACAGGTTGACCTTTTCTTCCGTGATATATTAAGCAATTCAGATAGCACCAAAATGGATATGGTCAAAACCATGATCTCTCCATTGTTAGGAAAAATCATCTAGGATTTGAAGGGTGTTAAATTATTCCTCTCGAGTGGAAAGAATAGGATGCTGGTCAAGTTTTGAAGCAGCAACATATTCTTTGACTCCTTTTGGTCTGTGTTGGACTAAGAAATAAATTTAGGTCCAGGGTGCAAATAACTTTTGGCAAAAACTGAGTAATGGTTTATGGGGGTAGTTCAATGGAGGATACTTTCTGTTTGTTGGGTAGGATATCTACTTCATAGAGGTAATCATATTTTTTGGATAAGGTTTTATATATAGTAGGGGACATATTCGTTTTTCCAAGGAAAAAGGATGATGGAAATGACTTAGAAAGATCTAGTAAATTGTTCCTCCCTCCCAAAGAATGGGCTGGCTCTGATACCACAGCATAAAGAACAGAGCAAGAGGCTTCAAAATTCCACCTTAAATACACACAAACTAGGTGGAGAAATTAATGGGGTAACAATATTATTGATCAAAATAATCATAAGGGATTTACCTCCAAAAATCCCTCGAAAATGCTCTCAAAAATCGCCAAGACCGAACTCAAAATGTTAAAATGAAGAAAAATCGCAAAACCCTTGCATTTAAGTGTTTTGTCCAGCACTTCTGCTTCTGCAGAAACTAAGCCGCATTTGTGACAATTTATCGGATTCGATGGTTCCCGCTTTGTCGCCCATTTTTGCTTATGCGATTCTAAGATCGCTTATGCGGCTGCGCATCTGCGCAAACTCATCCGCTTTTGGGAAAGGCCTCCTAAGTACTCATCCGGTTCTATGATCACTCTTCTGCAGAAGCGACTCTGCTTTTGCGGCCTTCAGACCGTATCTGCGACTACTAGCCATTTCCCCCAACCCCGCATATGTGCCCAATAGCTCTCACTTGCAGTCAATATTTTGCATGAGCGATTACACCATAACTGGTGCCTTCAGCCATTCTCCCAAATCCAAATTTGATAAGTTAACCACCTGGAATCCTCCCTAGGCCCCCGTGGCGTCAACCAAATATACCAACAAGCACTAAAACACCATGTGAACTTAGTCGATCCCTCAAATCACATCAAACAACAACAAAAACACATATCACACTCCAATGCAATCTTAATAAACTTTGAAACTTCAAACTTCTACGACCGATGTTGAAACCGATTAAATCACGTCCGATTGAACTCATTTTTTGCAAACAAATCGTAATCGATATTAGGGACTTACTCCAACTTTCGTAATCGAAATCCGACCTATGAAAAAGTTCAATAACGGTCAAACTTCTCAAAAATTCAACTTTCGCCATTTCAAGCCTAATTCAGCTAGAGACCTCTAAAACGCAATTCGGACGCGCTTCTAAGTCCAAAAACACCAAAGGGACCTAACAGAACAGACGAAACCCCATTCTCGAGTCGTCTTCACACAGTTCCAACTACGATCAAAATCCTAGAACTTAAGCTTTCATCTTAGGGACTAAATGTCCCAAAAACCACAAACTAAACCTCCCGACAAGTCATATAAGCATCCAAAGATACATGGGAAGCAGAAAATAGGGGATCGGGACTATTACTCTCAACACGACCGGTCGGGTCGTTTCATCTATCTTTCTAGACAGTGTGTCTTACCATGCTATTGTATAGATGTTCATGTACTTAGTGACACCTGGATTTTTGGAAGGATATTATATTGCGTCATAGTATTTCCACGTCAGTGTTTATGAGATGGTACTCGTAAACTTATTACTCCCTCCGTTTCAATTTATGTGAACCTATTTCCTTTTTAGTCCGTGCCAAAAAAGAATGGCCCCTTTCCTTATTTGGAAACAAATTACCTTTATGCAATGATTTATAGCCACACAAAATAAAGGTGCCTCATTTTACACCACAAGATCAAAAGTCTTCTCTCTTTTCTTAAACTCCGTGTCCAGTCAAATGGGTTCACATAAATTGAAACGGAGGGAGTATGATATATTTCCAAACTTAAAGAATTGTGTGGTTTATTGTGGTTGTCGGCTTGCCTAATATTGCGATAGGCATCATCACAACATGTGAGATTTGGATCTTGATGGCTATATGTCAAAATCTTCAAAATTAGACATTTTAGTTTACGTGGAGTATCAAAAATGATAACTCGAGGACTGGAAAAGCAAAAGGATGGTATTCATCACCTGATGATTAACTGGCACATTAAATATTGAAAAAATCTCACTGGCTTTGTTGTTAATAAAAAATTAGATATGATTACTCATGCTGTTTGATTAATTTACTGTTTTAACATAAGGTTCAAACAGTACTTTATGTCTCCTATAAACAAATATCTCGTGGAAATGTCTCTATAAGCCACAAACAATTGGACCAGCTGCTTTTAAACGATGTTTATAATGTTTCCTATTTCATTGGTCTGTCTTCATGGGCTCAACATTGGAGGCAAGTGCAGACCAACAACAAAATAACAATATACCCAGTAATATTTCATATTGTGGGGTCCGAAAAAGATAGTGTATACGCCGACTTTATTCTTACCTTGTAAGGATAAAGAAGTTATTTCCAATCGACCCTCGGCTCAAGAGGCAACTACAGATAGCACTTAAAAGATATTATCCTAAGGTTTGACTATAATGAAGTGTCTTCAAAATCCCTTTTCATGTCATAATTATGAAGGTTTTATATAATACCAAAAGAGATTGATGTAATGTCTGAACCCCAAACAGATTCAAGTATTACAAAATTATATAGAGAGGTGTCTCCAAAATGTTTTCCTAATATTTATCATTTCATTTAATTGTTGATAATATCAATTATCGCCTTAACTTCCCTTCAATTTAAATTGTACTCCCTAGGATCCATCAAAAACGAGCTTAAATACGTTTATCAGGAGATGCGAAATACTTAACAAAGATTGGACATCAACAGTGCCCCTGTAGCAGACAACAATCAAGGAATATTTATTTACTGCTAGTGGTAAACAAGAAGAACAGTGCACATTTTCTTTCTCTACATTATTTTCTTCTAGTTACTGTACCAACTACCACGCCATCATCACATGGGTCTAGGTTTTGTGAGTCAAGATTTGTTTCTTGACTCATGCGGTCATGACATCCAACCATAGACCGCTCACTTCAACCATGTTGGTGTCAGAAGAATCAAACCCTTGATATGTTGATTTAGCCTTCAAAATTTCTGCACAAAATCACAGCTTTTACTATCATGAACAACTTGATGGAAGTGTAAATAGTGTTTGCATTTATTAGTAATAGTTGTTTACTCTTATATTTTTGTCATATGAATTTTAGAGATCAGTGATGGATATATATAGCTCACCAGACGTATATCTAGGGCAGGCCTGGTCTTATATTATTGGAACGAACACAAGTTGTTGCTTAATCCTGACTGATTAATAATCAACTTTTGTCTTTGGTCGTTTACACCCCATAAGAGCTGTCCATTACCCTGATACGATGTATCCGCCCATGTTAGATATATATAATATATATTTCTAAACAACATTTTTAATATTCTATAGTTTTGTTATTTTTGTTCTTTTCTTTAAATATTTAATTTAAGCTTAAAACATGTCAAGGGGTGACGACAAGAAATCAAACCTGAGTGTCTTGTAGTTTTTGTCTTGTCGTAGATGACACAGAGAATTATAGATGGCCATTTTCCAAAATATGGATATCTGAGAAATGGGATTATTTTGGAAAATGAAATTGTTGATGAAACATTATTGACGCTGAACTATCCAGGAGAGGATAGCAGAAAAAGAATCAGAATTCTAGGAAAAAAGAAAAGGACTTATAAGCATATGTATACAATGTGCTTAAAGAATTATTAATCTATAGATGTATTTTTGTTTATAATAGCAAGTTATTTATTTATTTATTTATTTTCTAAGTTACCAAATCGGGTAATTTGTAGACAGTTAACATATTATTGTAGTTAATAATAATACCATTATTGCACAGAAATTAAACTGGAAAAGAAGATTGGGTACTAATATTGACAAATGGGAAAAGAATAGAAACATATTTAATTATGTACTTGATCAGGTCTGACCATTAGAGCATCCAACTCCATGCCGAAGTCATAGTACATTGGGTTCAAAGAAGCAAGCTTCATGGATAAAAACTGAAACATAGAAAACAAAATAATGTCCAAGTCAAATAGATTTCTCATTCCTTTGATGTTTCATATATATATATATATATATATATATATATATATATATATATATATATATATATATATATATACACACGCACACACACTAAAAATCAAAATAAAAGTAAATAATATTACACATGGTTTATTAATAGAAATTACGTAGTAATATTTTTACCTCAACTTGGTTTTGCAAGGACTGGATATAGTTAATTATCTCATCTAACATGAGGGCCTTCCCAGTTACCTGTTCTCAGAAAAGGCATTTTAGCAAATATATATAAAATGGAAATTAAGGCAAAGTGAAGGCAGGTTGCTAAAGCATGATCACCTTTTCACAACCAGGAACAAGAGCTTGCAGAATCTTCATCCTTTCACTTATTTTCTCTCTCCTCACCTGAGATCATGTCTTAGATTTATCAGTACGTGGCAAATAATTTCAAATACGTAATAATTTGAATTCCGGAATCTTGGTTGGGTAATTTCTTTTACATAACTTTTTTACACGACATTATAAAAGAATTTTTTAGATTATTAGTTCATTTTAAAAATAACTACAAGTAAACATTCATAAAATATGAGATTACCATTAAAAATAAAGCATACTATGATATGTTAGAATCTTTGTTGTCTGACTAAAATACTTCCATATTCATGTCGGATTAAAAAATATATTACTATGAGAATTTGACACGCATATTGACATATTTTTGAAGAGCCCAAAACAAGGTTAAAACACGCTAATAATGTAAAGGTATACATAAGTTAGATACTTGGGAGAATGTGGCCTTAAAGTTAAAAGTTAAAATAGTAGTGATAAAAGTGCAAGATTAACTATGTGCACAATTAACAAGCTAAGGAAAGAGTAATTGTACCCTTTCAGCAAGACTGTGATTGTCTGTTGCCTGGCCTCTCCTTGCTCTTACATGAACATATCCAGTAGGGGCCTCTAATTCCTTCTCCTTTGTTTTTTTCTCTTCAATATCTTTGGTAACATGACCATTTCTTGTTTTTTGCTTTTTCTCATGATCAACCTCTCCTACATTCTAAGAAATGAGAATAAAAGAATCAAGAAAAAGAGAGAAGAGATACCAATCTTTAAAACTTGAGATATATGTAACAGAGTTAATTAATTACCTTAGATTGAGCAAAACTCATGGAAGAAGACCCTTTACTGTTTTTTTTTTTCTTATCCATTGAACTAATTGGTTCACTATTTTCCTTTTTGTTTGTCACAGAATTAGGTTTTATAATATGGCAGCAGCTGCTTTGCTCAACACTCGTATTGATAACAAGGAGCTGTTCAGGTTGGTAAAATTGAGAAATAAAATTTGGTACAGTACTCGTAGAGTTATTTGGTTCCTCCAAAAAGCCAGACATATTATTAAAGCCTGATCCTGGCAATAGAACACATGAGTTAGGGTGGTGTAATTGGTATGGAAAAGCTGCCATTATATTACTGGTATATGATATTTGCTTTGGAATTAACAAATGGAAGGATTCAAGAAAGTGATGGAACACAGAAATGGTAAAATAGATGTCGCAGCCAAAGGAGAAAAGGGCAAAAATATTAATGGGCCTGAGCAAATCTCTTAAGGGGTCAGGTTTATATACTCGTGAAGAGAGAAAGAGATGGGATACATCCAAAACTTAAATAAAAGTCATTAAAAGCTCCTCTCTGCATTTGACTAGTTGAGCGGGTGATCAAACTTTTTAATCTGAGTAATGTCAAACCGGTAGGTACCCCTTTGGCAAATCATTTCAAGTTGAGCAAAAGTTTGTGCCCCTCATCCACGAAAGAGATTGAGGAGATGTCTATAATTTCATATTGTTCTTCAGCAGTTGGAAGTGTGATGTATGCCATAGTTTGCACGAGATCAGATATCGCACATGCGGTATTGTGTGGTAAGTCGGTTTCTTTCTAACCCTAGAAAGAAATATTGGGAGGCAGTTAAGTGTATTCTCAGGTATCTTAAAGGTACTTCAAAATCAAGTTTGTGCTTTGGGGGAGCTGATCCAGTCTTGGAAGGCTATACAGATTCAGATATGGCTGGAGATCCTGATGGAAGAAAATCAACCTCAGGATATGTTTATACTTTTGCAGGGGGCTGTGTCATGGCAGTCAAGATTGCAGAAGTGTGTTGCACTATCCACAACTGAAGCAGAATATATTGTTGTAGCGGAAGCTGGAAAAAAAATATTGTGGCTAAAGCGATTTCTCCAAGAACTAGGGATAAATCAAACAGAGTATAAGATACATTGTGATAGTCAAAGTGCAATTGATTTAAGCAAAAACTCAATGTATCATTCTCAAACAAAGCACATCGACATTCGCTATCATTGGATACGCGAGGTGATGGATCAACAACTGTTGAAACTAGTGAAGATCCATACGAAGCAGAATCCAGCAGACATGTTGACAAAGATGGTCACTCAAGAAAAGTTAGAGCTGTGCAACGACATAGTTGGAATAACTTTCAGATAGTAGTTGTGTTGGAATGCAGCTGAAGGGGGAGAGGGGGAATTGATAAGTTCAGTTGCTGCCAACAACCAATTCTAGAAGCCCACCATTGTTGAAGCCACCAACCCATTCTAGAAGCCACCATTGTTGATATTGGCCCAAGTAAAGGTTAGTTTTGAAGATTGACAAAGGAACTCATGATGAACTAGGTCCATCCAGTGGTCCATTCCTCAGGAGCACAAACACGGGCAGATTTAAGCATGTGGGTTGCATATGATGGAGATAAGCTTAACTTGGTGTATTTAATATCTCTTGATCGAAAAGGTTGCATAATTAATAAGGAGAGGACTCCTTACTCAAAGAGAACACTATTCAAGATAGGGAAGGAGTTAGAAGTTGAAATCAACCAGAACTCTTCCACCAAGGAAGAGTTGCATTAGAACTCTAGTTAATCCTTCATCTACTAACTCTATAAATTGCAGGATATTCTCACATTAAAATTGTTGCACAAAAATGTAGAAGATTAAACGTGAATTGGGAGCAAAATAGCAAGGCATTTTGCAAACAATTCGTGTGTGATTCAAGTGTACAAACCTGAAGCTACATGAACAAGATTGAAGAACCAGCTCCATAAAGAGTTTTATGTGTCTTTCTTTATTTCTAGTTCAATTGTAGTAGGTATTTTTATGTTGTACCTTTCAGCTTTATCTAGAAGCAAATGTAATAGGTAATATGAGTATTCAAGTTAGAGTTAACTTGAAGTTGTCGCAACAGTTAGAGGTTGGTTGCTACAAGGGATTAGAGTTTAATTCTTAGGTTTACAAAGAGTTTTGTAAATGCAATTTTGGCTCAGTGATTTTACTGGAAGTTTGGAAAAATCCTACTGAGTAGTAGATCGTGGTTTTTCACCTTTTGAGCCAGGTGTTTTCCACATAAAAATCTCGGTGTTCTTTATTTTATGTACTTTTAATTTCGCAAACAGCAGTCGTTTGTACACCTAGAATAACCAGGTCCTTCCAGAAGCAGTTTAAGCAAAAATTGGGTACCACACAAATCACCCCGCCCCCTCTTGTGTGGTATTGACGTTTAGAATATCAATTGGTATCAGAGCAGGTTATCCTTGAAGAGGCTAACACCTTAGGAAAAGACCAAGATGACTGCACCACCTGGAAACTGGGAAGGGCAATCCACTGATAGGCCTCCACTCTTTAATGGCCACTCCTACTCTTGGTCGAAAAACAGGATAAGAGATCACATAATAGGAGAAGACTATGATCTTTGGGACCTAGTCACTGATGGTCCCCTGAAAACTACAAAAAAGAATGCTGAAGAAGTGGATGTGCCAAATTCAAGAGCTGACTGCACTGCCGAAGACTTAAGGAAGTGGGAAAAGAATGCAAAGGCCAAGAAATGGCTTGTGTGTGGACTTGGTCCAGACGAGTACAGTAGAATTCAAAGTTGTACCACTGCTAAGGAAATTTGGGACATTTTGCAAGTAGCTCATGAGGAACACCTCAAGTGAAGAGGTCCAGAGGAACACTGGTGTATTCTCAATATGAGAATTTCACCATGAAGTAAGGGGAAACCATCCAAGAGATGTATACAAGGTTCACCACATTAACAAATGCACTTAAGTCTCTTGAAAGGGTTATTCTTGAAGAAGACAAAGTTGAGAAGATTTTGACAAGGGTATTGCCAATCTCTTGGGAAAGCAAAATCACAGCTATTCAGGAATCAAAGAACATTGCCACTCTTAAGTTGGATGAGCTAATTGGAAATCTCACTGCCTATGAACTTAGAAGGCAAACCATGAAGATAGATGCACCTAAGAAGGAAAGGAGCATGGCATTCAGAATCATTAAAGGTGTTGATCTGGATGACGATGAAATGACCATGATCACAAAGAATTTCAAGAAGTACCTAATGAGAGAAAATGGTCCTTCAAGAAGTGGAAGCTACAACAAACCAAGGGTTCCTGCAAAACAAACCAATGAGGGGTGTTACAAGTGTGGGAAGACTGATCACCACATCAAAAATTGCCCTCAATGAGAAATTGAATGGAAGAAGGAAAGAGCTGAACAAAGGAACAGGAAGAAGGAACAGGTTCATCACAAGAAGAATAAAGGATCAACAAAGGCTATGGTTGTTGTTTGGGGTGAAAGCTCATATGATCACTCAGAAGATGAAGATTGAGATGAAAAAGAACTTATGGCAATTGGCAAATCTGGTGAGGAATCTGAGGTAAGTATAACTCACCTCAAAGACAAGATTAAATTTTAGTCTAAAAAAAGTCTCTCTAAATTACTTCTAAATTTTATTGATGAATTTGAGTTTATAAATAATGAAAAGGAACAGCTTTCTATAGAGTGTGTGATTCTGAAAGCTAAGTGCAAAAACCTAGAACTTAGGGCTAGTGAAAGTGATAGTAAAAATGCTGAGTTGAAGAACCAGGTTCATGAACTTGACACCGCAATCCTAGAGCTCAAATCTGAAAATCAAAAATTGAAATTAGGAACTGGTAAAAAGGAATCTGATCACATACAACTCACTTTTAGAAAAAAATGTAGGAAAAATGAAAGATGAGTTATACAAAAGAGATGAGCAGATAAGAGTCCTTAAAAAAGATCTAAACAAGGTTAAGTATGAGCTAGATAGAACATGTAAATGGAATAGGTCCTCCGATGCACTTACATGGCTACATGAACACCATAGTAGCAATAAAAGAGGACCTAGCTACGGAACCCCTGCACCTAAGTGGGATCCCAAAAGCAAGTACCTCACACTTCCTGAGAACAAAATTTGCACACACTGTGGTAAACTTGGTCACTATAAATCAGAATGTATTGCAAAAGAAAATGATGGCCAAAAGAATAAAGAATTTGTTCAAGGGAAAAATATGCTGCTAGGATCGGCTAAAAAGAATTTGATTCACCATTTTGCCTATAGAAAGGGACCCAAACTAGTTTGGGTTCCTAAGACTAACCCCTGATTTTTTTTATGGGCCCAAGTGAAAGGGAGCAGCTGTCACGACCCTAGTTCACCAATCGTGAACATGTCGTGATGGCACCCAGTCCCCACGACTAGGTAAGCCTAACACGTTGCGGAATATACAAGCTATGAACACTTAAATAAGAAAACAACGGAAAAATAGGATAAAAGATATGTAATCCGTACCGCTTGGCACATACATCCGTCAACACCATGAATAAAACACTACCAAGATCCGGAATCCCACGGTAACACAGACTAAAAGAGAATATACAACTGTGGCTCTACGTATAAAGAGTATCTAACAACGAAATGAAGAAAAATGTCAACTAGTACTATTAGAATAGAAGGAAAAGCCTCCGGATCTGCGGACGTAGCAGATCATACCTCGAGGTCTCCAGAAAGCTGCGGAATCACCTAGCACGAGCCTGCTCTGATGTACCGGGATCTGCACAACAAAAGTGTGCAGAAGAGTAGCATGAGTACACCACGGCGGTACTCAGTAAGTGCCAAGCCTAACCTCGATGGAGTAGTGACGAGGAAGGTCAGGGCCCTACTGAGAAATAATAATATAATGATAATAACAATAATAAGCAGTTTAAATGATAATAATTTCCAAGATTAACAACAATAAATGATTACTGCAATCGTCTACAATTAAGCTAACAACAAATAGTTAACTCAATAAAACCAGTCCAGGACCTGTGGGAATCGAACCCACAGTCCCATTGACAGTACCTCTGGGTCTCCAGGAATCGAACCCGCAGCCCATGTCTCAATAAATGATCAATAACTCAGGATCTCCGGGAATCGAACCCGCAGTCCCTACCAATAACTCAGGATCTCGGGAATCGAACCCGTAGTCCCTACCAATAACTCAGGATCTCGGGAATCGAACCCGTAGTCCATATTTCAATAATCTCAGGATCTCGGGAATCGAACCCGTAGTCCATATTTCAATAATCTCAGGATCTCGGGAATCGAACCCGTAGTCCACATTTCAATAATCTCGGGATCTCGGGAATTGAACCCGTAGTCCATATTTCAATAATCTCAGGATCTCGGGAATCGAACCCGTAGTCCATATTTCAATAATCTCAGGATCTCGGAATTGAACCCGTAGTCCATATTTCAATAATCTCAGGATCTCGGGAATTGAACCCGTAGTCCATATTTCAATAATCTCAGGATCTCGGGAATTGAACTCGTAGTCCATATTTCAATAATCTCAGTATCTCGGGAATCGAACCCGTAGTCCACAACCACAGCAAGTAAAGTAATACACAAAGAGAAGTATAATATGCTTAACGACAACTTCGGCGATGAACAGCGCCAGCGATTACCAAGAAAAACTCAAGTAAGTCAATTAAGCAGCTAGACAGTTAGATTCTATCTAATTATGCTTTTCTAACTACTACCGGGTAGGAATATCGAATTTAACAACTGAAAACAGGAATATCACTCATTGAACATTTTGAGTAAAGTATGTGTTCAACAACCAGCGCATGTACACGCCCGTCACCTCGTGTACAAGGCATTTAAATTATCACATGATATCCTAGGGGTGAAAATTCCCCCACACGAGGTTAGACAAGCCACTTACCTCAATTCCGGTACAAAACCGCTAAGTAATAATCCTCTTGCCACGAATGTCGGCCTCCACAAGTGTAGAATCTGATAAAAATCAATAGAATCACATCAAAATAGGCCAATTGGGCATTACCCAATCAAATTAACTCAAAATTCACCAAAACCCACAAGTTGCCAAAACCCGACTTCCGGTACGCTTATCGAAAAATCACGAAAATTATATATTCGGGTTCCTTATCTCAATACGAGTTTGTGCATATAAAATTTATCAAAATCGGACTCCGTTTGCCCATTCAAATCAAAGGTTTTCTAAAGGTTTTGGTCTAGGGTGAAAACCCCCATTAATTATCCCAAATTCCTCCATTTTCATGAAAAACTTGCATAATATTATCAACAACAATCATAATTGGAGTTCATAATTGATTACCTGAAAAAACCTCTCGAATTCTACTTCAAAATCGCCCAAATTGCCTCTAAAGCCGAGCCCTCAATGGTTGGAAATGTTTCTGAAATTTTAACCCTCACTGCTCATTAAACCTAGGTCGATTTCCGCTTCTGCGGTCTCTAGGTCGCTTCAGCGACTCCGCTTCTGCGGGCATATGGTCGCTTCTGCGACACTTGGCCATTTACTCAAAAGCCGCTTCTGCGGAAGCCCAGTCGCTTCTGCGACTTCGCTTATGCGGACAAAAGTCCGCTCCTGCGGAAGGCCACCAAACAGTCCACTCCCGCTCCTGCGGAAGGCTTTCCGTTCCTGCGTGATCGCCTCCGCGATCCAAAAGTCCGCTCCTGCGAACTAGGCTGGCCTCCCACGAACTCGCTCTTGCGGGGCAAATATCGCTTCTACGGACTCGCCTCTGCGGTCCAAGCTCCACAGAAGCGAATACTACAGAAGGCAGGCACCAGTCTGCTGCAAGTTTTTAAGATTCTTGCCGTTTAATCACCCGAATTCATCCCGAGTCCCCCGGGACCCTATCCAAACACACCAACACATCCTAATACCTTATTCGAACTTGTTCCAATCCTCAAAACACGTCTAACAACATCGAAACTCATAATTCACATCGAATTCAAGCCTAAATTTCTAAAAACTCTCCGAATTTCACATTCGATCTAAAACCCGACCAAACGACTTCCGAATGACCCGAAACTTTGCGGACATATCCAAAATCACATAACGAAGCTACGGAAATTGTCGGAATTGCATTCCGACCCCCGGATCAAAATCTCACCTATCGTTCGGATTCGCCAAAATTTCAACCTTCGGCATTTGAAGCCTAATTGAGCTACGGACCTCCAAAATACATTCCGAACGCGCTCCTAACCCCGAAATCACCCAACTGAGCTAATGGAACCATCGGATTTCCGTTCCGAGATCGTCTTAACACTATTCCGGCTACGGACCATTTTTTAGCTTTAAAGCTCTCATTTAGGGACTAAGTGTCCCAAAATGCTCAAATTTTCAGAACCGACTCTCCCGGCAAACCACAATAGCAGAAATGAACTTAGGGGAACAATTAAATTAGGGATTGGGGCGTAATTTTCTAAAACGACCGCTCGGGTCGTTACATCTTCCCACACTTAAAGATTCGTTCGTCCTCGAACGAGCATAGAAAACATACCTGGAGTAGTGAAAAGATGAGGGTACTGGCTGCGCATATCCTGCTCGGTCTCCCAAGTCGCCTCCTCGACCGGCTGGCCCCGCCACTGAACTTTTACCGAAGCGATGTTCTTTGACCTTAGCTTTCTGACTTGCCTGTCTAGAATGGCTACTGGCTCCTCAACATAAGACAGATCCTTGTCTAGCTGAACGGATGTGAAATCCAACACATGCGACGGGTCACCATGGTATCTCCGGAGCATGGAGACATGAAATACGGGGTGAACTCCGGCTAGGCCGGGAGGTAAGGCCAACTCATAAGCAACCTCCCCAACACGCCTCAAAATCTCAAAAGGGCCAATAAATCTAGGATTCAGCTGAGCATATTGGCTTGATATAATCCGAAGATATTCCCTCTTGTTCAAACAATTAAGTTTTAGAGCCTAATTCCAACATCCGGAATTCTATGTCAGGCTTATTTTCATCAAGAGATCACTCGATATTCCTCAAACGCCGTCCTCAAACATGACTGCATAACCTTGCTGGATTCTTACCTTGCAACTCAAAATCCACAGGACCACAATAATCTTTTATGACCAAATTAGTTAAAATTCAACGAATCAGATGCTCTCATTGCACCTCATGATCTACATAGGCCCCGTTCTAACTTTTACAATACTGACACTACAGAAGAAATGTGCCGATATCCATAACCAACTACTGAACCAACAATTTTTCATTGGGTCTATACTCCTGACAAGATTCATTAACTTGTCCTAAACCAGAGGATGATTATTTCCTCTATAATATACTTCATATAATCAGTTTGCGCTGACCCCAAATCACATAATCTCATCTCACCCAGTACGAACTGCTCAGGCGATAAGCCACATCAGACATAATCAAAAGTCCTACAAGATGACACAATGTGCTAGTAATCCACTAATTCGTATGTGATAGGAAGGCGAACACTAGAGAGAACTATTCAACTCTCACACTAACATGGACTTCCTCAGAATAATAGGAAACAGAACACATAAGAGCAATTATGGACACTGAAATAAACATCACACTGTTGCGGCGTGCAACCCGATCCCAACAATATAACCATGGCAGCGTGCCGCCCGATCCCAACAATATATCCATGGCGGCGTGCCACCCGATCCCAACAATATAGACTCACACAAAGAGTCATATGTCGAGCTGAATAGCTCATCAAATCAAAATACTGAATATCGAACATAAGCACACTAAGGTGCATGATATCAGACTCAATGAAAACATATAGCGCTATAGGCTATGAACTCAAGCACAACTGAGGTGCGACATAAGATATGAGCCTCAAGAGCCATCATGCTCATATAACATCACCGCTAAGCGGAACCTCAACACATAAGGAACTTACCAAGCCGTCGCACACTCATACGGCGCAATATATCTTTACTTGAATTAACTAACCGCGAAATAAGACCGCGACTATCCCTCCATAAAGGGCGCATTGCTGGAAGAAACATAACTGGCCTGACGCAAGGCTCACTTCCACATTCAAATCTATCCACCGACCTTAAGTCTATCCTGGTCGTGCCAAGCTAAGTCAATAATATTTCACAGGTCTATAACCCACTAAGCAGAGTGCCCTCCGGGCATAAGTTCTCAAATGGATGATATCACCAAAATCCTCATACTTGGTTTAAATTTCTAACCAATCAAGTGACTACAAGTCACACCTATACAATCTTCTTGTGGGTCAAGCTCCCAACATCTTCCAAATAATTAAACGGACCTGCACATTCAGCCCACCGGCTGCACTAACACTGAAAAACGATCAGGAGTCCCTAACCGGGATGCAAAGCTTTTCTCATAGAACACCGATCTCAAATGATACTGATGTTAATACCCGTCTTACTCAAAATAGTGACACTCTTTCCCTGCTCATCCGAGCTCTTTATATCACATTCATTGACCAAATTGTGACCTTGGTCCTTACTTCAAATTTTCATACTACTCACTGTACCCCACGTGCCGATATACGATAGGCACAATTTCCATCATAGCTCTAGAACTGACGATAGGCTAATACTTCATCACATAAGACTTTTCATTAAGCTTACTGCATGAGCACTATAACAACATACGGCGAATTCTCATAACCATCGAATATGCCAATCCATAAGTAGTGGTCCAAGCCACCATAACCCTTCCCGAGATCCGCCTACTCATAACAAGCCCTTAACAGAAGAATACTTCAGAATAACATCAATCACTGCGGCCGAAAAGTCTCAAATGCACCGCCACAAATCACATGCATAATTCGATCACGTTGCATGAACCGATCATTGACACTAATACGCCAACTCAACTATGGCCGATCAATCTACTTCCTTCCAGGTTATCCTTGATTGCCTTAGAAATGTTAATATCTTCCTTTAATACCTAACTTATTCCAACCGTACTTACCCCGAGTGACCTTAAATCATGAGGCCATGCTATCTCAAGAACGACGACCATTTCATGTCTCTCAAATACTACACCACAAGTCAAAACATCATAGATCATTTTGTGCCTTTCTTCATAAGTTGCTTCAAAAGCTTGAGCCTCAACTGTACTTATAGACTCAGAATTATCAGGCACCACACTTTACCTCTTGAATTCACTAGGACCGCTATTGAGAGCCATCCGGCCCTGACTTGCCCCAGTACGCAACCAACTCTACTGAATTTCTTTATAACATATGAATACCCTCTCGATAAAGCACCCAGCGGAATCACTTCCCGCGAAGCCTGCACCTATACGAGGCATAAATCATAAATTTTTCCCTCAAGTTTGAACATGAGACAGTAAGGCTAACCATAACATGCATTCAACAATTCATATACTTAAATTACCACTCATGGTCTTTTTCCGTAGCTGCAATACTCCATTAATACGCTAATATCCGGAATTCACACAGGTAATTAACCATGCAACCCAATCTTAAGTGGTGGGACTCTCCCACTTAGCCCAAAGCCACTATTACACGACTCTCGAACACATTAGAACCATTCTCTCGAGTCATTTACTATTATTCAACTGCAACTCACTTGATTCAACGAATATAACCACATGTGCTCTATTAGCACTCTAACATCATAGGGTATGACCTCATCCCAATATAACCAAACATCTTCTCGCTCCATGCACCGAGCATTCTCTACCAACAACATCTTAAAACATACTATGATTCTCACACGCGTATGAAGCACCATGTAGCCTTTGTCAAATATTTCCCTGCTGATAATAAAATGCAGAGTTTATTAGGGACACGGGAACATCTAAAGTCCCAACATTATACCATACGAGCCTCAACTCTTGCCCATCCGCAAGTTTTCAAGAACTTTGGAATAGCACCTAAATACATCGCAGGCCAAATCCTGATACGACACATGACCCATAATTACATCGTTGATAGTGAAATCTTTGCACTTGACACGAAATCTTAAGATACATCTTGCTAATCCATGATACTAGCCCTTAACATTCGTACGTCTTCATCATAAAACAAGCCAAAGGCATTCGTTTGGTACATGTCCTTCTTAAAACAGTTAAACTCATTTTCCCCAGTATCTCTGCTGGATGAATCCTTCACTAAATAGATATCTCATATGAACCATATAGTCTTTATTACCACCAACTATCTTTAGATCTACATCCACCTTGTGATTCTACCATTACTGTGACGATTTGGCAGTTAAGTAAACCTTCTCAAGACCGTACTTATCAACCGAATGTCAGAATCTAATGCACCCCCATGTACATAATTGAAGATCTCTCAATTCTCTTGCATTATCGATATGGATGACACGCGGTAACAATGGTTGAGTAAATTCTTGACTCCCTTGAGATCTCTCTGCAGCGTCACGAACCGTCGGTGCATACTTGATACCGAGTGCGCAATTTCAATACACGAGTGGATACAAAAGAACATATGACATAGGCTTCAACTGAATAAATGACGCACGATAAGGAATTCAAAGAATTGAAGAGTTTCCTAAACAGTTACATAGCCTCTCGTAGATAAATACAGACGTCTCCGTATCGATCAGCGAGACTCTAAGTAACCGGTCCGTGTCCCGTGACTCCTATGAACCTAGAGCTCTGATACCAACTTGTCACGACCCTAGTTCACCAATCGTGAACATGTCGTGATGGCACCCAGTCCCCACGACTAGGTAAGCCTAACACGTTGCGGAATATACAAGCTATGAACACTTACATAAGAAAACAGCGGAAAAATAGGATAAAAGATATGTAATCTGTACCGCTTGGCACATACATCCGTCAACACCATGAATAAAACACTACCAAGATCCGGAATCCCACGGTAACACAGACTAAAAGAGAATATACAACTGTGGCTCTACGTGTAAAGAGTGTCTAACAACGAAATGAAGGAAAAATGCCAACTAGTACTATTAGAATAGAAGGAAAAGCCTCTGGATCCGCGGACGTAGCAGATCATACCTCGAGGTCTCCCAGAAAGCTGCGGAATCACCTAGCACGAGCCTGCTCTGATGTACCTGGATCTGCACAGCAAAAGTGTGCAGAAGAGTAGCATGAGTACACCACGGCGGTACTCAGTAAGTGCCAAGCCTAACCTCGATGGAGTAGCACGAGAAAGGTCAGGGCCCTACTGAGAAGCAATAATACAATGATGATAACAATAATAAACATTTTTAAATGATAATAATTTCCAAAATAACAACAATAAGATGATTACTGCAACCGTCTACAATTAAGCTAACAACAAATAACCAACTCAATAAAACAAGTCCAGGACCTGTGGGAATCGAACCCACAGTCCCATTGACAGTACCTCGGGGTCTCCGGGAATCGAAACCGCAGCCCATGTCTCAATAAATGATCAATAACTCGGGATCTCCAGGAATCGAACCCGCAGTCCCTACCAATAACTCGGGATCTCGGGAATCGAACCCGTAGTCCCTACCAATAACTCAGGATCTCGGGAATCGAACCCGTAGTCCATATTTCAATAATCTCAGGATCTCGGGAATTGAACCCGTAGTCCATATTTCAATAATCTCAGGATCTCGGGAATTGAACCCGTAGTCCATATTTCAATAATCTCAGGATCTCGGGAATTGAACCCGTAGTCCATATTTCAATAATCTCAAGATCTCGGGAATTGAACCCGTAGTCCATATTTCAATAATCTCAGGATCTCGGGAATTGAACCCGTAGTCCATATTTCAATAATCTCAGTATCTCGGGAATCGAACCCGTAGTCCACAACCACAGCAAGTAAAGTAATACACAAAGAGAAGTATAATATGCTTAACGACAACTTCGGCGATGAACAGCGCCAGCGATTACCAAGAAAAACTCAAGTAAGTCAATTAAGCAGCTAGACAGTTAGATTCTATCTAATTATGCTTTTCTAACTACTACCGGGTAGGAATATCGAATTTAACAACTGAAAACAGGAATATCACTCATTGAACATTTTAAATAAAGTATGTGTTCAACAACCAGCGCATGTACACGCCCGTCACCTCGCGTACAAGGCATTTAAATTATCACATAATATCCTAAGGGTGAAAATTCCCCCACACGAGGTTAGACAAGCCACTTACCTCAATTCCGGTACAAAACCGCTAAGAAATAACCCTCTTGCCACGAATGTCGGCCTCCACAAGTGTAGAATCCGATAAAAATCAATAGAATCACATCAAAATAGGCCAATTGGGCATTACCCAATCAAATTAACTCAAAATTCACCAAAACCCACAAGTTGCCAAAACCCGACTTCCGGTACGCTTATCGAAAAATCACAAAAATTATATATTCGGGTTCCTTATCTCAATACGAGTTTGTGCATATAAAATTTATCGAAATCGGACTCCGTTTGCCCATTCAAATCAAAGGTTTTCTAAAGGTTTTGGTCTAGGGTGAAAACCCCCATTAATTATCCCAAATTCCTCCATTTTCATGAAAAACTTGCATAATATTATCAACAACAATCATAATTGGAGTTCATAATTGATTACCTGAAGAAACCTCTCAAATTCTACTTCAAAATCGCCCAAATTGCCCCTAAAGCCGAGCCCTCAATGGTTGGAAATGTTTCTGAAATTTTAACCCTCACTGCTCATTAAACCCAGGTCGATTTCCGCTTCTGCGGTCTCTAGGTCGCTTCAGCGACTCCGCTTCTGCGGGCATAGGGTCGCTTCTGCGACACTTGGCCATTTACTCAAAAGCCACTTCTGCGGAAGCACAGTCGCTTCTGCGACTTCGCTTATGCGGACAAAAGTCCGCTCCTGCGGAAGGCCACCAAACAGTCCACTCCCGCTCCTGCGGAAGGCTTTCCGTTCCTGCGTGATCGCCTCCGCGATCCAAAAGTCCGCTCCTGCGAACTAGGCTGGCCTCCCACGAACTCGCTCCTGCGGGGCAAATATCGCTTCTATGGACTCGCCTCTGCGGTCCAAGCTCCGCAGAAGCGAATACTACAGAAGGCAGGCACCAGTCTGCTGCAAGTTTTTAAGATTCTTGCCGTTTAATTACCCGAATTCATCCCGAGTCCCCCGGGACCCTATCCAAACACACCAACACATCCTAATACCTTATTCGAACTTGTTCCAATCCTCAAAACACATCTAACAACATCGAAACTCATAATTCACATCGAATTCAAGCCTAAATTTCTAAAAACTCTCCGAATTTCACATTCGATCTAAAACCCGACCAAACGACTTCCGAATGACCCGAAACTTTGCGGACATATCCAAAATCACATAACGAAGCTACGGAAATTGTCGGAATTGCATTCCGACCCCGGATCAAAATCTCACCTATCGTTCGGATTCGCCAAAATTTCAACCTTCGGCATTTCAAGCCTAATTGAGCTACGGACCTCCAAAATACATTCCGAACGCGCTCCTAACCCCGAAATCACCCAACGGAGCTAATGGAACCATCGGATTTCCGTTCCGAGATCGTCTTAACACTATTCCGGCTACGGACCATTTTCTAGCTTTAAAGCTCTCATTTAGGGACTAAGTGTCCCAAAATGCTCAAATTTTCAGAACCGACTCTCCCGGCAAACCACAATAGCAGAAATGAACTTAGGGGAACAGTTAAATTCGGGATTGGGGCGTAATTTTCTAAAATGACCGCTCGGGTCGTTACATCAGCCAAATATGGTACAAGGATAGTGGCTGCTCAAAGCATATGACAGGAAGCAAGAACCAGTTCCTTTCACTTGAGGATCTCAAATGAGGTAATGTCTCCTTTGGAAATGGAAAGAAAGGTGAGATCATTGAGGTTGGAAAGGTAGGTAAGATTGATTCTCACTCTATTGAGAATATCTACTTGATAGATGGTTTGATGTACTGTATTATCAGTGTATCACAATTATGTGATAAATGTAACTTTGTAGCATTCACCACTACAAAATATTTTATGATTAATCTTACCATTGACAAGATGGTTTTGCAGGGAAAAGAGTAACCAATACATGCATTATAGATTTGTCCACACTTTTAGAAAATGAACTCACTTGCTTAAGTGTGTTGGACAATGATCCCCTCCTTTGGCACAAGAGACTTGAACATGCAAGTCTGATTTAACTCAATAAATTAGTCTCCGAGGCTCTGTGATAGGGCTGCCTAACATCAGGTTCAAGGAAGACAAAGCTTGTGAGGCTTGTGCAAGGGGGGAGCATGTAAGATCCTCTTTTTAATGCAAGAAAGTGGTAAGCACCACCATAACGATGGAACTGGTCCATATGGATCTCTGTGGTTCAGTGAGAACATTAAGTAGAGGTGATAAAAGATATGTGATGGTGCTTGTCGATGATTACTCTAGGTTTACATGGAAATTATTTTTAACATCTAAAGATGAAGCATTTGACTTGTTTACTTCTTTTGTTAGAAAAACTCAGAAATAACAAGGTAATCAATTTGCATCAATTAGGTCTATCATGCAACTGAATTTGAAAATGCTATGTTTGCTGAACTTTTGCATGCTACATCTTAAATAGTTGCATGACTAGACCCCTTACTAAGAAGATTCCCTATGAGTCACTTAAAGGGAGAAAGCTAAATATATCTCATCTTGGGCATTTATATGCAAGTGCTTTGTGCACAAAAGACTCCCTAGGTAAGCATGATCCCAGAAGTGATGAGGGAGTATTCTTGGGATATTCTTCACATAGTAAAGCTTATAAGATCTATAACAAAAGTACCATATGTGTAGAAGAAAGTGTACATGATATTTTTGATAAAACTAACACTCTTTTTGAGAAACAGGAACATAACATGAAGAAATTGGGCTGGTAAGAAATTTAAATAAAATTGCAGACCAGACTAAAGCTGCAACAGAAGAAGGAACATGTGATGGAACAGGTTCTTCAACCTAGGGCAACATGACAGGGGGAACTGACCATAGAGGAACTGATCCTCAAACCTCGAGGGAACCTGTCCATGAACCTATTTCTTAGTAACAAAACCTGGAAGAAAAATCTGAAGAAATTGACACTTATATTGCAACATCCACGAAATTGGATATACTGGTTCATCTATTGATCAGAAGTTGTATAGGGGAATGATTGGTTCTCTTTTATATTTAACCACTAGCAGACCTGACATTGTGTGTAGTGTAGGTCTTTGTGCTCGATTTCAGGTTTCCTAGTTGATAGGAAGAGCAACCCAGGTATGGCACACTTATTTGGTTCATGTCTTGTGTCATAGGGTATAAAAAGGCAAAATTCAATGGTCTTATCTACTACTGAAGCGAAGTAAGTTGTTGTTGCTTCATGTTGTGATCAATTATTGTGGATCAAACAATAATTATTGAACTTTGGAATTGATGTGGTTGCATCCCTATTTTTTGATAACACTAGTGCTATTAGTATGACAAAGAAATTGGTTCATCATAAGATAACTAAGCACATAGATGTTAGGCATCATTTATTTGAGGGACAACTATGAGAAAGGCTTGGTCACAGGAAAATATTTCTGAAAATACCTCATCACCACCACAGGAAACCACTTCCACACTTTCTACAACACCAATCTCTAAGAAAAAGTGGAGAAGGTTGATGGATCGTAAGATTGTCGCTGAAGGGGAGAAGATCAAGAAAATAAACAGGCAATTGAAAGCAAGTAGGGAAGAAGAATCCTAAAAATCTGAAGATTCATTAAGTCTACTACTAATGGGGAAGAAAGTAGGTATTCCAAAACTGAACAAGTATCTTCTGGTTCTAAAGATTCTCCTGAGACAATTTTTAAAGTTGCTGCAAATTTGGAGAATAGATTTGTGGGATGTATAGTAGGTATAGAATCTACATAATCTGGAGAAGTTGGTGGTAAAAATGAAAAAAAAAAGGAGTGCAAGGGCGCTAGGAATATTGTAAGGGGAAAGGGGACAATAGTGGCTGATTCTTCACTCAACACCTATTGCTATAATAAAAGAAACCGGTGCAATGGTTATTTGGGGAGAGAAATTTACTGAAATAGAAGAGAGTGTGAGCAAAACAAGGGGAAGTGGGTTGGGAAAAGCTACTGAGGGGTTGATTCAACTCGAAAAAATATAGATGAACCTATTCCATCTAAACAGGAAATCCTCGCGGGCTTACTGATAGAGTTATCAAGGGCACCAAAAACGCATGCCATTCCCTATGGTTTCATTCTCACAATTGTGCTTGTACATTTTAAGGTACCTATGAAGAAGTAGGGTTAATACTCTACTTACTTGCGATTATGAAGTCAATGTCATTCTTAATGAACCTGGTTCATCTAAAAAGACACCTATTAATAGCAAAGCCGGAATCTTGGTATAGGAGAGTGAGGCAAATGATATTGAGATATCTAGGCTGAAGACACGATTGGTTGAGGTAGAATCTGAGAGAGGTGTTCTCAGAACTGAACTTGCAAGGGAAAAGGAGAAGAATGATGGAATTCTTCAAGACATACTGAAACTTGTCTAAGCAAATAACCCCGCCCTTACCTCTTCCATGTCTTAAATTCTAGCCTAGTGTAGATCAACCAGTGACCCAGTTCGGGATGTTTTATTTCTTTTGCTCATGATTTCAGTATTTTTATTTCTTCTTATGCTTAGTGGTAGAATCATATCAATCATCAATGAAGTTTATTGTTTTTGCTCTAACTGTTTGTTTATATTTCTTTGATGGTTGAAATTCTTAGTTTGATCTATGATGATTAATCCATGTTTGTATTTGAAGTAGCCCCAGTAGCCATGAGTAAGCTTTTAAATTTGGTTATCTCACATTTGTTATGCAACTTTTCGATGTTGCCAAAAGGGGAAAAAAGGTTGTGCTTTGAACAAGTGATGTTTATAACCTAATGTACATAGTTCTTGATGATAAGTGATAAAAAAGAAAAAAAAATTCTAACATTGTGTTGATATTAATCTGAGTTGAAACAAGGCTAAGCTTATGAAAAGCACAAAGTTTGTCATCATAAAAAAGCGGGAATTTGTTGGCCCAAGTAAAGGATAGTTTTGAAGACTAACAAAGGAACTCGTGATGAACCAGGTCCATCCAGTGGTCCATTCCTCAGGAGCACAAAAAAACGGGCAGATTTGAGCATATGAGTTGCATGTGATGGAGATAAGCTTAACTTGGTGTATTTAATATCTCCTGATCGAAAAAGTTGCATAATTGATAAGGAGAAGGACTCATTACTCAAAGAGAACACTATTCAAGATAGGGAAGGAGTTAGAAGTTGAAATTAACTAGAACTCTTCCACCAAGGAAGAGTTGCATCAAAACTCTAGTTAATCCTTCATCTACTAACTCTATAAATTGCAGGATGTTCTCACATTAAAATTGTTGCACAAAAATACAGAAGATTAAATGTGACTTGGGAGCAAATATCAAGGCTTTTTGCAAGCAATTCGTGTATGATTCAAGTTTGCAAACCTGAAGCTACATGAACAAGATTGAAGAACCAACTCCATAAAGAGTTTTATGTGTCTTTCTTTATTTCTAGTTCAATTATAGTATGTATTTTTATGTTGTACCTTTCAGCTTTATCTAGAAGCAATTGTAATAGGTAATTTGCGTATTCAAGTTAGAATTAACTTGAAGTTGTCGCAACAGTTAGAGGCTGGTTGCTACAAGGGATTAGAGTTTAATCCTTAGGTTTACAAAGAGTTTTGTAAATGCAGTTTTGGCTCTGTGATTTTAGTGGAAGTTTGGAAAAATCCTACTGAGTAGTAGGTTGTAGTTTTTTCACCTTTTGAGCCAGGTATTTTTCACGTAAAAATCTCTGTGTTATTTATTTTATGTACTTTTAATTCCGCAAACAGTAGTCGTTTGTACACCTAGAATAACTAGGTCCTTCCAGAAGCAGTTTAAGCAAAAATTGGGTACCACACAAATTATCCCCCTCCCCCCCCCCCCCCCCCATGTGTGGTATTGACGTTTAGAACATCAGTTGAAGTCTCCGTTGTTGAATGGAGAATTAGGCTACCAACCACCTTCTTTAAGGCTATAAATAGAGCCTTATGCTTTACACACAAAACATCAATCCGGAGAGATTGAAATACAATCCAGGAAGAGATTATCAGAACAAAAAGAGAATTTGGTAAGGTTCTTTTTGTGGAGAGAAATTCTTGGTGTAAATTCTCTGTAATTCTATTCTTGTAAAATAGTGTTGTTTTTCCACCAGAACAATCTTCATATTAATCAGAGAATCACAACAGTAAGAAGCATGACAACAAACTTTAACCGGTAATGAACACATCTCTCATTTGCTTCTATGCTGTATAAGAAATTATTTATTTTAGGTTGATTAGATTTGTCTGCTGCTTTTGAATTTATTTGTGTTGCATCATTTTGAAACTAATCAAATTGATTTTTGTTTCTGAATATATTTGCTTTTCAGTTTAAAGATTTAAGATGAACATCAATGGCCATTAATGACATATTTTTTGTGAGAGGGAACTATAACGATTTATAGCTTGTTAATTGTGTATATTGGTGTCTAATACAATTACCTTTATGATAGTAGCAATTTGTTACTGAATTTATGGATTTTTTCATATTATACAGTCATCATCAATGGCAGATTTCTAAAAAATTGTGAGTTAAAATCAGTTGGGCGTTTCGAAATTTAGTTAAAATTGATTAGAAGGAGTTAAGGGTGTGTTTGGCATTAAGAAAAATGTTCCTAGAAAATGTTTTCATGGAAAATGAGTAGTTTTATCACTTATTTTCTCTTGTTTGGTTGGTAAGTGGAAAACATTTTCCGGAAAATATTTTCTATTATTTGGTTAGAGAATAGAAAATAGTAAAAACAAAAATTTGAAATTGCGAAAAATAAAAATTTCAGGTAAAAAGAATATTTTTTTTTGCGGGGGGGGAGGGGGGGAGGGGGGTTAGGTGGTGCAGAAAAATGAAAAAACAAAAATTTAAAATTGTAAAAAATAATTGAGGTAAAAAATATTTTTTTTGCGGGGAGGGAAGTAGGGGGTGGGGGTGGAGGCTGGGTGGTGCAGAAAAATAAAAAACAGAAATTTGAAATTGCAAAAAAAAATTTAAGGTAACAAAATATTTTTTTGCGGGGGAGGGGTGGTAGAGGGGTGGGGTGGGCGTGGGAGTTGGGTGGTGCAGAAAAATGAAAAAACATAAATTTAAAATTGCAAAAAAAAAAATAATTGCGCGGGGGGAGGGGGTAGAGGGATGGGTGGGGGTGGAGTTGGGTGGTGCAGAAAAATAAAAAAATAGAAATTTGATATTCCAAAAAATAAATTTAAGGTAAAAAAAATATTTTTTTTTGCGGGGGAAGGGTGGGGGTGGTAGGAGGTGGGTGGGGTTGGGTGGTGCAGAAAAATGAAAAAGCAGAAATATAAAATTGCAAAAAAAAAATTAAGGTAAAAAAATATTTTTTTTTTGTGGGGGGTGGGGTGTAGTAGGGTGGATGGAGAAACTAAAATTTAAAAAAGAACTTATTTTTGGAGAGGGGGTAGGGTGGGTTGGTGAGGGTGAGAAATGTTGAGAAGGAGTTTTGTTCTTCCAATTGGAGGAAAATGAATTGATAAGGAAAATATTTTCCAAAACATTTAAGTCAACTAAACTTGAGAAAATTGGTCGTACCAAACACACCCTAAATGTAAAACTTGAAGTAATTTGAAGGAAGATTGAAGGCGGAGTTTATCAATTTCTTTTGCCATAAAGTGATCGTCAATAGCAGATCTCATTAATTAAGAAGAGAAATACGAGATATCTTGGGTGTAACCATCTGCTTATTTCAGCGTATCCCTAATTGCAAATAATTTGTTAAAAAAAACCCAGATATATCAGGTAAGAAAAATTTCACTTTATACTCATTAATTCTAAATTATTTACCCTTTAATATTCATATTCAAATTATTAAATTATTTACCCTTTAATATTCATATTCAAATTATTTATTTCTCTTACCCATGGGTCCAAACAATTTACCCAACCCATGCATTAGCTTATTCCCCTCATTCAAGGGTAAAATTAAAAAATAGCCAGATTTACTACTTGTCGTTGAAAAATAGCCAAGTTTCAAAAGTCATCGAAATTTAGCCACTTTAATCTGAGTGAAAACACTGTTCAAAATCTGGAAAAATATGCCCGCAAATTTTACTGGAGTTCCAGCATAAATATGTTTGAACTCCCGTAAATTTTACGGGAGTTCCAGGATAACTATGTTGGAACTCCCGCAAATTTTACTGGAGTTCAAGCATAATTATGCTGGAACTCCCGCAAATTTTACGGGAGTTCCAGCAGTATAATTGTCCAGTATAATATACTGGAGTTTAGAGCACTAGTGCTCCAGTCTCCCGCAAATTTTACAGGAGTTAGCAAAGTATACCGGTCCAACATAATATACTGGAGTTCATACACAAATGCACTAGAACTCCAGTATATTATACGGGACCGGTCCCTATTGCATCAAAACAGTGGCTATTTTTCATTAACTTTGTAAATAGTGGCTATTTTTCATTGACCACTGTAAAAACTGGTTATACCATGAAATTTTAACCTCATTCAATGCCTCAATTAACGTTATAACACCCAGTCATTCTTTAATTTCAAAATCCCATAGTACCTTTTTTGAAATTAATAAATCCAATTGTATAATTTACTTTGTTTGGATTGTTGCAGAAGTTGTAGACCTTTCGACTATCTTAGTTATCCCTTGTGTCCACTGATACCAAAAAGGAATTGCATAGTATCAAATACCAATTATTCCACCGTATAACTTTCTCGCATAAGCTTATAGAAAAAGCTAATTTCCTTGCAAAGATGTCAAAGCTAGAGTGCTAGATTTCTATAAAGAACTCGGGAGGGAATGACATGAGGAAGTATTGCCTATTCTTTTTTATCTTTTAGTCCTGCGATGAATTTTCAACTATTTGGTGCTTTTTTGAAGATTTCTTTTTTTTTTTAAAGTGAGTGCTGTTAAATATTATTTATAGTACCTTTGGAAATTCATATTGAAACTTGATAGCATTTGCAGCTGATTTTAGGTGATTGAGATCAAAATTTTCAGCTGAAAATAGTAGAATAACACATCTACAATATACCGCTATGGTATACAATATATATGCTATAGAAGTATATAGTTATACTGCAGTATACTATTATGGTTTACAATATACTGCAACAGTGTATTGTAATAATCGAATAAGCACACAGTTACCTAACAGTATACCGCTACAATATACTATAGGAGTATATAGTTATATTGCAACAGTATGCTATTATAGTATAAAACATATTGTTATAATATACTGTAATAATATGCAATATACTGTAATAGTATGCAATACACCATAATAGTATACTTATCACCCGAAAATTCATTTGCCTTTTCCCTTTTACTTAAGTTTTTACCCAATGTGAGGGAAAATTGAAAATGCAAATCTTTTTTCCGTTTTGATTTATTTTATGACTTAAATTCCAAGACTTCTCACTTCTACAAAACATTAATCTGCCATTGGAAGACCTTGAAGTTTGAAACTCATAAATTTGGTTTGTTGAGTTTGTGGTTATTTTGAAAATCAATACAAGAAACCTTTTTAACTGTTTGCGTACAATTGTAAAACTCGTTGGTATAGCTATATACTATACTGGTATCATATGTTAGTTAATATTTTTTCGATTGTATTAGCTACATTTAATTGGTACACAATTTGATATTCCTTAGTAATTCTATAAAAAAATAGAATAATAAAAATAGTGAAAACAATAAATAAAATTAGATTATGAAGAGAAAATGAATATAAAAAAGAAGTTAAATGAAATTAGAAAAGAAAAAAAAATGAGAAAAAAAAAAGAAAACGTGAAAAGAAAAAAGAAGTATAGAAATTAAAAAAAAAAATTGAAGAATAAAGAAAAAATTTCTAACAAAAACTACTATGGATAAAAAATGTAACTAGTTTGATGGATAGAAATATAAATGAGTAGATAAGAGTAAATAATTATATTTTTGCGAGTTAGTGTGACATTCTCCCAATAATTCTTAATTTCTTATATATACGAACAAATCCCAATCACTGGCCAATAAAACCAAGAATTCTACTTTGTCTCAATATTGATGCCTCGAAAGAACACGGTTCATTTTCTGCCTTTCTTTTTTGCCTTTTCAAGCCATTTAGATCGTAAGTACTCGATATATATAGGAGTAATAATGGTGTAACTATGTACATAATTTAATTTATTATATATTGCGTCATTAGTTATTTGTTTAATCAAGTTACCAATTATTATCCACATAATGATAGAAATTTACGTTACCCTATACATGTCCTATTGTGTAAATATTTTTTTAATTCACAGCCTAAGGCGTTAACGATTGGATTATTGATATCGGTTTATCGATTTATCGATTTCGATTTCAAAATTTTCCTTATCGAGTTATTGATTTCGATTTTATCCTCTTCGATTATCGGTTTATTGATTTATCGATAAACCGATAAGATATACTAAAAAGATAAATATATCATTATTCTATAATACTGTTTCATTTACCCTAAGTCCCTAACCATATTATTTCCTCTACCCACTCTTCAGCGCCGCTTTTACCTTTCTCTTTCTCCCTCTCTCCCGTTTTTTTTTAATACCGTTGGAGTGTTGGTGCCATACATTTGATCCCTTACTTGAAATGCATGTGTTTCTTATTGGTGTAATCGATATGCCCCAAAGATCGATAAATCGAAATAGAAAAAATTGAAACCTTATTGAAACGATAACAATAAGCATATATACATACTGATAATCGATAAGGGTCAAAATCGAATCGATAAATCAAATGAACATCCTTAGACACATACATGAATGTGACTTCTTTGTCGTGGTCCATGTTACGCGTGCATTTCAAGTTAATTACGTAATTAATTCCCTTGACTAAGCTGATTAACGTGATTTCTGGTGAAGTAGCTAGTAGGACCTTGCTATGAATAATCAAACATGTCCATCAACCATGCCACTGGATCATGTTACTAATGGTTATGTGACACACTGCTAAACAGGATTAGTCAGGACTAGTGAACTAGATGCTTTAAAGGGAATTAAGAAAACTTGAATTAAGCATGATCCTGGCATTTCAAATACTATTGATTTTCTTTCAATCTATACTCAGGGGATGTAGGAGTAGGACATTGAGAAACCAGAAAATTATTGGAAACGTGTTTACTTCCATCAATGAAATTCTTATAAATAACACAACAATACGTAAGTGCACGTTTTAAATAATTGGATGGAACGATTACAATCAAATTAATATTTCAGTTTTGATTGTTGAGTCTACAGAATTTTGTTTTGTTTTTTTGTCAAATTGGGATAGGAAAACAACATATTGCTAACTACTGCAACAGTATATTATCACTATCCATAAAAAAAAAAAAAG
The DNA here is from genome assembly GCA_032618575.1 of Nicotiana noctiflora. Taxonomy (NCBI): domain Eukaryota; kingdom Viridiplantae; phylum Streptophyta; class Magnoliopsida; order Solanales; family Solanaceae; genus Nicotiana; species Nicotiana noctiflora. The sequence goes on from JASVEL010013161.1 coordinate 945,744, forward strand.
ATTCCCTTGAAATCTCAAGGTCTTATTATTGACGCTTAAATAAAAATCACATAAGAAACATGCAATGGCACAGCAGTCAAGGGTCTTAAGACTTTCATATTCAATCTTTGAGGTGGATCCAGTTCAGTGCGGACCCGGTGGCTTTGAAATGGAACGCGAATACCTCTTGTGTTTACCTGTAAAACAGTATAATTAATTTTGCTAAATGGTTTATAGACAAACAAACTGATTTGATCCAAAAATGATAAATAAACAAGATTAAAAATAACGCTCAACGGTTAAAATCAAAGGAAATGACAACCTCGGCTCCGAGAGCAGTGCCTACGAGAACAAGTAAGAACAACGTAAAAAGCAAATAAAGTTATTTTATTGAGTTTGAGAATAGAATATAGCATAAGTTTTGCTAAGAATTTCCTGTGTTACGATTGATGTTCGACTTACTATTTATAGTCATACCTAATGAAACAAGATCCTACGATTAAGCCCCTCTTAAATGACAATAAAAGGGTCATTGATGAGTATATAATGGCATGTCATAAATGCAAATATTTTCTGCAATTGCTGCTCATTTTATGCCAGGAAATATTCTTCATTGAATACTATCCAATGGCAAACATTCGATCTGCTCACATTGATCATGCTATCTTCGGGGTCTATCCGATACCAACTACACATGTTGTTCCCGCTACAGGTTGTTACTTGATTGACTTTCAACTTGCCTTCGGTTCCACGTCTCACGCTACTATTCGATCATTTAATATAAATCAATATTACCCTATACAGATAGTCTCCTTACTTTTCGGTGGCATATTTTTATCACCGAAAAGTTGGTGAAGATCCCTTTCTTAGCGAAAATCTTCTAAAAACCTTTTGAACAACCGCTGACGCTTGAAAGGCACACGGCTTCCCATATTTAATACCTCAAACATGCGTTGCCCTATGATTTAGTAATATTTTTGTTGGTTTTTGAAGTAATCATGACCACGATTTTTGTCGTCTATATCTTTACTTATAACTATCATTTTTCCTCTTTCACCTCCAAAACATTCATAAGTTCATTATTTTTTTCGCCTTTAACCTCCTTCTACTTTCATCCTTTTCTAACTTTCTTAAAAAAACATCACTATCTTTATTCTACCATGGCTTCTTATACTAAGTCTTTCGAAAACTACGGTATTCTCTTCGATGGAGGTCCAAACAGAGAAAATGACAAAGAGGTTGATCTTGATGATGATCTTCCTATGAAAAGCACCATTATACTCAAGCACCTGAGTATTGTAAACACGTGATTTTTGACCCTCCCCGAGATTTTTTATATTTTTAGCATAAAATATTTAGTTTAGGCATAATATAGCTATTTTAGCTAATTTTGACTCTTTTACTTTATTTCTACCTTAAGATAAAAAATAACAAAAAAAATATAGTTTTATTAATGTTTCGTAATCATTTTTAAATTTGAAAAATACAAAAATAGTACTTTATATTTTATCTTTTTATTAAAAAACGAAAATTACAAAAATAATTTTTATTAATATTTTGTAGTCATTTTAAACTTAAAAATATAAAAAATAGTTCTTTATATCTTTATTTTTATATAAAAAAAAAAAGAATTATAAAACAAAAAATAATATAATTAGTATTTTGTGGTAACTTTAATCTTGAAAAATATAAAAAAATAACTTTGTTTTAATTATTGGTCTTATAGTTATTTTGGCTTACGTAGTGATTAATTAATAACACCGTGTTCTCATTCTCGGTTCCGGGCGAAGAATAATATTCGGGTTCAAACTACCCGGTTTTATAATTTTTCGGACATAGCCCGTAATAACCCGACACTACACTATGGGGGAGGGATGGGAAAATGATTAAAAAATAAAAAAAAGAGAATAAAAACAAAACAAAAAAAAAAAAAAAAAAAAGAGAAAAAGACAAATGATGGGTTTGGTCACGGTTAAAAATGAAAAAAGAGAGACACAAAGATATGGGTATACTATATTCATTATGGGGGGCTGATTTTAAAAACAAAAAAAAAATCAAAAGGCAAAAGGAAAGGAAAAAGAGATAAAAAGAAGGGAGGGGACTCTTCTACGGGGGTCACTGCTTGAAGAAGAAAAGAACGTAAAGGAGCAGCAGGGCTTCTTCTTCAGTTTTGATGGAAGAAGCATTTGAAGAACAAAAACCAAAAGAAAAAAAAATGAACTGAAGAGAACATATTACTATTTGATTGATCTGGACAGAAACGGAGAAAAAAGGGACGATGCAGTCATCTTCTGAAGAACGATACAAAACACTACAAAAAACCCATCGCCCCTCACGTCTAGAGATCGGATCCGCGACCAGCAGCTTCCTCTCCAAGCCAACGTCAACCAGCCTATCCAAACATCCACCCTCGTCTCCCTCACGCCATTGACTCAGCAGCTCACTGCTGCTTCGTCTCCGACTAGTCGAAGCGTCCAGCAGCACCATCACGCCCAGCTTCACGTCCAAACGACCCTCTTCTACTTCAGTCTCTCTTACCAGTCTGCTGCGTTGTTACCAGTAGCAGCACTCACGTCTTCTTCGACCAGCAACACCTTCATCTCTCTCGCCAAACACCACCAGCACCATGTCGTCACAAGACCAACTGTCGGACTCCATCGTTAACAGCCAGTCGACGCCGCTAACCTGAGGTTCCGTTCGTAGTCACTCGCGAGAGCTCCGGTCCGGCGTTGCTCAGCTTCGAAGTTTGTAAGTTCAGCTCCATTGATTTATACCAGAGGTCCGTTCTTCTAATTCTTTCACTACTTTGTTCTAATAATTATCATGTTCCTTTTATTTGTTACTTGAGTTGATGTTCAATATATTTCAAATTTTGTTTTGATGTTCCGTTCTTACAATCACTGCTTGTCGTGCCCATGTTTTATTTTGTGATTACCATATTTATGTATTAGTTGGAGTATTTATTCACGCATGTAAAGGTTGTATGTCTTTGATAGTCGTCAGAATCTTTAGTCATTTATCATAAAGAATTGATGCCATATAGATGAGAAAGGTTCATGTATTAACTTCACTGCATAGGAATAGTTATTGATGCAATATATTGAATATGTCTATAGTACTACAAAATAAGTGCTGAGTCACATCTTTATTACTTACATCATTATACAACACGGCTTTTCAATTTCTTGATTTTACGTTGCTAGTCAGAATTTGTCTATAGAGTTGGTTAAACGATTTTAAATCATCGTGATTATGGGTATGGTTTCCGTGACATAATTACGATGCCTAAAATTCGATGGTGCATTTCATGTAACCCGTTTGTAACGACTTTGGATAATTTCAGTGAATAAATTAGGATTTTTTTTATAGAGACAAATAAAGTAGAGAATCATACTTGCTTTTAGGGTTACCTTCTAAATAATAAATGAGATGTGCCTCACCAAATAAAAATGCACAAACTGCTGGGCCCTCATAAATATATATATATATATATATATATAAAATATTTAGACTCGGGATGTGCCGTTTAGCGGATTTCACGGCATTCCCAAAACAATAACGCGTTAGTATCTTTAGGCGCGTATTTAATAATGCTATCTCCTTAAACCCGGGTGCACATTTATGTGACCCAAATCCAAATCTCAACGGAGTCGAAATGTGTTGACAACCACGGGTGCACTGGTGCGACGTGGTTCGAGATACATTTTCACAATGTTGCAATTCTTTGTAAAAATAATAATAATAATAATAATAATAATAATAATAATAATAATAATAATTTTTATAATAATAATATCATAAGAGGTTAAAAATTAAAATTTACACATAAGTTAAGGCATATTATAAAATCAGATAAAGAAGCCAAATATGACAGTTGAGCGACCGTGCTAGAACCACGGGACTCGGGAATGCCTAACACCTTCTCCCGGGTTAACAAAATTCCTTATCTGGATTTCTGGTATGCAGGCTGTTTAACAGAGTCAATCTTTTCCTCGATTCGGGATTCAAATCGGTGACTTGGAACACCATTATTTTTCCAAGTGGCGACTCTGAATTAATTAAATAAATCCCGTTTCGATTGTCCTTTAATTGGAAAAACTCCCTCGCGCCCTCGCGGGAGCGGTAAAAAGGAGGTGTGACAGCTCTGGCGACTTTACTGGGGAGGATTAACCCAGAACCACTGGTTCAGGGTTAGAAATTCAAGCTTATAATAATTGTTGTATTTGGCTTTATTTATTATCTGATATGTCTGATTAATGTGCTACATGTCTACCGCTTTGATATTAGTTGCACTGTATATACAAACTGCTATATGTTTACCGCTTTGATATTGCGTGAACCGTATATAAAATTGTGCCGAAAACCCGTCTCTTCCTACCCCGGGGATGTGCTTACTGGTTGAGACTCCCCTTTCTGTTAGTGTCAATACCAAAAATAAGAAAAGAGGCAGGATAAGTTACAAAGCCGGACGATCCCGCGGGTCCCCGGTACGTAGCTCCCTCCTCAAATCCGAGTTGTCTGCTCGGGTACACGGTCTAGTACCATTGAAAACATCGGGATATTAAGCCTAGATTTAGGACGTTTATTTGCATCATATCTGACTTAGGGAACTCAACACAGGGGTTGGGTCCGTCTAGGACAGGTGACCCGGAAAATTAAAGACCGAGCATGTTATATGTTGCATTTATTTGTTCTAGATTATTATTGGCTAAATTCTTGAAAAACAAAAAGAGAGAAATTGTAGATATCGAAATATTGACGAATTGTGTGAGAAGAAAATTCGAAAAATAGGTAGAACAATTTTGTTGAAATAATTGGTCAAATAATCTGACCGAACTACGCAGGTTTGATTCTCGCCATTAGGTGGGATACGTAGGCAACCCTCATAGGGTCCAACCACCCCTTTAAAAAATCAAAAAAAATGTGTGTGTTTAATTTTGTCAATAAAATCAAAGTGATGCCATTTTTGAAAAAATAGCTGAATGTTCCGAAAGGACGCCGAAAGGCTATTTTTGCAAAAAATAGCCACTTTGAATCATTTTTAATAATTTGCGGGCACAACCTTGAAATATTCCATGTGGAAATGTTGAAAGGCCGTATTCGCAAAATCAAGTCCGGGTTCACACCCCTTTTGCAAAAAAATAACCAAAAAATGTCAAATTTTTTATTTTATTATAAATAAGTCGGGTGATGCTATTCTTGCTTAAAATAAGCCGGATGTCCCTCAAAAGGACGCCGGAAGGCCGTTTTTGCAAGAATAACCACTTTGAGTCATGTGTAAATAATTTTGCACATAGCCTTGAAATATTTCTTCGCGGAAATGTCGAAAGGCTGTATCCGCGGAAATCAAGTTTTGAGTCATCTCTCAACTTTACAAAAATAACCACTTTATCAAATAAGCCATTACATGGCCAAAATTTTGCTGAAATAGCCACATTTTTGCATTTTTACTTTATCAGTCTTGTATTGGCCTGTGTCGGTGCTGAACGATGCCCCATAGGCCCCAAGATAAAAATTTTGAATTTGCATCTTCTTAAATAAAATTTTGCAAAAAGAGCCACTTTGCCTAAATAAGCCATTACATGGCCAATTTATGAAAAATAGTCTTGTGTTGGTTTATGGTGATGCCGAACGATGCCCCATGAGCCACAAGATAAAAAAAAATTTCAAGTTTATCTTTCTTAAATAAATTTTGCAAAAATAGTCATTTTGTCAAATAAGCCATTATGTGGCCAATTTTGTAAAAATAGTCACAATTGACATAAAAAATTTCTCAATCTTTTGTTGGCCTATGGCGATGCCGAACGATGCCCCATGAGCCCCAGGATGAGAAAATTTTGAAGTTTACTTTCTTAAGTAAAAATTTTGCAAAAAATAGCCATTTTGCCAAATAAGCCATTACATGGCCAATTTTGTAGAAATAGTCATAATTGACATTAAAACAATTCTGATTCTTGTAGAAATCTCTGGCACAAGGCGTGAAAGTTTTTTTTATGAGAGTTTGTAGTTGGAGTGAGCTTTTACAATTTTTCTTCAAAGAAAACAAAAAAAAAATCAAATAAATATCTCTTTACTTCTTGCATTAATTTGCAAGAACTACGCTCGGTCTGATTCATGCGGGGTCATGATACGTAGGCAATCTCCAAAAGATTCGACCACAACTGTATATGTATATATATATAAAAAAAAAAGTAAAAAAAATATATATATTTTTGATAAGGACTGACTGAGTCCATTCTAACATGTTTTGTCTTGAATTGTAAAGTAAGTAGAAGGTGGTTGGTTTGTGACAAGCGGACAACGCAAGATCCCCGAAAGATGGTACGGGAGAAAATAACCCAAAGATTGAAAAGCTTAGAACAGCGGTTGAAAAACACGCACGGGTTGGCGAGTCAAAAGAGTGTGGCTTTCAAAGATCTATGCTTGTTTCCCGATGTCCACTTGCCACCTGGTTTCAAGATTCCCAAACATGAAAAGTACGATGGACATGGACACCCAATAGCCCACTTGAAAAGGTATTGCAATCAACTAAGGAGTCTGGGAAGAAATGAAGAATTGTTAATAGCTTACTTTGGGGAAAGCCTTACAGGAGTAGCCTCTGAATGGTTTTGGGATCAAGATGCATCTCACTGGCACGTCTGGAACGACATGGCACAGGCCTTTGTCAAACAATTCCAATACAACATTGACATTGCCCCGGACCGCATTTTCCTTTCAAATCTGAAGAAGAAATCAAGTGAAAGTTTCAGGGAATATGCCCTTAAATGGAGAGAGCAAGCGGCTCGTGCTTAGCCACCCATGGATGACCATGAGTTAATCACTGTCTTCCTTCAGGCTCAAGAGCCGGATTATTTCCAGAACATGATGTCTACGGTTGGTCAGTCCTTCTTGGATGTAGTCAAAATGGGAGAAATGGAGAGAACGGTCTTAAGACAGGCAGAATTATAAGTCAAGCGGCTCTCAAGGCTGCAGCTCAGGTTGTCCAATTTGAATCTAGTGACACGAATGAGAGGGATGAAGAAGTCATGATGATATCAGGGTCAAGAAAAGGTTCCAGAAGAACACCTCGACGGTATGCGATGTCTCGACAGGTTTTCCATAACTCCCCTGAGCATTACTATCCACCTCCGAACCCACCATACTCAGTTGATCCACCCCAGTATGTTATTCAGCCATCAAATCATCCAAGAAAGCGAGCACGAGCATCACAAAATCTCTATCAACCTCTGCAAAATTTCCAAATACCTTATAACCCACTTCCAAACCAAGGGCATAGAAGGGAACCAAAGTTGAAGGATAATTTCACACCAATAGGAGTTTCCTATGAAAGCTTATTTGAGAAGTTAAAGCAACAGGACATGATTGCACCCATCCCTCCAAATCATGTGGACCCACGTGCAAGGAGCTTTGACCCATCTAAAAGGTGTGAATACCATTCCCATGCCCAGGGGCACAACATGGAAAGTTGTCGGGATTTGAAAAGGGAAATAGAAAGGATGATCCAAGAAAGGTTGATTGTGATTCATAACAGTGACACCCAGAATATCGCGCTGAATCCGTTACCTGCACCTGATGATACACACTTTCCTGGCGGTGATGCCTGGTGGCACGGAATATGAGAATCCACTCGGGAAGTTGCCGACTGAAATGAGAGAAGGCCATAGTGGTTCTGATAATCAAATGCGTGGCTAAATGTCAAGCTTATCAATTGGAGAGTCATTTGTGGTGGATTATTTTGTTGTCATTTCTATTTGTCCGAGTTATTTCAGAATGGTAATCCGAATGTTGTTTTGTGGCTCAAACCTTTTATCCTTGTATTTTTCTTTTGATCATAGTGTCTCATCTAAAGGGGTCTAGGTTCGTTCTAAGTATTGTACCCAGTTTTGTTTTTTGGTTGTTCGAGTCGTTGTTTTATCGGTTAATGCAATGACCTATTTTATATTATTTCTAGACATTTTCTGTTATTTAGTCCTCTTCTTCCTATAGTTCTTTTTCTACTAGCTCTAGTGACATGACGTGCGCGCATAGTTCTGGCCTGATCTTAAAGTTAATCACAAAACCATTGGGAGGTGATCGAGATATTTAAATGAAGTAAGAACGGTTTGAGATTATTCGAAACCCGAGTCATGAGAAACTGGGGCAAGTAAAAGAAAACCGTTAAAGGCAAGCTGCCAAAATTGACATGGGGTCGTTCATAATAATGAAAATGAGAGTGTTGCCCAATAGTGCTTTAAAGATATGACGAATATTAATTGTGTTGTTCACGCTTGGCATGTTTTGAAGATTGGAATGACGAAGGCATTTTGTTCTGCTATCCAAACACTTTATCCATCGTCAACCCTTTGAGCCTTACTTTAAATTCTTTCATACCCCTCCTTCGGAATTAGTTGCAAAGACTAGAAACACAAGATTGAAGGGTAAGAGAAGAAATGGATAAAGAAAAATAAAGAAAAAACAAAAACAACCAAAAAGGAACGAAAAAGAAAAGAAAACAAAAAAATGAAAAAATGATGAAAAAAAATGAAAAGAAGGAATTGGGAACTACGTTTGACCTGATTCCTCAAAGAGGATACGTAGGCGCTTCACAGCTCGGTCATAGTGTAAATAAAGAAATAAAAATCCCCAAGCTAGAAACCGGGGCAACAAAAGTTGTGTTTATAAAGGAAGATGTAGACTCCGAAGGTTGTAATTTTGAACCCATTTTGTTTTGTTTCGAGCCTTTAATACCATTTCTTTCTAGCCTTATCCAAATCCACATTACGGTCCAAAGAAAGACCTTTTGACCAATCTTTAAAAGAGGCCAAGTCGGGCAAATGAGAGAAGTCTTATCAGAACATAACACTCTGATTCCCATCGGAAAAGACTCGGATCTGCAGCAGAAGAAATATGAGAGAATCTTAGCGGTAGCACCACCAATCCCCAGCGGAAAAGTAACACAAATGAGAGAGTCTTAGCGGTGAAAACCTTCACACAGGCACCATAAGGCGATGAAAGCTGAGAGAAAACCGAAATGAGAGAGGCTTGGTAGTGAAAACCCCTCGGGCACTACAAGTCGAACGAAGGTTGGAAATGAGATAGGAAAGCCCCAGGAGAAGATTACAAAATGCGGTTTAACGACGGATGGTAGGCTATATGTGCATGTCATGTCCATTAGAGTTGGTATCCACGTTTGATAGGGTTATTTTATAATTTTTCTTTTTAGAGAGTCATCCTCGTTTTTTGTCTTTTATTCTGTTTCCTTTTATCTTTCTCCTTTCATAAAAAATTCCCCAATAGAGTCTGTTTGTAAGAAATGACTTCAAAATATGCCATCAGCTTTCCAATTATGCAAGACGGAATTTGATTGGTACACCCAAGTGGTATAAGTGAGGAGGGATTAAGCGCAAAACCAGTGTCCAGAAGGATATTCCCCAGCAATAGGAAATCAACAAAGGGGTGGATCGGTGTGAAAAAGGATATTTCAATGAAGGATAATGACCTCGAGGCCAAGGCCAATGAGACTCGAAGGTCGGGAAATGGCCATTCCTTAGATATGCCGCCAAAGAAGGGGAGATATCCCCAGCAGAAGAGGTATTTTCAGTGACAAGGGTGAACAAAGAAAATGGTTCGCCAGTAAAACATGCAAGGTCTTCACGAAGGGTCACTATCATAGGAATTCGGGTGGTCAGTAGAAAACCACGTGGAAAGGTTCGCGAATAAAGAGTTGTCAAGGAAGGCGGGGAAGCAAGAAAGGAGAAAGATATCCCCGGCATGAATATCATCAAATAATAACATCCCCGGCAAGTTCTGATAATGGAATGCAGAGCAGGGAAAAAGGAGGAGAACCATCCCCAGCAGGAGCACCACAACCAGCCACCACATTTTAAAACTAACCAATTTTTCTTTGATTTGAAAGAGGAAGGAGAGGGGTTGTTGGCAGAAAAGCACGCCACGAAGAAGGTTCTCAAACTGGGGCAGAAAATTTTCTCCCGTTGCGAAAATTTTCTCGAAACCAAATACCCGGTTGGGGAAAGAAGCCAAATAACGCGAGGAAATGATCTTTGAACCCGATTATCCCCAGCAGCAAAAAAAAAAAAAAAAAAAAAAAAAAAAAGAGAAAACAACAAGTTGTGATAGAGGAAATTATACCCCCAGCAGACAAGACAAAACGAGGAAGCTTGCATTCAGAAAGGCAAGAAGTCGGTATCATCCCCAGCAGTTCTCGGAAAAATGAAACACTGATTTCGAGATTTCTCCGGCAGCATTATATCCTACAAGTTTTTCAAGGGAGCCAAGCACGAGTCCCGAATGAGGTTTGGAAAGAGGAAAAAGGAAAAGGGATCCCCCGACAGTGTAATCCCCAGCTGATGACATTTCAATCCCCAGCGATCCCGGGAGAGAATAAAGGTTTTGAAGGAAGTAGAAAAAGAGGAAATAAAGAAGATTTCCCCAGCAGCATTACCCCAACAGGTAAGTAATTAGTTCCAAAGATATCCCCAGCAGTCAAGAGAAAAATAACACGACCCATGAGGAAAGCAATTCCAAAACAAGGTAATTCAGAAGAAAGGATGGCCCAAGAGACGATGCAGGAAGAAGAAAATGGTACAAGAAACAAAGGAAGGCGATAAGGATGGGATGAAATTAGTGAGTCGTAGTTGAAGTCAGGGAGCCCGCCTGAAGAATGGAGTGGCGATTTATTTTGAAGTGGTAGTTGAAGTGAGGGAGCCCGCCTGAAGAATGGAGTGGCGATTTAGTTTTGAAGTTATAGTTGAAGTCAGGGAGCCCGCCTGGAGAATGGAGTGGCGATTTAGTTTTAAAGTTATAGGTGAAGTCAGGGAGCCCGCCTGAAGAATGGAGTGGCGATTTAGTTTTGAAGTTATAGTTGAAGTCAGGGAGCCCGCCTGAAGAATGGAGTGGCAATTTATTTTGAAGTTGTAGATGAAGTCAGGGAGCCCGCCTGAAGAACGGAGTGGCGATTTATTTTGAGTTATAGTTGAAGTCAGGGAGCCCGCCTGAAGAATGGAGTGGCGATTTATTTTGAAGTGGTAGTTGAAGTCAGGGAGCCCGCTTGAAGAATGGAGTGGCGATTTAGTTTTGAGTTGTAGTTGAAGTCAGGGAGCCCGCCTGAAGAATGGAGTGGCGATTTAGTTTTTGAAGTTATAGTTAAAGATAATTTAATAGGAAGTGAAAAACAACAATTAGAGGTTTTAGATGAAAGCAACAAGAAGAAGGAAGCGACAATTGGAAGATTTCAAGTAAGGCATCAATTTAGACCTAGTCTGAGGAATTATCTCCTAGCGTCGAAATCTTAGTCCGATGAATCTTTCTCCTAAGACATCAAAATCTTAGTCTGATGAATCTTTCTCCTAAGATATCAAAATCTCAGTCCGATGAATCTTTCTCCTGAGATCGCAACAATTTAGACCTAGTCGGAGGAATTATCTCCTAGCGTCAAAATCTTAGTCTGATGAATCGTTCTCCTAAGATCACAATGATTTAGACCTAGTCTGATGAACTATCTCCTAGCGTCAAAGTCTTAGTCTGATGAATCTTTTTCCTGAGATCACAACAATTTAGAACTAGTCTAAGGAATTATCTCCTAGCGTCAAAGTCTTAGTCCGATGAATCTTTCTCCTAAGACATCAAAATCTCAGTCCGATGAATCTTTTTCTCCTGAGATGGTAATCATTCGATCTATACATTTCAAGTTTTGGTAATCAGGTGCCCACTGAAGAAGGGAATGGCAATTTATGATTAGAGTTTGTTGTTAAAGTCGGAAGCCCGCCAGAAAAGCAGAACGCCGTCTCAGTTTCCAAGATTTGAAAAGGATAGTGAACAATCGAAAGTGACTGAGTGTAACGGAAATCCCCAGCATGAATCAGAAGGAAGGCAACAAGGATCAGAAAAGATAGATTCAGACTTCGAAGGATAATAGTTCGAAGATCACAAGTAAGGGAATCCACTTCGGAGTGCAATGTAAGTTAGCAACAAAAGAAGCTTGCGACCAGAATGCGAGTCACAGTCCGAGATGATCAATAGAAGTCAGTCACAATGAAAGCAAAAGGCAAAGAGTTAATCCAAGTGTAGAAGTTGATAAAAGATGTGGTGTGCTCAAGACATGGCCGAGGTCACAAGCACTGCATACCTGGTCTTGATCCGAAAAGCAGCACCTACAACTAGCAAGTATCAAGGTTCAAATTTAGAGTCCGCATGAAGCACCAACCAATACTCAAGATCAAGCTTCGGAAGACTTATAGATAGGAATCTTGTAACTAGTAGCTGATAGGCTTAGTTAGTCTTTTCTCATGTTTTGATTCTTGATGTAATAGCAGGACCACGGACCGGAACCTCGACGGAACGGAACCTCGGCGAAATGGCACCTCGACCGGCTCTCCACCTCGGTATACCCCTTCCTCACTCACTTTCGAACTACACGTGGCCTGATTCCTTTATAGCCAAGGATATGTAGGCAGCTCAGATACAAGGGCTCGGTCACATTCCTCTTCTTTTAGTTTAGTCCCTCCGAATAAGGGTCGGGTCAAAAAACACTTGTCTAGTCGTTCTTTGTCTGAAAACTCTTTGTGTTTTCAGTCAAAGAGGGGCAGCTGTAAACACGTGATTTTTGACCCTCCCCGAGATTTTTTATATTTTTAGCATAAAATATTTAGTTTAGGCATAATATACCTATTTTAGCTAATTTTGACTCTTTTACTTTATTTCTACCTTAAGATAAAAAATAACAAAAAAAATATAGTTTTATTAATGTTTCGTAATCATTTTTAAATTTGAAAAATACAAAAATAGTACTTTATATTTTATCTTTTTATTAAAAAACGAAAATTACAAAAATAATTTTTATTAATATTTTGTAGTCATTTTAAACTTAAAAATATAAAAAATAGTTCTTTATATCTTTATTTTTATATAAAAAAAAAAAGAATTATAAAACAAAAAATAATATAATTAGTATTTTGTGGTAACTTTAATCTTGAAAAATATAAAAAAATAACTTTGTTTTAATTATTGGTCTTATAGTTATTTTGGCTTACGTAGTGATTAATTAATAACACCGTGTTCTCATTCTCGGTTCCGGGCGAAGAATAATATTCGGGTTCAAACTACCCGGTTTTATAATTTTTCGGACATAGCCCGTAATAACCCGACACTACACTATGGGGGAGGGATGGGAAAATGATTAAAAAATAAAAAAAAGAGAATAAAAACAAAACAAAAAAAAAAAAAAAAAGAGAAAAAGACAAATGATGGGTTTGGTCACGGTTAAAAATGAAAAAAGAGAGACACAAAGATATGGGTATACTATATTCATTATGGGGGGCTGATTTTAAAAACAAAAAAAAATCAAAAGGCAAAAGGAAAGGAAAAAGAGATAAAAAGAAGGGAGGGGACTCTTCTACGGGGGTCACTGCTTGAAGAAGAAAAGAACGTAAAGGAGCAGCAGGGCTTCTTCTTCAGTTTTGATGGAAGAAGCATTTGAAGAACAAAAACCAAAAGAAAAAAAAATGAACTGAAGAGAACATATTACTATTTGATTGATCTGGACAGAAACGGAGAAAAAAAGGGACGATGCAGTCATCTTCTGAAGAACGATACAAAACACTACAAAAAACCCATCGCCCCTCACGTCTAGAGATCGGATCCGCGACCAGCAGCTTCCTCTCCAAGCCAACGTCAACCAGCCTATCCAAACATCCACCCTCGTCTCCCTCACGCCATTGACTCAGCAGCTCACTGCTGCTTCGTCTCCGACTAGTCGAAGCGTCCAGCAGCACCATCACGCCCAGCTTCACGTCCAAACGACCCTCTTCTACTTCAGTCTCTCTTACCAGTCTGCTGCGTTGTTACCAGTAGCAGCACTCACGTCTTCTTCGACCAGCAACACCTTCATCTCTCTCGCCAAACACCACCAGCACCATGTCGTCACAAGACCAACTGTCGGACTCCATCGTTAACAGCCAGTCGACGCCGCTAACCTGAGGTTCCGTTCGTAGTCACTCGCGAGAGCTCCGGTCCGGCGTTGCTCAGCTTCGAAGTTTGTAAGTTCAGCTCCATTGATTTATACCAGAGGTCCGTTCTTCTAATTCTTTCACTACTTTGTTCTAATAATTATCATGTTCCTTTTATTTGTTACTTGAGTTGATGTTCAATATATTTCAAATTTTGTTTTGATGTTCCGTTCTTACAATCACTGCTTGTCGTGCCCATGTTTTATTTTGTGATTACCATATTTATGTATTAGTTGGAGTATTTATTCACGCATGTAAAGGTTGTATGTCTTTGATAGTCGTCAGAATCTTTAGTCATTTATCATAAAGAATTGATGCCATATAGATGAGAAAGGTTCATGTATTAACTTCACTGCATAGGAATAGTTATTGATGCAATATATTGAATATGTCTATAGTACTACAAAATAAGTGCTGAGTCACATCTTTATTACTTACATCATTATACAACACAGCTTTTCAATTTCTTGATTTTACGTTGCTAGTCAGAATTTGTCTATAGAGTTGGTTAAACGATTTTAAATCATCGTGATTATGGGTATGGTTTCCGTGACATAATTACGATGCCTAAAATTCGATGGTGCATTTCATGTAACCCGTTTGTAACGACTTTGGATAATTTCAGTGAATAAATTAGGATTTTTTTTATAGAGACAAATAAAGTAGAGAATCATACTTGCTTTTAGGGTTACCTTCTAAATAATAAATGAGATGTGCCTCACCAAATAAAAATGCACAAACTGCTGGGCCCTCATAAATATATATATATATATATATATATAAAATATTTAGACTCGGGATGTGCCGTTTAGCGGATTTCACGGCATTCCCAAAACAATAACGCGTTAGTATCTTTAGGCGCGTATTTAATAATGCTATCTCCTTAAACCCGGGTGCACATTTATGTGACCCAAATCCAAATCTCAACGGAGTCGAAATGTGTTGACAACCACGGGTGCACTGGTGCGACGTGGTTCGAGATACATTTTCACAATGTTGCAATTCTTTGTAAAAATAATAATAATAATAATAATAATAATAATAATAATAATAATAATAATTTTTATAATAATAATATCATAAGAGGTTAAAAATTAAAATTTACACATAAGTTAAGGCATATTATAAAATCAGATAAAGAAGCCAAATATGACAGTTGAGCGACCGTGCTAGAACCACGGAAATCGGGAATGCCTAATACCTTCTCCCGGGTTAACGGAATTCCTTATCCGGATTTCTGGTACGCGGACTGTTTAACAGAGTCAATCTTTTCCTCGATTCGGGATTTAAACCGGTGACTTGGGAACACCATTATTTTTCAAAGTGGCGACTCTGAATTAATTAAATAAATCCCGTTTCGATTGTCCTTTAATTGGAAAAACTCCCTCGCGCCCTCGCGGGAGCGGTAAAAAGGAGGTGTGACAAGTATCGCCAATGACTTCAAGAGAAGTTCCCCTCTGCGTCTTCACGGACTGGGCTGTTAGCAAATTATATCTTTTGATCATGGAATAATTTGGTCATGGTATGGTGGTGATTATAGTTCCTTAGGCTGTATTTGACATCCTAGAAAAATTTTAGGTAATGGGGGTCCGGGGGCCAAGGCCCACGACGGAAGGCGTGAGCTATAGCACACAAAAATTTGGGAATCGGGCGGAATTCTAGTTTTATGGCCGTAAAACGCCAAAAAAAGTAATTTGGTCATGGCGGGGTAGTGACTATGGTTTCTTTGGTTTTATTTGACATCCCGAAAGTATTTTAGGTGATCCGGATCCGGGGGTCCAGACTCACGGTGAAAGACGTGGGCTAGCACACAAAAATTAGGACTCGCGCGAATTTTTAGTTTTATGGCCGTAAAATTCCAAAAGATACAATTTAGTCGTAGCGGGGCAGTGACTATGGTTTTTTAGGTTGTATTTAATATCCGGGAAAAATTTTAGGCGATCCGAGTCCGGGAAGTCGGGCCCACGGCGAAAGGCGTGGGCTATAGCACACGAAAATATGGGAATCGAGTAGACTTCTAGTTTTATGACCGTAAAATACCAAAAATTGTAATTTGGTCATGGTGGGGCAGTGACTATGGTTCCTTAGGCTGTATTTGACATCCTGGAAGTATTTTAGGCAATCTGCATCCAGGGGTCTGGGTCCACGGCGGAAGTCGTGGGCTATAGCACACGAAAATTAGGGACTCGCGCGGACTTTCAGTTTTATGGCCGTAAAATTCTAAAAGATATAATTTGGTCATGGCGGGGCGGTGACTAAGATTTCTTAGATCGTATTTAATATCCAGGAAAAAATTTATGCGATCCGGGTCCGGGAGCTCGGGCCCACGGCAGAAGGCATGGGTTATAGCACACGAAAATATGATAATCGGGTGGTAGTTTTATGACCGTTAAATGCCAAAAAATATAATTTGGTCATGTCGGGACAGTGACTATGGTTCCTTTGGTTGTATTTGACATCGCAAAAGTATTTTAGGCGATCCAAGTCCGGGGTCCAGGCCCACGGTAGAACGCGTAGGCTATAGCACATGAAAATTAGGGGCTCGTGCGGATTTTTTAGTTATTATGGCCGTAAAATTCCAAAAGATATAATTTGAAATGGAGTCAAGTAAGTATGAAAAGAAATAATTTACCAAAAATCATCAAGTATGTTAAAAAAGGCTTACCATGATTTTTGGCCTCCCATCGGACCCTTGCCAAATCGCGCCATGAGCGCTCAGTGAACAAGGAGGTCGAGGCGAGTTTCTGAACCCAACTCTCGAGGTTAGGAATTGTACCGGGCATACGACTGCTACATCATAGAAAGGAATGTCGATGAGAAGAAGCAAAGGAAACAAAACAATAAATGGAATCTAAAGGAAAGATTGTGCTTACTCTTCATATTCCACTCCTCACAAAATGGCAATTTCTTAGCCGGGATTAGGTCGGGGGTCTTCAATCGAACAAACCTTCCCATACACCGTCGATCCTTATCCTCATCTATACTTAAGAACAACACCTTGATTTCTCGAAAGAGATGGGGGTTGTACAACCGGATGAGGTAGTCGAGGGTGAAAAACATCCCTTCGGCTTTGTTCGTGAAGAATCAGAGCAAAATAACAATCCGCCAAAAAGAAGGATGGATCTAACCGAGGGTTATTTGATATTGGTGGCAAAAAGCGATAATGACAGGATTGATAGGGGGATGGGTGAAAGGGTAAGTGTAAACACTTAGAAACCCTTTCACATGGGTAGTAATGTCTTCTTCGGGGCCAGAATCACCACCTATTTATCTTCCCAAAGGCGGTCTTTCTTTACTTGCTCAAGGTCACTCTTAGTTATCGAACATATATATCTCGATATAGGCTCGCACCGACCGGGGACCGACGAGGTCTTCTCAACTTTGAAGTCGGAATCAAGGACACACCCCTTCTCGGGAACACACTACTCAGGGTGTGGCTCCATTGGTGTTTTGTTGTCGGCCGGCCACGATGAAGAGGCATTTTCCTTTTGAGGAACCTTTTTTTTATATTTTTGCCATTTTTGTCTAAGTTTAGAGTAAGAAGAAGAAGATAAGGCATGGTGTTTTTTGGGAAGATTGATAACGAAGCCTAGAAATTGTGTAGAGCAGAAAAGCTTAAGAGATGTAAAGAGTTTTCAAGATTAGAGTAGAGATCAAGAGTAAAGTTTTGGAAAAGAGAAGGAAAGCACATTTATAGGATATAGATGACGGTTCCGAATCGATAATGGTTGATAGCAACTAACAGGCATTTAATGCCTCGATATATGAATCGACTGGACATTTCAGTTACTTTCGTCTCTTGTGTCACGAGGATGACTTCGTGACAAGTCGAAGTATAAAATCGAAGGCTCGGTTCGTTTCTTCTCATTACACTCCAAGAAACGAGGGAACTATCTGTATACGGTTAAAACCAGGCCTACCGATTTTACTATTTGATCGAGGCTAGGGAATTGCATCGAAGGCCAGCCTCGTAGTGGATCAGATCCGATCACGAAGACAGGGTATCTAGTTCGGGGATGGAGGTGCCTGTCAAGATCGAGGCTAGCAACGATCGAGGCCAAATAAGGCAGACTTCGAGCAAAGCGTAATAACGAAAAAGAGGGATACCCCTGATCGGTCGAAGATCAAGGCGGAAATTTCGGAACAGATCAAATCAAGAGCATTGTTTAGGCTAATGGGATTTACTTCCATAATAAGAATTGTACCATAGATATGATTCATCTACTATATATTGATGGTTTTGACATTTTGTAAATACCTTACATTCACTCATATCAAAGTAATACAATACTTTCTGGCGAATATCCTTGTTCAGCTGATTGCTATATTTTTAACTCTTCTTGCATCGGTAAGTTTGAGGGTATTAACTCGAGGGCTGAACTCCGTTCAAACACTAGTTTGCTTAATTTTATTGTCAATTTCTGCTACTAATTTTCGTATTTATCAATTGATATTAGGTGAAATCACGTGACCTTAAACCACGTTATAAGTTTAATTATTATCCAATTTGTATTGTAAACACAAATAGCGGTTAACTTTTGAAACAAACAAATTAACAATAGCTTCAAGCGGCTACTGGTGCAAATCATCCGAATAAACCATGCACAAAGTCCACCATTGTCCGTTCCATAAAATCTAGGGGAATTACGTGATATACCCATTTATAATATTCACTTTCATGATATACTTAAGTTTTAAAATTACATCAAATATTCCAAAAATATTACACAGTTTATCTTTATATATTCTAAAACATATCATGATATTCTACTTTGGAATACAATCCAAACTTTACTTACCATATATATTCTAATTTTGAATATAATATTCGGATTAAACAGACCATAATGTTTTAGTTTGGAATATATTATTCAAACTAAAGATACCACAACATTCTAATTGAAAAATCCAAACCTAGATTACTCTAAAATTCTAATGAAGAATACATATCCAAATATTCAAACTAAAAATGCTACAGTATTCTAATTTGGGATACTATATCCAATTTAAATATATTCTAACAAAACATACTATAGTATTCTAATTTGGAATACAGTATCTAAATCAAATATACTATAACGTTTTAAATTGGAATACCGTATCCAATGCAAAATATATAATAATTTTTAATTTGGAATACAATTTCCAAATTAAATATGCTACAATATTCTAATTTGGAATAGAGTATCCAAATTAAATATATCACAATATTCTAATTTGGAATATACAATATTATATTTTAAAATACTGTAGATATATATGGTAAAATAATATTATAAAGTAAATATACAGAATAAAATAAATATTTTAACTGGTGTTAACTGATGTTTTCAATAGGCATACCGGTAGATTATCATAAAATCTAGCACAGTTTTCCCATATATGCAACCGTCTAGAGGTGTCTCTTGTGGTTGTGGATTACCGATTTGGGGTTTTGATGGAAGATACTGCAATCAGAAGTTTAGCATTTTTTTCGAATTACGCTCAAATTTTCAACACATAAATAGAATGATTATCGTGTGAAAACAAGGAATTAACACATTATTGTAATCAAAAATCATCATTACAAAATGCTTCTTCAATAACCAGCCATCTTGAGATCATTCATCCTCCCAACAAAATATCAGATCTTACTGCAAAGCTTGAATTAATGCAAAAAAATTCCTACACTGTTCAAACAAAATTTTAGATGGAAAAACATTTCCATTTTCCCTCTGCCAGTAAATGAAAGAGATATTGAGTACTGGAGAAGAATTTTCATCATAAATTATTTCACATTTTCCTCTTCACTTGGCAGGGGCAGGTGGAGCTGCACCACCGGTCGTTGGCCTGCAAGAACAATGGGTGTATACATCATTTTTCAAGAAATTAATTACAACGTAACTAATCATAAGCTATTCTTTTATCTGATTATGGTATGGAAATTTCTCACATTAGAAAGGAATAAGCTAGGAAATACAGAAGTTGGAGGAGTGCGGCGGATGATTTTGAGAAAACATGACGTGTGTTTGGTACGACGAAATTTACTTTTCATGAAAAAAGAAAAGAGTATATGTTAGATGTTACTTGTTAGTAATGATATTAGCAAATGAGGGAATGCTTTGATGAAATTCTTGAGTACTAAAGATTAGCGATTATGGATAAGTGTTAGTTGAAGCAAGTAATATGAAGCTAAAAATTAAGTCATAAGAAAATGACTTCTGCCCATAAATGGGGAACGTCATTTACTTTGACTTTAGTCCTATCAACTAACCATCTTTTATTTTTATTCTCTTTTATATCGCTTTTTGGTATTATCCTTTCGTGTCCATATTTTTCATTAATGGCACTTATGCTTTCCTGAGCCGATGGTCTATTGGAAACAGTCTCTCTATCCTCACAAGGTTGGGTTAAGATTTGCGTACACACTACTCTTCACATAACCCACAATGTGGGATAATATTTGGTATGTTGTTGTCGTTAAAATATTAGACAACTGAAAAGAAAAGAAAGGAAGGAGAAACTCACAGGCCAACAAAAACTTTGAAAGAGTCGTAGATGCCCCATTGTGCTCCAGTGAGTGTACCAATCATGACTATACGAAGAGGAAGACCACGAGTACAAAGACCCATTACGCCTAGCTTGTTCACAGCCTGCAAAAATGCACAATATAATCTAGAGTTAAATGTGAACAAATAATTTTAAAGGATGCAACCAATTAATCTGTGTCTACTCACATCGCCGACAGTTGCCCCCTTAGCATTGTTGAGGAAAGAAACGAGGTTATCAGCAGGGTGTGACACAATAGCACAAAGAATACCAGCTAAATATCCACCAGCAAAGCTCACACCAAGCTGCGTAGATTTACTGCATCGCTCTTTTGGTGTTGGGATGACATGTTTGTACAGTTGTTCCACAATCGTTTCAAATGATGCAAACTTCATCATCGTGTCTGTACAATAATTCCATGTGAGGTACAATGTCCAGGCAAAGAATATATAATTGCGATAGAAACAAAGTTATAAAATCCAAGATTGCAAGAACGTGTAATTAACACTTTAAAAAAATTGACTAAAGAAGCAACATGCAGATGCTAAAGCTTGAGCTTTGAGTGTGTGTGTGTGAGTGTGTGTATAAAGCTTGAGTTCTTTTAAATAAATATGAGAAAAAAAGATGCGTAAACCTACATGGTATCTGTCGTCCCCAGAGAGGAGCAAGCCCCTTGTATAACCTGTATACATAAAATTCAACAGCCAAATTTCCATTAGCAACATGCAATACATGCAGTAAAACAACGATGAATTCATCGACATAACAGGCATTACCCTGCAGCTCCTTCAGCCTTAACAAATTTAGGAAGCCCATCAGACAAGCCTCGGGCAAAACCAGGCTGAGTTTGGACGCGAACTTTGACAGCCTCGAAAGGGCAGAGAGCAACATCAGCAATAACCTCAGCAGATGCAGAACCTGCAAGGTATATCAAAGTCTTGTACTTGACAGCATTCTCAGGGCCGGCAAGATCTGAGTAATACTTCTTGAAATATTCATAGAATCCATATTTGCAAGCTCCTTGAGCACTGTAACCAATAAGGGTAGGAACCCAACCCCTAAAGAAGCCTCTAACACCCTGCTCTTTGAGCAGAACACCAAAACCAGAGGAAATGCTCTTGTACTTTGCAGGATCAATCTAGCAACAATAGTAAGTACATTAGTAACCAAAAAAGAAAAAGCAACTAAACTGTTATCAACGATTTTCCAGAATAGTATAAAATAGTACTCTTATAGGAGTATTACATATAAGGAAAATACAAGTCATTCTGAAACAGTCTCCCTATCCTTGGTAGGGGTAACCTTGCGTACATACTACCCTGCCTAGACCTCACTTGGTGGGATTATACTGGGTAGTTGTTGTTGTACAACAGATTTGTGTTGTGACATACCATCAACTACATGAGCAAATCTAGAATTAAAATATTACTCCCTCTATTTCAATTTATGTGAACTCATTTGACTGATCACGGAGTTTAAGAAAAGAAAGAAGACTTTTGAACTTGTGGTGTAAAATGAAGCACATATATTTTGTGTGGCTATAAATCATTGCATAAAAGTAAATTGTTTTCAAATTGGGAAATGGGTTATTTTTTTCTGCACGGACTAAAAAGGAAATAGGTTCACGCAAATTGAAAAGAGGAAATATAAATTTTTATAACTTGTTTTGGTCAAGTATACACGTATATATGTAAAAGCCGTTATAGATTCACCTCAGACCATCTACATAATTAAGTGTCATCTAACAATAAAAATTAACAATCAGCAATTTAATCAAAAATTGATAATTTAATATTCTTCACTTTCTTAGATAGTTCTTCAAGAATCATATACAACTCAAAAACCTTATTTCTCGTGATCTTGATCTTCAACATAGGGGTAAAATTAAGCATCATTGCCTAAACCAAGGAATGAGAGGTAGAGCGGATCTAGGATAAGTTCGGTGGGTAACAGAGCACATTGTGTTTGGCTCAAGCTAAATATACATGTGCAAAAGAATTTTAAAGTGTATATGTATGTCAAGATTGCACTCATTTTAGACTCATTGATTCTAAATCAAAGTAAAGGAAATGGTCATATTATAGGGTAGAGAAAAGTACCTGCATGTTGCACTTGACAAGATCGAGTGGGGTGACGGCCATGTGGGTGAGACCACAGCTCATAACACCTCCAAAAGTACAAGCAGCGTAATAACCAGGTGAGAACATCTCTATCTTACCTGAAGACTCCTTTGGTGCCGGAACCACAAAAGGCTTCTTCGCCATCGCTGATGATGATGATGTATCCAAATCAGTTATGACATTTCTGTATACTGAGAATGGTGAAGAATAAGAAGAAGAAGACGTGTTATAAAGAAAAGTGGGGATCAAAGGTTTCCGGGAAGAGTTATGTGTGTAATCCATTGTAGTAAGGTAAGATAGAGAAGTTCAACACACTTGGTGTGTATGTGTTGTGTAAATAATGGAAATGGAGATCAAGAAGAAGGAAATTGGTATGAAAGAAAGATGTTTTTGAAAGTGGAGGAGGAAAACAAGGACCGTTAATTAAGTTTCCTACAAGGAAGGAGAATCAAATAATTCAAGGGCTGTCCTTAATTACTTTTCCTTAAGCGTGGCTTTTCGACCATATTTGGCTCCTACTTATTTTATGAAACAAAAAAAATTAAGGGCGACCGTGGCTCTCCTTTCATTTGATTTTCTTTTTTTTTTTTTGGATGACCCTGCCTCTTGGTATGCGTTGAATTATATTGATGCGGTTGACCTTTTCTCCCTTAAATCTTTTTTTAATACTAGTTAGTACTAAGAGTTTAACGGGGAGAAATTCAAAAATAGTCAGATTTAACACTTATCATTGAAAAATAGCCAAGTTTCAAAAGTTATCGAACTTTAACTACTTTAAATCTGAGCGAAAACACTGTTCAAAATCCGGAAAAATACCCCGCAAATTTTAGAGGAATTCTAGCATAAAAAGTTCCAAGATAACTATGCTGGAACTCCCGCAAATTTTACGGGAGTTCAAACATAGTTATGCTGGAACTCCCGCAAATTTTATGGGAGTTCCAGTAAGTATAATTGTCTAGTATAATATACTGGAGTTTGGAGCACTGGTGCTCCAATCTCCCTCAAATTTTATAGGAATTAGCAATATGCTGGAGTTCGTACACAAATGCACCAGAACTCCCGTATATTATACTGGACCGGTCCCTATTGCAGGAAAATAGTGATTATTTTTCATTGACTTGGTAAACGCTGACTATTTTTTATTGATCAGTTTGGCTATACCGTAATATTTTAACAGTTTAACTTATATATAGAATGATAAAGTATTTTATAATATCAAGTCACTCAAAGTTATCTACATGTAACCCTCCATAAAAGCTGAAATTTGTAATCTTGAAAATAAAGCATGCTTTCATACTATCCGTCTACATATATAAACTCTAGTTGTTATGGTAGTAGAAAAACTTCAATTAGCTCAGGCAAATCAAAGATTTTAGTCCAGTGAATGCACACCATCACAGGAGCTACTTCTTTGTGACAATAAATTCGGCTTCATCCATCTAACTATACATACAACTTGAGTCGGAGATATTGGGTGCATCTACACTAGCTAGTTTTACTTTACATCTGCATTTGTCAATGGAGCCACTGATATTTGAATTTTGACATTGCGATTCGAACTACGGCCTCTACTCTTCTGGATGTCTCTTTGTTATTACTCCATATTTTTTGCACAAATGCAATATAGTATTCCCTTGTTATTGAACCGAGGGTCTATTGGAAAAAATCTCTCTACCTATATTAGGTAGGAGTAAGGTCTGCGTACAGCTTACCCTCCCCAGACCCCATATATTGGGATCAAACTGAGTTTGTTGTTGTTGTTGTTGCTTGAAAAGGCTTATTATATTTTTATTATTCAATAGAGGCTTTTATGCTCCATGCGCTATTTGGCCCCAGATGTGGACTATACTGGAAAAGCTATAAAGTAAAGTATCACAATGCATGGAAACAGCAAAAGACAAGCATATATAAAGAACATAAAGACAGTGGCGGTCCTGATGGAGAATAAATAGCAGAAGTTGTGATGCTCCGCGAATACACCGAATAATTTACTGAAAACTGCTTAAGGCCTAATAATCAATTATCGTCTGAGACTAACATAAAGCTACTTCAGCAATCATACGCTTTGCAATTTCTATTACATAATTCACATTATGCTACTTCTTCACAGGTTTCATTAACGTCAAGCTGACATGCTACAACTTTGTAAGATGCTTTGCAGGACGGTATTTTGAATCACCTTGTACGCAGTTATCTTCACCCCTTCAATGGACAGATATTTTAGAGTAAAGAAAAAGATAATTTGTCAGGAAAATGCGCCTATAATCCTAAATGATTTTGCACTTCATCTATCCAATAGCAGAGCACTGTGCATTTCATGGAAATGAACCAGTGGCCATACATATGACATAAAAACATCACCAAGAGAGAAAAAGAAAATCTGCGATCATTGAACCGAAAAGAAATTACAGAACTGGAACCTTGACCATAACATGGACTGTAGTTTACATCTGGGTTATTCAGCAGTTTACATGTATTCAGATTTAATCCACATGAGTATCTAGTAACTGTAAATGCAGCAACAACTTTTTAGAAAATTTTGGCATAATACCCCTACAATAGAATTTAAGCATTACCAGTTGATACAGTAATCGAATGCATGAATGCTTGGGAGAATTTTGAGTGCATGTGAGATGTCAATCTTATTTGAGTCCTCTTTGGTTTGATATTTAATACAAGGAAAAAGGGTTTGCACACCTCTAGTACAGCTTTAGCTTCATAATCAAATGACTTGCAAAGAATCTCATAATTTGACTGTAACCCCATCTGCAGTACCAAACAAGAAGAATGTAAAGCTTAAGCAAATTGTGATGAAAACTGAATTATTGCAGACAGTCGTTTTACCTGTGAAGGTGACATGGTAGATATCAGGTACCTGCAGAATATTAACGTACACGAGTTATGGTAAAAGGCCATTGGCATATTTCAGGTTAGAGATAAGCATCTGTTATCTAATAATGAGAGAAAGAGAAACTGGAGTAGATTATGTAACAGGCCATTGGTATATTTGACTTGTTGAGTCATCCAAAACACATATAAGCATGTCGAATACATCAGTTTGGAATAGTTAACCATAAAATAATTTTGTTGTATTTTTATATGTTCATTCCAACAAGCAAGAGTCAGACACAGAAGTCTCCTGAAACTTCAACAATTTTTCTGTTAGCGTCTTCCCCTTTAGCATGATATCCCACATCTTATGCCAAGATATGACAAGCTTACTTTGATTAAAGAGGATATTATTTGGCGAATCTTACATATGGAACCACTTAATGATAATTATTGATTCCAGATGACAGTTAGTGAATTTGATTATTGGTACAGCATAAAGAAAGAGGACGAATAGTGTAGTTTTCTATAAAAGTAAAAAAGTATGATTTACTTAATACTCAAATTGTAGCTACCTAAGGTTATTATAGTTTTGTTGCTTCACATATTGAAACTGGTAACGGATAAAATTGTTGTCATGTGACCAGGAGGAGGTCATGGGTTCGAACTGTTGAAACAACCTCTTGCAGAAACGTAGGGTTACCCTTGTGGTCCGGCCCTTCCCCGGACCCCGTGCATAGGAGGAGCTTAGTGCACCGGGCTGCCCTTTTTTTTGCTTCACATATTGATATTTCAATACCGTCATCATGTAAATGGCATCTGCTAAATGGAAATAAAATGCTAATCTAACATATTAATACCTCACCTTAGCTTATTCCTATAAAAGGTTAGTGCCGTCATATTTGCCTTCTGAACAGTTAGCACCACGGCACTCATTTTGCTCTGCAAAGTGATAGTGTTAGCACTTGAACATGTCCACTCTACTGCAAGACAAGTATCTCCATGAGTGAAGAAACATACTACAGAAATTTCAGCAGTTCTGTGACTAAGTGTCTTCAAATTAATATGTTAGCTTCTCCACCACCATAATTTTATGAATCAAACTGAAACAACAAATATGTATAATACATGGGAATGAGGAAAGATTAGTCTATCACCTTCTGAGCAATCAGCTCAATTAGCAGCATTAAGTACTTTCCCAGCCCCTTCCCCTGAACACGATGCTCGAGCTGTAATTCATACACATAAAGAACAGGAATTTCTTCCTCGATGGTGAACCGATAATGTACAAAAGCCACAAGATGACCCTTATCATCCGTACCGTCTGCATTACTTCTTCCTTTCTTTGATAATTTGAACATAATGTTGGCATCCGCATTTATGGTTTCATAGACAAATATATAACGAGCTTCAGAAGAAACCATCTCCCTGCGCTTTACTTTCTCTTCTTTAGGCCATTCTGTTCCATATGCCGCCTCCATATTCACCTGTAAAAGGCATATACCTTCAGAAAAGAGGAAATATCCCTATCATCATTGATTTGTTGTTGTAGCCAAACTCAAATATAATAAGACAGCCAATTTTGATACCTTGAGGAGGTTTTGAATATACTGCTTTACTGAAGAAGAGAGGTTATCTCCGCGTCCAGAGTCCAAGTACACAAACAAATCTAGTGATCAAATCATACATTATACATGCGAAAATTGACTAGAGTTTAACGGTAAACAACTATAACAGACTATGATTACATAGTTTTCCTGGCCAATGAAATATGCACAAAAATATGTCAGAAACTGTATAGCTAGAGAAAGATCATACGCTATCACCTAATGACTAAAGTTATTCCCTTTATGCAAAGAAGGATAACTTAATTCGCGAAAAGGGTAAAAGAGGGCTCTTGTTGTCCTCTTTCAGAAAGATGAGATTTTCACTACCTTCACTTCGCTACAAATCAGAAAAACACACACCCCAACCTAAAAAAAGACTTACTCGCACCTCGTGTTTACTCAAGCTAAAATTAATATAGTTGTAATATAAGCGTTGGCTTAGGTTAGTTTATGTTAATATTCTCCTTGATCAAGAATTATGAATGAAAAAAACATTATTTAATATAGATGAAATTCATTATTTTTCACAGAACTTTAATCATATTTGATGATACTATATGCATAGAGTGCAAATATAAGTTCATAAACATTCAAAAAAATTATGTTTCTTAGATTAGCATCATGTGCAAATACATACTCACTTAACCATCATTAATTGATGGAGTAAAATTTTATGTAAAAGATTGACTACATTGGTGCAATGGTAGGTTCCCCCACCCCCCAAAAAAAGAAAAAGAAAAAAGAGAAAGCGTTTAATAAGGGATTATGACATTCTCAATTCGCCAAAATAATACAGTATCAGTAGATATAATTAAAATAAAAAAAATGCGAACCCTTGTTGCTGTAATGGTGAAAAGATGGAAAGGAAGAAAGAGGGTCTTTCACAGAAAGAGCAGCTTTGATTATCTCTTGCACTTTCTTCTTCTTTTCCAGTATCTGCCTTCATAAAACAAAAAAAGAGTATGTTGAACTGTTAATAAACTGCTTTGTATTTTTTAGGTTTTCAAAAATTGATGTGTTTGGGAAAAATGGGCAAACGTTAATCCATGTTACCTCTTTTCTCGTCATTTTCTTGTCTCTGTTATTTTCGGCTTTGTTGCTGGACGCAACCCTCTTCTCAGCTTCCATTGTTGCCTGCAAGAGGATCCTCTGAAGCCTCTTCTTGACAAGCTTTACACTTTTTTAACCCACGATTTTAGTAAGTGGTATCACCGCCTGCACCCCCATAGTTCTTGAAAATTCTAAATAGGCCCTTAAAGTTTGAAAGACAGTAACGTACTACTCCACTCATAGTTGGGAACTTGGGACTTGGGAGTTGGGAGGTTATTTGGATTGGTATCGTGTGACTGCTTCCAGTTTGATCCTTGAAGAATATAAAGGTGGACAATATAGAAAGGAAAGTAATGGCTTCACTTGGATTAATAGGTCTATCACAAATATTATGTTCCAACATTTTTTGCTCCGTCAAATTAAATTAACTTTGACTAACATGTTAAAATGTATTCCTTCATTATTATTACTAATGGATTAAGTCATTTATCTATCATTTATCATTTTGTTGTTGTTGTTTCAAATATATTTGTTTCGTTAACACTTTAATATGAGTATATTTTTATTTTCATGTGTCCCCTACGCTATTATCCCTTGTATGTAATTGATCAATTCATCGTGAGGATATCATGTAGAATTTGACGATCTCACGTCAGATCAGCTGATACGGGAATTCTATAGTTTGTTGGCTTTTGGTTAAATCATCATTCCTTTTCTGAAATATGGCTTTGTGATGACAGAAGGTAATTCGAAATTCTAGTTAATGAATCCTTGTAGGTGGTGCATTTGCTTTTAAATTACTATTCTTGTAGTGATACAAGTGTTACTAAATAAGGAAACCTTTCCTAGACGCTGAACCAAGAGCAATGAAAACAAAAGCAGCCACTATTCGTATTCGCTGATGCTCTTGGGACTGCTTGGCTCTTGTAGCCAATTTTCTCAATCTATCAATCATAATAAAGCTGCAGGGTCAATTTAAAAAATTAACATTCGTAGATCGTTTGTTCTGTATTCACTAGGTGAATTGCATTGTGACACTGCATATTAATCTATAATCCCTCAAATCCTATCATCAGTTATAGCAGTTCCTGCAGCCTCACAAGCTCAGTAACACAAATAAACCATAGCCTGCAGTTGTTCCTTTATCAGCCTTGTTGAAGACTCAAGCCCCTTTTGATAGAAAACCATCATGAGGCTCCAATATCACTAGTATGCATAAGAACCTATGTCCAAGTAAAGTATTCAAAGATTTCTCAGCATAAAAAACATCTTAATTTCTGGTGAATGTTTAACATCAAACGTAACAAAAGAAAGATAAAGATATCCAATATTTTGTTAGGTCGCGCCTTTGACACCTCAACTAAAACAAATTCATAAATTTAGAAGACAAGCACCATATTCAGACAGAATCCAAATCAAACAAGCCTAAGCTCCAGGAATCTCGGGTTCTGCCTCAGCAACGGTCTCATCAGCTGGTCGATCCAACTTAACGCCAACATCTTCTGAATAGTCACCATGAACCTGTAAAAGAGAAGACACTCAATATTAGGTTCAAAAATATATGGTACTTGAATAATCTAATTGTAAATTTTGACAGAAAACAATGCGAATATACCTCCATCAGCTTCCCAATATCAAATTTTGGGGCCTTTAGGATCTTCACTTTGCGAATATAAACATTTTGCAGTGGGAAGATGCTTGAAGTCGCTTTCTCAATCTCTCTACCAATTGACTCAGGGATGAATTTTGCGACCAACTCCTTCAGGTCACAGGAACTTGCTTGGTTTCTCATGATCTCAACCATTTTCCGACGGATCTAATACAATAAGACAAACATGTCAATAAGTAACTGAAAGTGAACTTGCAACATAATAATATTAAATAAGTGAGATCAAGTAGAAGTACCACAAACCTGACGGATCTGGCTGCTCTGAGCATAGCATGTCCGCTTCTGCTGGTTGGGACGTTTCTTTGTAAAAGCAATGCAGAACATCCTGAGAGTGTAGCTATCTGTCGTCTTGACATCCACATGAGCCTCAATCAATGTCTGCCACTTCTTTACCAGAGACCTCAACTTGTCCGTTGTGAAATCCATTCCCTAAAGTTACTCAACAGCAAGGTTAAAATTCAGTCCATAAAAGAAAAGGCTATTCTATAGTCTTGAAGAAATGATCGTCTAAAACGGATCTCATCTTACCCAGAAGTTTGTGAGGACATTCTTCCCTTGCACATCTTCTGCCCTCAATCGGATCTTTCTGAAAGATTGATCCTCATCCTTCTGAAGATCAGCCAAACTGACTTCAAATACTCTGTGTTTTAATCCTTCCGAAGCAATCTGGAGGCACAAGGGGATAAATGCACTTGTTTAAGTGAAACTCCACTTGCATTCATATACATCTATATTTAAAAGATGAAAAGTTCCACCAAAACATGGGATGCTCAGACCATAATCGGCAAAACACATACTTTATGACGAAGGGGTTTCAGGACTTAAAAGTCAACCAAACAATCTAGAATACAAACTACCTGGAACAGTTAAAATACAGCTTACCAAATCAAAGGTGAAGGGGCAAAAAATTAGCATCCCACACATCTACGTTCTATAGCAAAATAGTTGGTGTGCGACTATATTACATAAACCATCAATATCATCATTTGGAGCCTCAAAATGGTCAAAGTGAATGGTCTTTTGACGCTTTAGGCATAAGGAGCAATTAACACGTGGGGGTGCATGGATCAATAGATAAATAGTATAACGACAATCAACAATTTTGGTGACAAAGGCGTTAGAAAACTTCGGCAAATTATGAAGTAGAAAACGCACACTAATCGAGAGAAAGAGATATAGTAAGGTTCCACTGAATGGAAGAAAAAAGTTCTAGGTTTCTAGTACATATTCAGCGACTTGTTTTGAAACTTCTATTTTCTCATTCCTAATCACCTATATACTCATTAATAATGCATTCTTAACAATCAATACATAGAATTCTCAACTACATTTTGCCTAGGTTGCCACTCTTAAAAATATATCCTATAATGCAGCCTCCTTATGCAAGCTGAAGAACCCGCCCTGTCCTACACTAAGCTTCATGGACTTGGGCCTTAAGGACACCCTTTAATGACACTCTGATTTGGAAATTGCTTCCTTCGAATACTGCGTCCTAACACATTCAACACTCAACAGAGGACTCATCATAAATTGACTAGTTTTAGTTGATAATGAACCAACGACAGCCCTCTTCCTTTATTATTTTTTTAAGAACCCTCTACTTTTATCCAAATGTAGCTCATACGATGGAAGGAACTAGAGAACTAACTACATGTTCATTATGACTTCTATGAAGAGTATCACTAAACATCTAAATGTTTAGCAACTTTATCTATATATTTCCCCAACATTTGGAAGGTCAATGGGTAGATATGGGCTCGCGCACATTTCACAGCCAAATTACACCAGTTTGCAGCCTAGAAACTCCACTCTCAAGTTTGTTTCATATAAATTAATCACAATCCTAGATACATAATCATCCTTGTACGTCATAACAATAAAAATAGCCAATGTGATCCCATGAATTGGGTCTAGGGAGGGTGAGGTGTACGCAAACCTCACAAATACCTTGTGTGAAGTAGAGAAGCTCTCGATAGGCCCCCAAATTCAAGAAAAGCATTTTCAAATCAGGTTTGAAAAATACAAGAATAAAGAAAAAACTAAGATGTAAATACCGAAGAAGAAAAAATATTGTTTATCAAAAATAGTAAAGATAACAAAAACAAAAGAAATAACAAGTACTAAAATTGAAGAATAATAATAAGATAATAACAACAATAATAATAATAATAGTAATAATAAGCAGATAAATACTCTAAAGTAGAACCATGCTCTCCCACAAAAAAGAGATAAATCATTCGACTACCCATTGTTACCAGAGGCGAAAAGCGCAAAAAACCTCCAAGGTTTGTTGGGGCTTAATGCGCAAAGTGCAAATAAAGTATGAACTTTAATGAGAAAAGAGCAACCGGAGTAAAAATATATATTTGTAGTCCAAGGCTTTAAGCGCAAAATGTGTAAATAAAGCATGAACTTTAATGAAAAAAACACAACTGGAGAAAAGGTAAAAATATATATTTGTAGTCCAAGACTAATAATTATAAACATGAATAATAAATATTTGGATAAAAAAGTTCTAAAAATTACAATAAAGTAAAATATTAATTGTTTAATGTTGCCTTTGCCTTAGAGCCTTTAGGCGACATTAAAGCGCCCACAAAGCGAGTGAAAGTGCTCAATATGTTTTCAGGGCTTATGCACGCTTTCAGCGCCCTTGATAACACTGTGACTACATACTAACTTTCTACCCTAAACCTCAGCCTCCATGCTCTCCTCACTAGGGTGTCCTATACTCCTATCCAATCAGATCTCCCTATTCTTCCTTGGTCTACCTATGACTCTACTTAGACCTATCATTGTATATGCGCTCCTCTTCACATGTCCGAACATCTTACTCACTCACACCTTACCTATCATTGTATATGCGCTCCTCTTCACATGTCCGAACATCTTACTCACTCCCACCTTGCACCGTATATCTTCATTCTTAATATTATCTCTCCTATCTCTCCTAGCATGGTCACATATGCATCTAAAGAAATAACAAAAAGAGGCTCCTAAAACGGGAATAGAGATGAACTGGTCCAGAAGTACTATAAGTGAAAACCAAAATAATCCAAAACCAAAAGCAACAGGCATAAGCTTAACAGAACATCAGAAGAGAAAAAAGTAGCAGAAAATGAGGAAGAGAATAAGACCTTAGTGCCCTGAGTTCTAGTGACCAGGGTCTTGCCAACGTTCTTGATATCAAATACTGATGGTGCCTTTATGTCATACCAGTCCTTCTTTGCGTACGGATCCGCCCTGCCCACATTTTCACCACACCAATTTAGTACGTCTACATTTACACACAAAAACTAAAACAGAAATAATCAAAGGGATAAAAACTTACGCCTTCTTCTTTCCTCCTTTCTTTCCCTTTGAAATCCTCTTGTTCTTACTACACAAGAATGTAACATCAGAATTGAAAGAAAAACAAAAGATAGAAATAAATCAGTAATATGACATAAGAGTTAGAAAAAGTGGAGTGGGCGAGAGATACCCGACAGCCATGTTGGGAAGGAGATGCTGCAGCTGCTTTTGGACGAGGAGTGAGGGGTTTGGGAGAAGGGGAAGCTGAGGCTATAATGCTGCAAAACCCTAGTTCTACCAAGTGCTGCTGGACTTTTGGGCTTAGTTATAAGCCATAGGCTAGAATAATGGGCCAGAAAGTTATTGGATGCCCAACGACTTCTATTAATAGTAGTATCACATTACTAATTGGGCCTATAAACATCTAATCGATTTGGGCCCTTATCAAAGATTTAAGGGTTTTTTCTTGTGAAACTTTCATAAAGCACTATCTTTTTGCAGTAATTAATCATCTATATATATCATTTTCAATATTCAAATTATAAAACTCTTTTATGTTGTTATAAGATTTATTTGATGTATTTAAGTTGTTGTATTCATGAATACATTAGCAAAAATAGGCGTGAATCAGGGAACTTCAACTAATCAGTTATTGTATTCAAGTGTATTCGACTGTATTCATATAGTGAAACATAATATTACAGCTAGACAGATTATTATATTCGATTGTATTCTCTTTGTGAAATAGAGGATTACACTATTTTTAAAATATAAAGTGAATCAATTAATATAATATACTCCTAATACAACTCAACAAACTCAATTATGACACACAAAATTTGTATTTTCAGTTATAAAAGAAATTCTCAACCAAAAATACTCCAAAAATATAGCAATTTTCAGAGAAATTATATAATACATATGAATATATAAATTATATTATGAATATATTTATGGCATATAGCGAGACAATGAATACGATGAAATACATAGAATATAGCGGGATACATTAAAGTACAATTGAAAAAAAAAAAGACGGAGAATACAATAAATACATGGAATACAATGAAATATATTGAATTACAATAGAAAAGAAGATAATGAATATAATGAAAATCATAAAAGTACAGCGTAATACATTGAGACTACATTGAAATACATTAAAAGAAATGTTCTTCTTCATTGCAAAAGAAAGAAATTGTCACTCAGTAGATCTCCAAAACCGAATCCTCTTTCCATGACCGCCGCCACCTCCTCGTTGGACTTATGTCGAGTGGCGGCCCAGTTTTCACCGAACCAGCAATTCAAAGTTGCAACTCTCCTCTTCTACGATCGCCCCCTTTACTATAGTTTAATTCTAGAAGAAGACAAGGCAAAAAGAAAGAAAAAAAAATGATTAATGTATAAAGGGAGGGGAAAGTGGCAAGGAATAGAAAGAAAATCGGTGGAAGGAGAAGGAAATTGTAAATTTAATATGATAAGGGAAGAGAATGAGATGTATCAAAATAGATAGAGAAAGAAAATAGTGTAACTGATTAGCGTATCTAGTGACTTAGGGCTAGCAGGTAACCAAAAATTAAATATTTTGTTATATACCTTAAAAGGTATCTATATAATATAATATTATTAAATGGTATTTATTTAAAATAAATAAGATGTAAACCTTGCTATATGAGGTAAAAATTCATTTTTTTCTTTCGTATACACTATATGAAACCTTATTACTAAAATTGTCCAGTTTTAATTACCCGCTCTAAATAAAATTTGCTTATAATTTATATACAATCCATTATTAGTGTCTTAAATTAGGAGATTAAATTACACCTTTTCCCTTTTTTTCTCCTCTTCTCTTTCCCTACGTTGAAAATACCTTCATTTATTAGTGTCCAAAGATTTACTTTTCTAAGAGTATTCAATTGATAGAATAATACATATCCAATTCGAGGGATAGAATAATGCATATCCAATTCAACCAAAAAATTAGGAGCCCAAGTGATTTAATGCCAGAAAGAAATAAAAATATCAAAAGCCAATAAGCCACGGCTCATACCACCGTATCATCACCACAACAAGGCCATTGTTAAAAAAAAAAAGCAACAATGGCAAAGGTAGATCGAAAATTACAACTACTTGAGTATCATATCTATTGAAGCTTATCTACATAAATAAAGACATAACGGACTATTTTCATTTATAGCTCTCTTCCAAAAGTTTGTTTGGCATTTCCATTGAAAAATTAATGACGATGACAAAATTTTATTAAATCTGAATGAAATCACAAAGAGGTTGGAGATGGAAATAGCTTGAGATTATATATATATATATATATATATATATATATATATATATATATAGATAAAAGAGGAAATAAGAAATAATGATTAGAGAAAGAAAAAGAAACAGAAGGGATTTGGTTGGGGGTGTAAGAGAGAGAAAGAGGAAGGGTAGGGAAGATGAGAAAATTGACACCTGGAATTAAATAAATAATTAGATAGTATTTTTATTAGTAGACGCGCTTGTAACGTGATGTTTTACACATGCTGAGTCCTGGTCAAAAGCGGTGCGTATTAGACACACTTTTGAAAGGTTGAGTGTGTAATATTATTTTTGTCCACAAAAAGTATGTAATAGGGATTTGATCAATTGTTCAGGTGGCAGCTTATGTATTTTGCCTTCATACAATGATTCATATACCATACAACTATTTTTCAACTTTCATACAATATTTAAATAAAAATATATATAACTACAATTGAATACAACTTAAATATAATTTACATACAATTATAATGCAACTTTAATACAATTTCGTAAGTATATTATATATTTCTTCTTCTTCGAGTTTCAATATGAAATTCAATCAAAATCAAGTCTAATCTTCACCAAACACCCTTAAATTTGAGATATAAATTCCAAATAATATTCTCAATTGTTTGCAACAACACCAAATCTAAATAAATAATGATATTAGAAAACCAAATTTGAATTCAAAGCTTCAAAGCTTTTTAGTGGATATCAATGGTGGAGATCCAATCACCTTCAAATTTTATTGACTAACAATTTAAATTTCAACACCAATTGTGCAACATGAAAGGAAATTGCTAAGCTAAAACTCTATAGTAAAATGATTGAAATACATTGATGAATTCCATTAAAAATACAACATTAAAGGATTAAAAAATAGAGAACATTAAAGTAAGAAAAACTGGGGAAAGAATAGAGAACGTGTACGAAAGAGAGAACATGGATGGGAATAATAATTCCTTATTCAATTCCTAATATAAAGGGATACTCATTTAAGGTTGATTTGTATATAATTGGTAAATTATATATGGATGTAAAATTAAATTGAAACTTGATTAGGGAGGGTGATAAGTTTCATATGTAGTATAGGAAGGTATGAATCCCACGATTTAATTAATGGAATACTTGATTTTGGTTTAGGCCTACTACATACGTGGCCACTTAAAGTTGCCATGACTTTTTATTTTGACACTTCAACTAGAGTTTGTTAGTATTAGGCACTCTAACATGACTACAAATGAAGCAAGTACACAAATAGTCATTCTTAGATATGTTATATAAGGACTAGTTATTACTTATCTTTGTCCTGAAATTTTAAACTAAAAATCTCATCTTCAAAATAACTCAAGACAGTTTTGTCTTAAAAATTTAAACTGAAAAATTAAAATTCATGATGCACTGTTAATTATTAAATAGCAATCTTTTAGAGTGGATATTTCATTTTCATTTCTACTTTAAAATGTACCTATTAACACAAAATGCTGACAAAAAAAGTATGTAGTGCAAATATATCTTAAGCTGATCAAAATAATATATTTTCTTTTCCTTTAAAAGCTCTTTCTTCTCTCCCTACTACCTATCATCCTTCGTCGCTGCCTCCCCGCTTATCTGCTTCTTCTTCCTTTCATTGCCACCACTTTTCTCCATAATTTTTTATTTTCTTAAAAAAGGAAAGACAAAAAATAAATAAAAAGAAAATAGTTGAAGATAAGAGATGATTTTCGTTTGGAGGAAAATGGAACGGAGTCAAAATAGTAATGGAAAATTTAAAGCTAGATAAATAGTTAGTATACTACACAATGGTGGAGTCATAATTTTTACCAAGAAGTGTCAACATATAAATAATTAGATATACCAAAAAATCAAGGGGAGTCAGCATATAGTAAATATACATAAAAGAAAAAATTTATCTAAAAATACAGTATAATTTTTTGGCGAAAGAGTAACGATTGATACTCTATGATTTTATTGAATGTGGCTCCGCTACAGATATTTATTACTGCACCCTAATCTATATTTTATATGAAATAGAAAATTCTAGGGAGCCAAGGAACATAGAGCTCCTTGCCCAATTATCTGCTTAGGTCTTCTTCTTTTTTCCCAACAAGCTATGAGATTCTTTCCAGCAAGCTATGATAGTACCTATATGTACATTAAGAAAAATAAGTATCTGATAGCTTTGTATATATGATGTTGAAGGCCAGAAATGGCGAAAATAAATAGAAAAGGGACAACAGAATTGTATGGGTCAAAATCTGACCCTGATGACTGGAGGCGATAAGAGTTCGATCCTATCATGGTCGTGCCCACAAAACGTAATGGTGATAGGCCTGACAGACCTTGTCGGGGTCAGACCGTTAGAAAGACTATATCGCAAAGTAAGCATGATGTCTGGGACAAATAATAAATGACTGTCATGGGACTGAAAAAGACCGTTAGATAAAAGGGAACATTATCAGTATATATAGGGGGTCTGATTTATCACGGGGGGAAGGAGATTTTTTTATGGGTTATCAACAACTTTCTTTTTTTCTTTTATGCTCTTTCAATTATAATACAAACGATGTAAGCTTACCTTTTTCCACTTGATGTATGATAGCCATCTTAAGAAATATTGAATCAATTTGTTCTTCTACAATTCTATGCTCATTATGCTTAGATCTAGTGTTGATTATGTTTGGATAAGATATATCCTCCATCTCTCTGTTAGTTAGTTGGGTTAGATGTTTAATGACTTTTTGGTTAAACAACTACATCACGAAATAATTGTATTGGGAAAAATTAAGTTAACATTTAAAATTAATTATGTAGTTGACATGTCAAGACATGTGGATTAATAAGAAATTGACATCTGGCAAAGAGTATGCGCAGAGACGCAGGACTTAATTGGTACGAGCAAAGGATTAAAGAAACAAGAGAAAGGGTTACTCAAATCTCTTGATAGTTTGAAGAGATATCAATGGAATGAACCTATATAGCAAAAAGTACAAATATGTATTATCTACAATTAATGAGCATAAATGATGGGGAACGTTATAGAATCTTCACAAAATAGTTACGTTTGCCAATTATAATGTTATACTAATATCATTAATTGCTCATAATACATCTATTATGAGATGAAAGAAACATAGTACTTGGAAATATCTATAAAATGAGAGAAATAACATTTGTATGGGACACACTGATTATTATTGGAATATCCTTCTTTACATTGCTTTAAATTGCTTACTCAGCAACTTCTCAGTCCAATTTTTCTTCTCTTGTTATGTAACTATTTTCTTATTTGATTATCAGTAGCCCGAGTTCTTCTAAATTACGCTTTGACCGAAATTCTTATTTTATGGTTAAATAAATTGGTTTCGTTACTGGAAAACTGATAATCTCTAACTTTCCAAATCAACTCTTTTGTCAAAACAATCATGTCAAATGTCAACAACAACAACCAACAAAATTTACAGCACCAACATCAACATCAGGAGGATCAACAAGGTGATGAAACTTCGGTCTCCTCACGACGAAACTCTTCATGATAATCTCGAGGAAGATGGAAAACATGGAATGCCTTTAGGGTGAAGTTGGTCCAGCCAAGCACAAGTGTACTGAGCTAAAGGCTCAAGAAAATGCCCAAGTTGTGGCCGAGAAGAATGTTTTGACCAAGGCTTTTGCCCTTGAGGTGCAACTTAGAGACTATGAGTAAGTGTAAGTGCAATAAAAGGGAATTAGGGGGAAGCCGGGCATGTTGGTGGTCATGCCTAGCAACTGGGCAGCTGGCACACCGCTAACCAGTCTGTCAGCCTTAGAATTGCGAGTTAAGACCTTATTGAAAGACAGGTTCAGCCCTGAACAGCAAGGGGGATGCTGCCAGGCCATACCTTAACTCAGCACACATAAAGGGATGAGGCTGTTGGAGCAATTGTTTATACTAGCAACAAGAAACAAAGAAAGAACAGGCAAAGCACACAGAATTTGAAATTAACTTTGCATAGGTTTGAAAACAACATGGATACAAGGACTATAAATAAACACATTAGCAAGATACTGAAATTAATTTTAGAGCATACCAGTTCAAAGAAGCAATTAGGGAGAAATAGTAGACTTGTGAAAGCCAGAGTGCAATCATGAAGCAAAAGTATAGACGTAGAAGGGAGTTGTGATTTCTGTACATTTAATCGTGTCTGTTTGTCTAAAATTGTGCCATACATTTATAGTGCAGAAAAGAAGCAGAAATAGGTAAGAATATAGTTTGAAAATCAATCAAACAAGGTTTCCCTTTAATTAAGGGATTTTGATTTCAAACGGGCACGGTTAATAAGGAAAAAAGTTAATTAAACACTTTTCAAAGTAGTGCAATAAGGGTAAATACATAATAGTTATTTAAGGAAAGGGTTTTGACAGTACACGGTCATGCAAATTAATGAAGGGAACTCAATTAACAGCCAAGCAATCAAGTGTCTGAATGACCCAAATCAGAAAAGGTAAATGGGGGCTTTGCTTAAGAAGAGAAGTAGCAATCAATTAACCCCCCAAAAAAGAGTTCTGATTCGAAAACAACTTGAAAAACCTTTCGATGAAAATTTTTAACACATATATAAATGGATTGGTATGCTTAATCAGAAGAATTCATACACAAAAAGATTCAAACTTATTACATGGATCCA
The DNA here is from genome assembly GCA_032618575.1 of Nicotiana noctiflora. Classification (NCBI taxonomy): domain Eukaryota; kingdom Viridiplantae; phylum Streptophyta; class Magnoliopsida; order Solanales; family Solanaceae; genus Nicotiana; species Nicotiana noctiflora. The sequence goes on from JASVEL010013161.1 coordinate 985,785, forward strand.
AAGTGAGTTTTAGAGGGTCCAGGGCTCAATTTGAACCCTAGTCCAAACACACAGGACCATACTCGCCAAAAATCTCAAATTCTAGTGTTTTCAACTTGAACCAAATGCAAAGAAGAGAAACAAGCAGATATAGTAGAAAGTTTAATGTAATGAGAGTAAGGGAACTAATTTGAAACTCAATGAGAGTATAGGAGACAGTAGAGGAAAATACACTTAAGCAGGCATAGTAAGAACACTTAAT